>VZTE01004914.1:116730-133581 GCA_013397775.1 Eulacestoma nigropectus | reverse complement strand
AAGGGGCAGATTGGGCAGGGAAAGGGGCGGTTCGGGCAGGAAAAGGGGCGGATTGGGCAGGAAAAGGGGCAGTTTGGGCAGGAAATGGTTGGTCCGAGAGGAAAAGGGGCAGTTTGGGTGGGAAAAGGGCTGGTTTGGGCAGGAAAAGGTTGGTCCGAGTGGAAAAGGGGTGGATTGGGTGGGAAAAGGGGTGGATTGGACAGCAGAAAGGTCAGTTTGGACAGCAGAAAGGTCACTGGGCAGCAAGAGGTCACTCTGGGCAGGGAAAGGTCACTCTGGGCAGCAAGAGGTCACTCTGGGTGGCAGCTGCTGACACCGAGACCAAGGCAGCGCTTCCCTCGGGGTGTTTGTGCTCGAGCCCCGGTGACCCAGAGAGCAATGCCAGCACCTGTGCCACCTCCTGGCCCTCCCGCTGCTCCCTGGAGTGCCCTGGCTGCGCTCTTGGCACGGAGCCCGCTGCTCCCCGGAATCCCAAACAGCTCCTGGAATTAAAGCGTCCCGCCAGGCACCGATCCCGGAGCGCCAGGGGGGTTCCTCCTCCTCCTCCTCCTGCTCCTGCTCCTCGTCCTCCTCTTGTGTGGGGTGTGAGGGATGGGGGAAAGCCAGAGTTTATCCCAGGAGAGGGGCAGACGGGTGCGAGGGCAGCTCGGGATGGGAGCAAAAGCAGAGTTTATCCCAGTGCTGCTCCCTTTGGGAAGGGCAGGTACCCTCAGTAAGGAACGAGCCCTTAGGGGCGCAAAGGAAGCTTTGGGGGGCTCTTGGGGCCGTGCAGGGAAGGAGCAGAGCCTGGGAAGCAGCGAGCTGAGCAGGGAATGACTCCCTGCTCCCACCTCCCTGCCCAGACCCCTGCCAGAGCGTGCTCACCGACCCGAGCCGCGTGTGCCGGGTGAACCCCCGGACGCGGCGGGCGGAGCTGCTGCCCCGGCCCGAGAGCTGCCCCCCGAGGAGGGACCCCGTGTGCGGCGACGACGGCGTCACCTACGACAGCGAGTGCGTGATGGGGCGCTCGGGGGCCGTGCGGGGGCTGGACATCCAGAAGGTGCGCTCGGGGCAGTGCCAGCAGCAGGGTGAGTGCCTCGCCATCCTCCTCCTCCTCCTGTCCCCCTGACCCCCATCCTGCCGTGCCCGGGGCGGGTGTGAGCGCTGCTGGCCTGTCCCTGCTGCCTTTTTCCCAAGCTGGAAATGAACGTGCAGATCATTTTTAGTCAGGGGGTGATATAAAAGCGGATCCCTGTCCGGAGGCCTCCGGGGGCGGTTAAGGAGAGGGCCCACAAGAGCCCAGCCCCCACGGGGGTGCAGGCACACTTTGATAAGTTTGGTAAATTAGCATAATTGATAAAAAAAGCACCGATTAGGAGCACGAGTGGCGATGCAATTCCTCCCCCACGCGGGTCAAACCCCTTCTAAGCGTCCCCCTGCCCGGATGGGACTGTTCTTTGTTGATGCAAATGTGCCTGAAGAGCTGGTTTTGGGCCTCGGTAGCCAGGGAGAACCAAGACAGGACGGGGGGGCTTTGGGATGTGTCTTTCTGCCTAGGGAAAGAGTATGGAAAAGTGCTGGGAAAACCGGCCGCTAGCGCAACAGCCTACAGATACAGGCGTAGAGAACACGGGGGACCGAGAAAAGAAAAAAGGGGTAAAAAAAAAACCCCAACCCCCAACCGTAAAAAAACCCAAACCATCACCCCCCCCCCCGTTTTTGCAGACAAGTGCAAGGACGAGTGCAGGTTCAACGCCGTGTGCCTGAACCGGCGCGGGGCCGCGCGCTGCTCCTGCGAGCGCCTCACCTGCGACGGCGCCTTCCGGCCCCTGTGCGGCCGCGACAGCCGCACCTACGGCAGCGACTGCGAGCGCCGGCGCGCCGAGTGCCGGCAGCAGGCCCCCATCCCCGTCCGGCACAGCGGGCCCTGCGGTAAGCACGGGCGGCTGGGAGGGGAGCCCGAGGGGGTGCTGGTCCCCAAATTGTCCCATGAGGATGCTGGGCCCTAAATTGTCCCATGGGGATGTTGGTCCCTCCTTACTGTGGGGATGCTGGGCCCTAAATTGTCCCACAGGGATGCTGGTCCCCAAATTGTCCCGTGGGGATGCTGGTCCCCACATTGTCCCATGAGGATGCTGGGCCCTAAATTGTCCCATGGGGATGCTGGTCCCTCTCGTCCCACAGAGATGCTGTCCCACGGGGATGCTGGTCTCTCCTGTCTCATGGGCGTGCTGGTCCCCAGATTGTCCCACAGGAATGCTGGTCCCCCTTCCCATGGGGATGCTGGTCCCCAAATCATCCTCTGGGAATGCTGGTCCCCTTTCCCGTGGGGATGCCGGTCCCCAAATCCCGATCCTGCGGGAATGCCGTCCCACAGGGATGCCGCTCCCTGCCTGTCCTGTGGGAAATTCTGGTCCCCCTCCACCCCCTGGCGCTTCCCATCCTTCTCCAGGCAGGGTGGGATTCTGGGAAGCTGCAAATGAGTGCCCACTGAGCCAGCCACGGGCCCAGCCTCGTGTCCAGCCAGCCTGGGATGTCCCTCGTTCCGTGTTTCTGTCCTTCCAGCGGCCCCGCTGTGTGCCCGTCTCGCTGTCCGTGGTCTGTCTCTGTCTGGCGTGTGGCACGGGGGACACTCTGTGTTTGAGCCGCGTGTCTGTGACGTCCAGCTGGTCTCTCTCACTCCCCACCACATTCCTTGCTGTCCATGCCATCCATTGCTCCTCCCAGGGTAGTGCCAGCCTCCAAACCCCTTCCATGCCCTCCCTGCCATGCCTGCCTGCTTCTCTCAGCTCCGGGTGCTCTCTGCTGGCGACTCCTCCCACTGTGCTCTCTCTGGAGCTCTCACCGTGTCTTTGTCTCGTCTCTAGGAGAAGCTTCCCCATGGACCTTTCTCAGGAGGATGGGATAGGATGGGGCTTTGGATCCTTAGGATGCTGGGAATGCCCAGCGTTAAGATTCTCTCCCCCAGGAAGTGAAGGAGGTTAAAGCAGCCACTGGATTGGTTTGGATGAGTTACGAGTTGTTCGTTGCAGCTCAGTTTGGTTTTTCCCACCTCTGGAGCCGCGTCCTGTTCTTTTGAGCTGATGTTTGATCAGGTATCAGCTGGATTGAACCTCCTGGAGCACTCGGGAATTAGAATCCCACGGTGGGGATGGGTTTTGTTGGCTTTGTGCTCCTGCTGGAGGCTTTCGAGGCTGCCAGACCCAGCTGCCGGAAAAGAGTTTGCCCGGCTCCCAAAATCCCACTCGGAATCATCACAGCTGTTATTTTTAAGCATCCATTTCTCCGTGTTCCTGCTGGGGGAATGGCTGGGAGTCAAGTCCCCGAATTTTCCCTGTGGAAGGGAAACCTTCCCTGTGGGAAGGGCTGTGATCCCAGGAGGGGGATTTTTTACAGCCCTGGCTCCCTGGGCTCTCTTCAAAGCCTCCCCTGCGCCTCCTTTAGAGGCCAAAACTTCCCAGATTTCTGGGATGAGCAGGGAATTCACGCCGCTCCTGAGCGCCAGCCACGGATCGTTTCCACCGTGTTCCGTGGAAGAAGGTCAGGAGCAGCAGGATGTGCTCCTGGTGCTCCTGCCGTTCCTCTCTCCATCTCCCTCTCCTTCATTTCAGCTCCCTCCCAGCTCCCCTCCCTCCAGGCCAGCACACAGCTGCTTCCAGGAGCTGCATCCTGGTGGGATAGGAGCGAAAAAAAGGGGGGAATGAATCAAAACCAGGGCTCTGTCTGCCAAAACCTGGGATTGCAGAGTCCCTGTGGCAGCTCCGGGCAGTCCCGTACCCATCCCCGGGAGGTGGGAGCGGGTTTTTTATCCCCATCAGCTCAGGAAGGGAAAAGCTCTGAGCTCAGTGCCGAGGAGCTCATCCGTGCCTCGGGAATGCAGAGGATGCACGGAGCTGGGAATGGGCAGGGGCTGGCAGCACTTTAACCCCTCACAAGCACCTGTGTGACAAACCCTGAGCTCTGCTGCCTTTTCCAGCAGCCAGGCCAGGGAGGCAAAGCCACACAAAACCGTCCAAGCCAAACAAAACCATCCAAGCCTTGGTTTTAATCCTCTCTCAGCGCTGTGATGGTGCAGCTGGAAAAGGAGGGATGGGATGAGGACAGCAGGGAAGGAAGGAAGGAAGGAAGGAAGGTGTCTGTAGTTGCATCTGTCTTTTTCTCTCTGCTCTCCTCTCTTCTCCCTCTTTCTCTCTCTCTCTTTCCTGTTTCGTCTGTGTCTTGTGTTTTACAGTGTTGCCTGTGTGGAGGAAGGAATTCTGTCCTGGCACCACCCTCCTGCTCCCTGCCCGGACATCTCTGCTGGGAGCTCGGCTCTGCCCCTCCTCCGTGGCCAGGGCCACTCCTGGCCTCCTCTCACTGCTCCCACCTCTCTCTAGTTTGGCCTGAGAGCCCCCCAGGACGGAGAGGTTGCCCTGGGGTTTGTCCCATCCCTCGCCCCAAACTCTTCCTGCTGGAATGGAAATTGCTGGGCTCTTGTCCGATGCTTCCTTCGAGGCAAAGGAGAGTGGGAGCAGAGGTGGGTGCTGGGAGCCCCCCGCTCCTCGGCCGGCCCCGCCCCGGGGCTGCTGCATCGCTCCGGACTGCTCCTGGTTGATCTTCCCTCTCCTGCTGCTCCCCACTAACCCCCCTCGCTTCCCCACCTCCTCCTTCCCGGAGTTCCTGCCTGCCCGGGGCCGTGGCGCTTCTCCCCGTGCTGTGCCAGCTGTGTGTCCTGCTTGTCCCTGCCCATCCCAGCTCCCTCTCCCGGGCTCCCAGGAGCTGGCTGTGCTCGGAAGCGGCTCTTCCCCGGGAAGATTTCCCGGTGGAGCGGTGCCGGAGCTCGCTGGGTGTCCCAGGCGTGGATCGATGGGTTCCAAGGCAGCTTCAGTGCCTCTTCCCCATGGGCATCCCCAGCTCCGTATCCCCTGGCTATTCCCAGAATCTGGGATTCCCAGATCCCTGGGCTTGGTTGGTGCCTGCTGGGTTGGAAGGGATCTTAAACCATCCAGTTCCAGCCCCCTGCCACAGGCAGGGACACCTCCCACTATCCCAGGCTGCTCCAAGCCTGGTCTGGAGCACTTCCAGGCTCAGCAGCAGGTAAAGGATCACGCTCTGGGATCACCCAGGGTGCAGAAAGAGCATTTTCCTTCGCCCCGTGCCTCAGTTTCCCTCCCTCCAGGGCCAAGCAGGGCCAGGAACCAAAGCAGGTCTTGATCAAAGCCCAGCCCAGCAGGTCCTCGTACTCCCACCCACAGCAAAATCAGTGCCAACCCCCCCCAGAGCTGTCTGGGGGTGCCCAAGGCCGCGTGTGAGATATTCCAGGCTGGGATTTGGGAACTTCCACGTGCTGCATCTCTGCAGGTTTGCTGCTGGAGGAGGACAGGGAGTGTCAGGGCCGGGATCTCCATCAGGGCTGGCCCCTCCCTGTGCTGCCGCTCCCATTCCCGTGCTTCCCGAGGCAGGAGGGTGATCCTGGATCTCAAACCAGGGATTATCTTTGCTTCATGCCCAGGAAAAATCGTGTCCAGCAGAGGGAATTTCTCCGTGGAAGCGGTGTCTGTGTGTTGGGGGGGCGTGGAAAAAAGGGAGACAAACAGATGGGAGCAGCACCCCAGGGAGCAACTCCTGGTCCTTGGGAAGTGCTCAGAGCTGGGGACAGAGCAGGAGAGGGGCTGGAACTGTGTCCCTGTGCCTGAACTGTGCCCCTTTCCCTGTTCTTCACAGACCCTCGGCTCTAGGCTGGCACTTGGTAGGTGCTGCCCAGAGAGGCAGATCCCGCTCCAGGCCCTTCCCGGTGGCTGGCACAGGGCTCCCGCCCGGCTCCTGCTCTGCAGAGGTGCCACCGCCGTGGTGCCAGCAGGGGAGGTGCCCAGGGCTGCTCCAGGGGGACCTTTCCCAGCCCACGGCTCCGTGCCCGCCTCGCTGCCGGGGCTGTGCTGTGTCTGCTGCTGCTCCGTCTCCTCTGGGCTGCTTTGTGTGTCCCCACCCGTGTCCTTGTCCTGTGTCCTTCTCACTGGCTGGCACAGATGGAATCCGTGGTGTCCTTTCCCGTCCCCAGCCCCTCGGGGCCGTTGTCCGGAGGGTCACTGGGCAGTGCTGGCTCTGCCCCCGCTCCTCCCTTGGCTGCTGGGTGGTGGGGGGCGGATTCCTGGAGGGAATTCCTGGTTGGGAATGGGGAGGAATCGCTGGGATGTGGGACACGGCCTCTGCTCTCTGCTGGCACTTGGTCACCGCTGAGCATCCCCCGGGGAGGTGCCGCTGCTCGGCCGGGATGGTGGATCCGCAGGGAATGCTGCTTCCCAGCTGTGGCACTGCCGATCCCTGGGAGCCTCGGGGATCTGCTGCAGTCCGTTCCCGAGGGCTGGGCTGAAGGAAGGACACGGGATGTCCCCATCCTGCCCCACAGCAGCTCCCTGGGGGATGAGCAGCGTGCTGGAGCCGGGTGTGTCCTCTCCAGCCAGGTCCTCCTGGAGAATCCCGCAGCGGGTGCCAGGATGAGTTTCCCGGTGTGATCCCGAGGCTGCGGATCCCAGGGAAGGGAGCTCTCCCTGTGGGAGCTTTGTGGAAGGTTCTGCCAGCGCTGCTGCTCCCGTTCCTGGGCAGGACGTGCCTGGGATGGAGGGGACGGGGCGGGAATCCTGATCCTGGCGTGCGGGGAGGAGATCCCGTGCCTGCTGCCCATCCCTAACCTCTGCCACGCATGGGGACCGTGCTGAGCCGGGCGTGGCGGGTGGCACGGAGGGGGCAGGGGCCGGGCTGGGGGCGAGCCCAGCAGCTCCGTGCGCCCTGTGCCACGGCCTGGGGGAGTGCTCGCAGCGGGTGACCCCGAGGCCGGGGACGCCGGCACGTCCCGCTCCGCTCGGCGCCCGCCACCCGCGCCCGCACCCACCCGAGAGCCACCCGCGCCTGTCCCTGTCCCCTCTGCAGACCTGGGCACGCCCAGCCCCTGCCTGAGCGTGGAGTGCGCCTTCGGAGCCACCTGCGTGGTGAAGAACCAGGAGGCCGTGTGCGAGTGCCAGCAGCAGTGCCAGGGCCGCTACGACCCCGTGTGCGGCACCGACCAGCGCACCTACGGCAACCCCTGCGAGCTGGACGCCATGGCCTGCGTGCTCCAGAGGGACATCAGGGTCAAGCACAAGGGGCCCTGTGGTAAGATTTGGGCTGGGATTGTGGTGGGGGTGATGGTGGTGGTGGTGGTGTTGGCCTGTGTCCTCCAGAGGGGCATGAGGGTCAGGCACAAGGGGCCCTGTGATGAGATTTGGGCTGGGGAGTTGTTTTCTTGTTGTTTTGTTGTTGTTGTTGGCCTGTGTGCTCAGGAATAGACACCAGGGTCAAGCATGAGGGGCCTTGTGGTGAGATTTGGGCTGGGGGTTTGTTTTCTTGTTGCTGTTTTGTTGTTGTTGGCCTGTGTGCTCAAAAGGGACGTGAGGGTGAAGGACAAGGGGCCCTGTGGTGAGATTTGGGCTGGGGCTTGTTTTGTTGTTGTTTTCTTGTTGTTCACGGCCTGTGACCTCAAGAGGGACACCAGGGTGAAGCATGAGGGGCCCTGTGGTGAGATTTGGGCTAGAGGGTTGTTTTCTTGTTGTTTTCTTGTTGTTGTTGGCCTGTGGCCTCAAAAGGGACGTGAGGGTGAAGGTCAAGGGGCCCTGTGGTGAGATTTGGGCTAGAGGGTTGTTTTCTTGTTGTTCACGGCCTGTGACCTCAAGAGGGACACCAGGGTGAAGCATGAGGGGCCCTGTGGTGAGATTTGGGCTGGGATTGTTGTTTTGTTGCTGTTTTGTTGTTGTTTTGTTGTTGTTGTTCCTCTGTTTGCCCCAGCCCAGGCTGGCACAAAGGGACGGACAGTGACCCAAGCACAGACGTGGCACTGCCCGTGGGGACAGAGGGGTGTGGGTTGTGTTTCAGCTCATAGGAGGGTGGTGGGAGAGGACCCAGGACCCACCCCGGATGCTCCTTCCTCGCTGAGGGATGCGAGGCAGCGGGAAAGCTCGAGATGAGTCGGGAGTTGTCCCCCCGTGCACACCAGGCCTGGCACTGTCCCCTTACCCAGCCAAGCTTCCCCGAGCTGCCCTGCAGAGAAGGCTCTGGCTCAGGGGTGAAGTCAGCAGGATCCATCCCCATCCCTAAGGAGAACCCACCACGGAAATGCAACTCGGGCCTTTCCACAGCACAGAACCACAGGATGTCTGAGCCGGGAGGGCCCCACGGGGATCCCCGAATCCACCCCGACAACCCCACCCTGGGAGCGTTGTCCAAACACTCCTGGAGCTCTCAGGGCCGTGCCCGTTCCCTGCTCCAGGCACTTCATCTGCTCCCTGTGCCAGCACAGCTTTGCCAGTCGGGGTTTGCAGCCGGGCACAGCCTGGGCTAAGCTTGGTTCTCCCAGAACCAGATCTTTGGGATGTTCGGGCAGAGCCGGGCTAATTGCAGATTGATCAAATGCAGATTTTCTGCCCCAACCCTTCAGGCTGGGAATCGGGAGCTGCCCGCCCTCAGCATCCCCTCTCCTGAGCTGCAGATCCCGCGCGTGGCTCAGGATTTGTGCCGCGGGTAAAATCCTCCAGGCCAACAGCACCAACCGAGCAGGGAGCTGCTGCCTCCTCCTCCCCCATGCCAAGGCAGCAGCTGCTGTGTGGAAGAGAAAGGCAGGAGAAGCACCTTGGAGCCAAATTCCTGGTGAAATGACTGGCAGGGAGGGAAGGGAGGTGCTGGAAGGAGAGGATGGATCCGTGAACACCCAGGAGTCGGGGGCTGCGCTGCCGGGTGTCTCCTGCGGGGAGGGAGAGCTGCTTGGAGAGGGAATTTTTCCCAAGTAAAGAGGCTTTTTGGTGCCCCCAGCCTGGCTGTGAGCGTGTCAGGTGCGGTGTTCCGCCTGCAGCCAGCAAAATAATCGAGCTGGAGGTGGAATCCCCCTTCCCACCGCGTCTTCCTGTGGGGATCTGCTGCCTCCCTCCCCCCGGATCCTGTGGCTGATTTATTGCTCCCCGTAACTGTGCTCTCTCCCACGTCTTTAGCTCTGAGAGCCACAGTGACAGTGACATTTCAGCCCCTTTCTCCTGGCCCTGGTGGCTTTCAGGAGGAGTTCTTGCTTTTCTTCCGGCCTCTCCCTGCTCCTGCCATCCCTTCCTTGCACCCCGGGGCTGCTGCTCCTGACGTGCTGCGGGAGGAGGGCGCAGCGAGCTTTTATTTCTGCATTATTGGGGTTTGGAGCTGCCTTAGGAGGTTTGGATGGGATTTTGGGGTGGAATTCTTCACTGGGAGGGTGGGGAGGTTGCCCAGAGAAGCTGTGGCCGCCTCATGTGTGGAAGCGTCCGGGTTGGACGGGGCTTGGAGCCGCCTGGGACAGCGGAAGGTGAGCTTTGATTCCAGGCAGTTCCACGGCTCCGCGATGAGCCAGCAACGCCTCCCCTGCTGTTCTAACGCCGGCTTTTGTCCTTGCCGTGCCCAGACCGCTGCGGCAAGTGCCAGTTCGGGGCCATCTGCGAGGCGGAGACGGGGCGCTGCGTGTGCCCCACCGAGTGCGTGCCCTCGTCGCAGCCCGTGTGCGGCACCGACGGCAACACCTACGGCAGCGAGTGCGAGCTGCACGTCCGCGCCTGCACCCAGCAGAAAAACATCTTGGTGGCCGCCCAGGGAGACTGCAGTGAGTGTGCCAGCCTCCCCTCTGCCCCCCGCGTCGCTCCCGCTGCGTGGCAGCGCAGGCAGAGGATGCTCGGCCCCGCTCTGATCCTCCGCAGCGGTTTTAGCCCGTGGGTTCGGTCCCTCGCACACCCTCACGAGGTTTTTTCCCCCCATGTCTGGGTGATCTTCCCTCTGGAATAATTTGATATTTTGAGGCTCTCCAGCAGCTTTTTAGCCCCAGCTGGTTGGGTTCCCCCCTCTCTGGAAGTGCCGCCTGTGTTATTTGTCTGAGCCAAGCAAAGAAATGGGATGAATGTCCGTGGGGCCGAACCAGGAATTAGGCTAAAAACGTGTTAGCAGCCGGCAGCAGAACTGAGAGCACCAGGGTCTGTTTGATCCTTTCCCTCCCCTCCATCCCCTGGGGTTAATTCCTCTTTGTTCCTGGCTTCCTCCCCACTCCCCAGCCCGCGGAGCTGTCTGGGCTAATTTCCTAATGAATTAAAAGCCCCGCTCAGCTTCTTCATTAGGACAAAAGCTGCGGTGATGATTCGAGCCTCATAAAAACCTGCCCAGCTGGCGCTGGGTGTTCCAGGGGTGAGAGATTCCCCATGAATTTGGGGAAGGATTGAGGGTGGCAGCTGACTCCCAGAATTAATGATGAAATGGGACTTTTTCCCCAAGAGCCGCTGGGAATCCGAAACGCTCGGGGCGGGCACCCGACCCCCGTAGGGTTTGCGCGGGTGAAACAAGGGACAAGGTGACTTTGGTGTCCCCAGCCCTGCCCCGCGACGCTGGTGGCCCCGGGAGCCGCTCGGGTGGCTGAGCGCGTCCCTCCCTGTGCCCCAGAGTCGTGTGGCAGCTCCGTGTGCTCCTTCGGCAGCCGCTGCGTGGGTGGGCAGTGCCTGTGCCCGCGCTGCGAGCGCCAGCCCCCGGCCCCGGTGTGCGGCACCGACGGCGTCACCTACGACAGCCCCTGCCAGCTGCGGGTGGCCTCGTGCCAGCTGCAGAAGAGCATCGAGGTGGCCAGGATGGGACCCTGTGAGGACGGTGGGTTGGTCCTGGTTCTTCGTGGGTCGGGGGGAAAGGGGGGGAGGATTAAGGGTTCACGCACTGAGCTTCCCTCCCTGCTCCTCTGTGCCCTGTGAGACCCCAAAAACCCCAAAACAGCAGCTCCTGTGCCAGCCACGCTCCCCTCCCTGCTCCTCTGTGCCCTGTGAGACCCCAAAAACCCCCAGCACAGCAGGTCCTGCACCAGCCACGCTTTCCTGCTGCTCCTGTGCCCTGTGAGACCCCAAAACCCCCAGCACAGCAGCTCCTGTGCCAGCCCCCTTCTAATTGCAACCTCCATTCCACCATCCCAGCTTTTTCCCATCCTATCCAGCCTACCCTTGGACACTTCCTGGGATCAAGGGGCAGCCAGGGATCCTCTGGGCACCCTGTGCCAGGGCCTCCCCACCCTCACAGGGAGGAATTTTTTCCCTGTATCCCACCTAAATTTCCCGTTTTTCAGTGTGGGGCCGATCCCCCTTGTCCTGTCTCTGCATCCCTTGTAAATATTCCCTCTCCAATGCCCTCCCTGGCATCCTGGCCCCTGGCAGGGGTTGGAACTGGATCTTTAAGGTCCCTTCCAACCCATCCCGTGGCTCTGTTGACTCAGCAGAGCCCTGGGAAAGGTTTTGGGATCGGCTGCACCTTGCTTGGTGAGCCTAAAAATAGAGAACCCGCTGAGTTTTCCCACTCTGGGGAAAAGCTGTGGATTCCTGCTGGCACGGGGAGGGAGCTGAGGTTCCCTGGCTCATGGCACACGTGGTGCAGGAGCTGGGAAGGGCGTCAGAGAGGGGGAGAGCAGACAGAGCAGGGCGTTTGATCCCAGCCTCCCCGGGGCATTCCAGGTTGCTGTCCCTCGGGAAGCAGAGCCTGAATAATTCCCTGTGTAATGCCAGAGCGCAGCCTTTGATCAGTGCAGAAAAAGGGCCACGTTCCCCTTCCCCCCTCTGCTTTTCCCCTTCCAGCAGCCTTTGAAATCAGCCACGTCTCTGCTGCTGCTGCTGCTGCTGCTGCTGGGGCTCGGAGCATCCTGCAGAGCTTCGGGGATTTCAAACCTCTCCCTACCCCGACTTCCAAACCCAAATCCCAGCCCTGCCCCAGCTCTGCATCATCCACAATCCCCCTGTGCGTGGAGGGTTTGGGATGAGGGAAAGGAGCTGGATGAAGGCACGGAGGGTTTGGGATGGGGGAAAGGAGCTGGATGAAGGCACGGAGTGGAATTGCCACCAAACCGAGTGGCAGCTGTCCCTCCTGGCAGCTGGGTGCCCACGGGGTCCTGGTTTGGCTCCTACTGGGGGAAGAGGAGCTCAGGCCCCCTGCTAAAGCCCCTTTGCAGTGTGACTGTCACAACTCTGTGCCAGCAGTGGGACATCTGGGATCTTCCCTGTGGCCCAGGCATCCCATCCCACTCCGCGTGGGGCCGGGATTTCGGGGCTGCGAGGTGCAATCTGCCGGGATTTGGACGTCCCGGGCGCGTCCTCGAGGCAGGAGAGGGCTTTGTCCCCATCCCCTGCGTCCCCCCGGCTGTGCCCCGCCGGGAGGGAGCCCCGTGTCACCGTGGTGTCCTTGTCCCCAGAGTGTGGCTCGGGGGGCTCCGGCTCGGGGGACGGCAGCGAGTGCGAGCAGGAGCGGTGCCGCCAGTTCGGGGGCTGGTGGGACGAGGACGCCGAGGACGAGCCCTGCGTGTGCGACTTCACCTGCCTGGCCGTGCCCCGCAGCCCGGTGAGCCCTGCCCTCCTCCCAGCCCCTCCCCGGGCAGCACGGGCCAGCCCGGGGGTGGGCAGCCCTGAGCCGTGCCCTCGCCGTGCTGGCAGGTGTGCGGCTCTGACGGCGTCACCTACGCCAGCGAGTGCGAGCTGAAGAAGACGCGGTGTGAGAAACGCCAGGAGCTCTTTGTCACCAGCCAGGGAGCCTGTCGGGGTGAGTCCCCTCCCCGGGGAGCCACCTCTCCTGGTGGCTGTGTCCCCGGCTCTGTCCCCGGCTCTGTCCCCGGCTCTGTCCCCGGTTGTGTCCCCATCTCTGTCCCCGGCTCTGTCCCCATCTCTGTCCCCGGCTCTGTCCCCGGCTCTGTCCCCGGCTCTGTCCCCAGCTCTGTCCCCGGTGCCCTCTCCCAGGGGACAGCAGGAATTGCTCCCTGGGGCCACCCCCCTGTCCCTTTGTTGTCCCCGTGCCCCGCTCCCGCATTCCCTGGCCGAGGGTCGGACCTCACCTCCTGTTCCCAGCACCTCCACGAGGATTTGCGGGAATGCCGCCGGATCCACGCGCACGTCGCGGGTGCCAAAGTGACCCGTGTGTCCCTGTCCCCCCCCGCAGCCCTGGCCACCACCCCGCCGCCCCTGCTGGTGCCGCACTGCAGCCACACCGCCTACGGCTGCTGCCCGGACAACGTCACCCTGGCGCTGGGCGTGGGAGCGGCCGGATGCCCCAGTGAGTGCCACCTCGGGGGGCACCGAGGGACCTTCGGGGAGGGCTGGGGGAGCAGCTGGAGGGAGGGTCTGGGGTGCTGTCCCAGGGGAGGTGAAGCTGGACGCTGCCCAGCTGCAGAATCGTGGGATATTAAGGTGGGAAGAGCCCTCCCGAGTGGCAGCACCGCTGCGGTCACCGCAAAATCGTGTCCCCGAGCGCCACATCCACAGGTTTCTTGGATGTTTCCAGGGCTGGTGATTCCACCACAGCCTGTTCCAATGCCTCCTAGCCAACAAATTTTCCATAATATCCAAGCTAACCCTCTCCTGGCACAACTTTTGATGTCTTTTCCTCTGCTCCTGTCTCTTGTCCACTGCGAGAAGGGACTGACCCCACCAGGCCACAACCTCCCACTGCTGGTGATGCTCCCGTCCTTCCAAAAGCCCTGAGCTGACTTCCGGGCCTAAAACCCTTTGGAATGCAGGAGGGCAGGGTGGTGGAGTCCCCTTGGGATGTCCCCAAAGGTCTCCCACCAGGGCCCTCGGTTCATTGCTGGGCTCGGGAGTGACGGGAATATTCCGTGGTGGGAGATGCCTCGCCTTCCAGAGGGGACCTTCCAGAGGCCACCCCAGGCCCGGTGACAGGCGGGTGACCCCCTGTGCAGGGAGCTGAGCTGGCCAGTGGCTCATTAATATTTATCCCATAATTATCCGAGCATTTTGAAAGGCTCTCGACAGCTGAGGCTGCGGCTGCCTGGTGGGGGGAACGCATCAGCCCATGGAGACACAATTCCTGGTGTGCCTGGGCTGGGCTAATGGGAAAAGCGGCTGGATAATGGGAACAGCAGCAGCTTTGGATGGCCAGGGCTGTGTGGGGCAGGCTGTGGGGTGGGCTGGGTGCTGCAGGAGCTGTGGGGGTGTTGCCCAGGGGGAAGCTCCAGGAGACGGGAGCATTTCCAGTGATGATCCTTGGGGTTTCCGATGAAGTCCTGCCCCCCAATCCATGGACTCGGCTTCCCAGCTGGCTGGAGCCCAGATCCCACCACTCTGTGTCCCACCTGTGTCCCGGGGTTGGCAGCAAACATCCCTCAGGGGTTAATCACCACTTAAGGAGCAGCTGGAATCCCTGGGAGAGGTTTATCCATGGACATTCCCTCTCCCTGCTTTGGGATGTGCTCACCCGCCCCCTCCCTGTGCTCCCCAGGTGTCCTTCTCTGTCCCTTTCCCGCTGGGACAAGGACAGCGTCTCCCCGTCTATCTTTGGCTGCCTCCCCTCCATCAAGCCGCTCGTTAATGAATTAATAATCAGCCTCTAATGGCTTCCTTCCCTTTGATGTTAATGAGAGAGGAGCTCTCGGTGACAGCGGCTTCGACGGAGGAGAAGCGCTGGCAGCAGCCGGTGGCACCGGCTGGCACACGGTGACACGGGGGTGTCCCCGCTCTCCCTGCCCTCAGGCACGTGCCAGTGCAACCCCTACGGCTCCTACGGCGGCTCCTGTGACCCGGGCACGGGGCAGTGCTCCTGCAAACCTGGCGTGGGCGGCCTCAAGTGCGACCGCTGCGAGCCCGGCTTCTGGAACTTCCGCGGCATCGTCACCGACGGCAGGAGCGGCTGCACCCGTGAGTGACACGGAGGGGACACTCCCCTGAGTGGGACACGGAGGGGACACTCCCCTGAGTGGGACATGGAGGGGACACTCCCCTGAGTGGGACACGGAGGGGACACTCCCCTGAGTGACAGGGAGGGGACACTCCCCTGAGTGGGGCAGGGATGGGGCACAACTCCTGAGTAGGGCAGGGAGGGGACACTCCCCTGAGCGGGGCAGGGATGTGACACTCCCCTGAGTGGGGCAGGGGTGGCAGCAGCTCTGAGCATCCTGGGCCTGCCTGGCCCCTTCTCCTCACTCTTTCCTTGGATTCCTGAGGGAATCCCTGGCTCCACAAATCCACCAGCAAAACAGTGGGGTTTTTCCCCCTTTCCCACTCTATAATTGTATTTTTCCCTCTTTCCCACCCTATAACTGTGGTTTTCCCCCTTTCCCACCCTATAACTGCATTTTCCCCCCTTTCCCACCCTGTCACTGTGGTTTTTTCCCTATTTCCCACCCTCTAACTGCATTTCCCCTCTCCCAGCCTGTCACTGTGACCCCGTGGGCTCGGTGCGGGATGACTGCGAGCAGATGACGGGGCTGTGCTCCTGCAGGACGGGCATCACGGGCATGAAGTGCAACCAGTGCCCCAACGGCAGCAAACTGGGCACCGCCGGCTGTGAGAAAGGTCAGGGGGTCCTGCACAGCTGGGATTTTGGTGTCTGAATAACTGGGATTTTTGTTCCTCTATAACTGGGATTTTGGTCCTGTATAATTGGGATTTTGGTTGTATAACTGGGATTTTGGTTTTTGTGTATTTGGGATTTTGCTTCCTGTATTTGGGATTTTGGCTTCTGTGTAATTGGGATTTTGGTTCCTGTGTAAATGGGATTTTGGTTCCTGTATAACTGGGATTTTGGTTTTTGTGTATTTGAGATTTTTCTTTCTGTATTTGGGATTTTGGTTTCCCGCATAACTGGGAATTTGGCTCCTGAATAATTGGGATTTTGGTTCCTGTGTAAATGGGATTTTGGTTCCTGTATAACTGGGATTTTGGTTTTTTGTGTATTTGGGATTTTGGTTTCCTATATAACTGGGACTTTGCTTCCTGCATTTGGGATTTTGGCTCCCGTATAACTGGGATGTTTCCGCTGATTCCCTCGTTTCCCTCCTCGCAGACCCCTCAGCCCCCAGCTCCTGCGAGGAGATGCGCTGCGAGTTCGGGGCCTCGTGCGTGGAGGTGAACGGCTTCGCCCACTGCGAGTGCCCGTCCCCGCTGTGCTCCGAGGCCAACATGACCAAGGTTTGGGGGCAGCACCCTTGGGGGCGCTCAGGGATATTTAGGGGGGGGGCTGGTGTCCCTTTCCCCACCAGATCAGGCAGGAGATTGTTCCCTGCTGGGAAAGGTGACATGCCAGTCACAGATGTCGCCCACTGGGGACGCTCCGTGCCCCGCTGGCACCTCTGAGCTGCCCTGTCCCCCCACCTCTGCCCCAAAGGAGACCCCAAAAACGCTTCCAGCTTTTAGGGCCCCTTTCCCGCTGCTGGGAGGGGCCCAGAGGTGCAGCCCCGGTGTCCCCTGTGCCCCCAGGTGTGTGGCTCCGACGGTGTCACCTACGGGGACCAGTGCCAGCTGCTGACCATCGCCTGCAGGCAGGGCCAGCACATCACGGTCAAGCACGTGGGGCAGTGCCACGGTGAGTGTCCCCTGGGCAGTGCCATGGGCAGTGTCCCCTGGGCAGTGCCACCCTGAGTGTCCCCTGGGCAGTGCCATGGTCAGTGTCTCCTGGGCAATGCCATTGAGTGTCCCCTGGGCAGTGCCATGGGCAGTGTCTCCTGGGCAGTGCCACCCTGAGTGTCCCCAGGGCAGTGCCATGGGCAGTGTCCCCTGGGCAGTGCCACCCTGAGTGTCCCCTGGGCAGTGCCATGGTCAGTGTCTCCTGGGCAATGCCATTGAGTGTCCCCAGGGCAGTGCCAGCCCCGTGTCCTGACACTGACCCCGGCTCTGGCTGTGCCTCTGTGCCACCCTGGCACAGCCGATGCCCTCCCCAGGGTTTGTCAGCCCCTCCCCGGTGCCACCCCCGGCTTTTCCCCCTCCTCACCTCCCGTGTCCGCTCCCTGCAGAGTCCGTCCCCCACACGAGCCCCTCCGTGCCCCCCACGCCGCTGCCCACGCTGCCCCCGGACCGACTCCTGCTGCCCGCGCCCCCTCCGGGCCCCACGCCGGCCCCG
>VZTE01004914.1:90655-110314 GCA_013397775.1 Eulacestoma nigropectus | reverse complement strand
AGGAAGGAAGGAAGGAAGGAAGGAAGGAAGGAAGGAAGGAAGGAAGGAAGGAAGGAAGGAAGGGAGAGGGTCCCCAAGCACTCCCAGTGCCACGTCACCCCTGGCACGGCCCAGCTGGCACCTCTGGACTCAAGCACCGCCTTTTCCCCCCAGGTTCAACACCGGCTCCGGCACCGGCACCGTCACCAGCCGGGTGCGCGTGGAGCCGGGCCGGTGGCACCAGCTGGTGGTGACCCGGAACCGGCGCAGCGGGGCCCTGGCCGTGGACGGGGAGCCCCACGTGAGCGGGGACAGCCCCCCGGGCACCGACGGCCTCAACCTGGACACCGACCTGTTCATCGGGGGAGCGCCCGACGAGCAGATGGCACTGTGAGGGTGCCACTGGGCCTGGGGGGTGGCACTGGGTCTGTGAGTGGCACTGGTCATGTGAGGGTTGCACTGGGCCTGGGAGGGTGGCACTGGGCCTGGGGGTGGCACTGGGTCTGTGAGCGGCACTGCCCCGTCAGGGTGGCACTGGGCCACGAGGGTGGCACTGCCCCATGAGTGTGACACTGCCCCGTGATGGTGGCACTGCCCCATAAGGATGGCGCTGCCCCATGAGGGTGGCACTGCCCCATAAGTGTGACACTGCCCCATGAGTGTGACACTGCCCCGTGATGGTGGCACTGCCCCATAAGTGTGGCACTGCCCCATAAGTGTGACACTTCCCCATAAGGGTGGCACTGCCCCATAAGGATGGCACTGCCCCATACGTGTGGCACTGCCCCCCTGAGCGTGACAAGGCAGGGACCGCTCCCACCTTGAGCGGACCCTGCAGCCTCTCCCCCCGTCCCCACCCTGGCACCCTGAGGGCAGCCCAGCCCGACCCCGCTGCCCAGCCGGGCTCCCCGCCGTGCCAGGGGGACAAACCCCCCTCACCCGCCTCGCCTGTGCCCTCAGGGTGGCCGAGCGCACGGCGGCCGCGGGCGGCCTGCGGGGCTGCATCCGCGTGCTGGGCATCAACAACCGCGTGTACGACCTGCGGGACGGCGCCGGCGACGTCCTCTACGGCACCGCCGTGGGCGAGTGCGGCAACGACCCCTGCGAGCCCAACCCCTGCCACCACGGTGGCATCTGCCACGCCAAGGAGGCCGAGATGTTCCGCTGCCAGTGCCGCGACGCCTACACGGGTACGGGGATGGGCGCCGCGGGGTTTTCGCCCCACCCCGGGATCCCGGAGCTTTTGGGATCGTCGTGGAGGGTGAACCCGTATCCAGTGAGGGGGATAAATCCAGGGTGGATGATGGAGATAAGGGCAGGGTCTGAGTGTTCTCGTGCCCTAAATAATGTCCCTTTTAGGGGCACTGAAATAATGTCCCCTTAAGACATTTTAGGGGTGGGTTCTGAGGGATCCCAGAGCTTTTGGGATCATTGTGGAGGGTGAACCCGTATCCAGTGAGGGGGATAAATCCAGGGTGGATGATGGAGATAAGGGCAGGGTCTGGGTCTTCTTGTGCCCCAAATAATGTCCCCTTTAGGGGCAGTAAAATGATGTCCCCATAAGGTATTTTAGGGGTGTGGTGCCCTGCCGTTTGTGGGGTTCACTGTGGGGAAATTCTTCACTGGAAGAGGAGTTGGGATTGGAATCGTCTGCCCAGGGAGGGGTGGAGTCACCGTCCCTGGAGGGGTTTAACAAGGCCTGGAGGTGGCACTCGGTGCCAGGGTTTGGTTGGTGAGGAGGTGTTGGGTCTTAGGCTGGGCTTGGTGATCCCAAAGGGCTTTTCCAATCTGGTCCGTTCTGGGATTGTGTGGGATTTCCCAGTTTGTGGAAAGCTGGGAGGAGGGACACTGGGGACACTGGGACACTGGGGACACTGGGACACTGGGACACGGGGACATGGGGACACTGGGGACACTGGGGACACTGGGACACTGGGACACTGGGACACTGGGGACACTGGGACACGGGGCTGTGCTGGTGCCCGTGGGTTGGTGACGAGCTGCCCGTCCCGCCGCAGGGCCCACGTGCGCCTTCGAGAGGAACCCGTGCGAGCCCTCGCCGTGCCACGTCTCTGCCACCTGCCTGGTGCTGCCCGACAGGGGGGCCCTGTGCGCCTGCCCCATGGGCCGTGAGGGGGAGTTCTGCGAGCGAGGTGGGCCGGGGGATCCCCTGGGGCAGGGCGGGATCCCGCTGCCGGTGTCCCCAGCCCGGCGAGGCTCTGGGGCCTCCGCCGTGCCTCGCGTCCCTCACGCTGCCCGCTCTGTGCCCAGTGACGGAGCAGGACCAGTCCGTGCCCTTCCTGCCCGAGTTCAACGGCTTCTCCTACCTGGAGCTGAACGGGCTGCAGAGCTTTGTGCCCGACCTGCAGTAAGTGCCAGGGACAGGGGCGGCAGGGGGGGAAATCCCCACCCCGCAGCGCCCTGAGTGTGGCAGGGGCATCCCTCACCTGGCAGGGCTGGCATTTCTGTCACGCCCACGGTGCCAGGCCGGCAGGGTTGTCCCAGGGGCGGTGGGGATGGAGAAACGGAGCGTGAGAGCGGCTGCATGGGAGGGTATCCATGATCCTCGTTTCCTCAGGAACAAGATGTCCATGGAAGTGGTGTTCCTGGCCAGGAAGCCCAGCGGGATGATCTTCTACAACGGCCAGAAGACCGATGGCAAAGGGGACTTCGTGTCCCTGGCCCTGCACGAGGGGCACCTGGAGTACAGATACGACCTGGGCAAGGGGGCAGCCGTGCTCAGGTGAGCCTGAGCTGCTCAGGGCAGGTTTCCAGCTCTCTGTTGGCAGGTTCTGAGGGCACAGCTCTCACCTAGGAGCCTTCTTTCCCCTTTTTTCCCCTTCCAGGAGCAAGGAGCCAGTGCCCCTCAACACCTGGATCAGCGTCCTGCTGGAGAGGAGCGGGCGCAAGGGCGTCCTGAGGGTCAACAACGGCGAGAGGGTGATGGGGGAGTCCCCGGTGAGTTGTGGGGTCGGGGAGGGCTCTGGTGATGTGTGGGAGGAGTTTCCCAAGCTCCTGGGCTTTCCACCGTGGTTTTGAGGGTGGAGGAGTGGGCAGGACCCCGAGGAGAGAAGGATCTGCTGCAGGACAGGAGCTTCCAGCCCCTCGTCCTGCCCTGTCCCTGCACACAGAGGTTTCGGGAATGCCTTTGAGGAGCCCCCCACACTCACAGGGATCCCCCCCATCCCTTATTTCAGGTCCCTGTGTTGGGACAGGTACGTGTGGCACCCGTGGGTAAATAATTCCCTCGTTAACTGAGGGGTGTCAGGAGCCCCCCAGCACAGGGAGGAGCTCGGGGAGCAGGGAAAGCCTCGTGGCACTGCTGCTGCTGCACCCATGGGTGCTTCCCCTCCTCCTGTCCCAGCTGGAGCTTCCCTCTCCAGCTCCCACCTCTCCCCACCCCCTGTCCCCCCGCGCTTCTGTCGCTGCGTTCCTTGGGGTTCCTTCCCTCCCCCTCTCCAGCCGGGAAGCTGAGAAGGCAGGAAAAGCCCTGCTTGCTGCTGGACCCATCTCCAAATCCAGCCGGGACTGCAGCATTCCTGCTAAACCAGGGATTTTTCCTCCCCTCACTCTCCTCTTTTGAAGCCCCTCTCGGAGCGAAGCCGAGCCCTGGGTGGCAGTGACCCTCCTGCCACCCCTGAGCCGCCCGGCCGCGGTGGCAGCGGGGCTGTGGCAGCCCTGCCCGGTGCGATGTCACCCCACTGACGTCCCTTTTCTCTCTCTTTTTTTTTCTCTTCTCTCTCCCTTTGATTTCCCTTTGCATTTTTCCCTCCCCTGCTGTCTGGATCCCAGAAATCCCGTAAGGTACAGATAAGTATGACCCCCCCACGCCTCCATCTCATCTGCCATCGGCACCTCGTTCCTTTCTTTTGTGTTTTCCATCCCGATCTCAGCCTTCCACCCGTCTGGTTTAGGATCCCCGTAGTTTAGAGCCGCTCATTCCCTTTTCCTCCTTCATTCCCAGCCAGTTGTTGCGTTTTGTTCCAGGAGCATTCCCATTAATCCGGTCATTTTTTTTTGGCGTTAATCCCACGAACCATTAGTTAGTGATCCATGTCACCCCATCTTTGCTGTGGCCCCGGCTCCATCCCAGAGAATTCCCAGGAATGGGCGTCGCTCCCGGGGCCAGAGCATCACCTGGGATTTTCCAGCGGGGCGACAGCAAGGAGGGAATTTCCTCCTCCAAAAACACCACGTGGGGTGCAGGAGAACCTCCTCAAGCCATGGGATGCAGGAGAACCCCGTCAAACCTGGAGCGGCCAGGCTGGATCCCTCTGGAATGCGCTGGGATTGAGCGCCAGCCCCGCGGGGGCTCGGAGCGATGTTTGGGTACCCGAGTTTTGGGGTCGCACGAAACCAGAGCCCCCCTCGGGGCCTGAGGGTGCTGGGACAGCCCCTCCCCAAAATCCAATCCACGGGAAACCTTTCCCAGGTGCCCGCTGGGGGTGGGACCTCGCAGTCCTTGGCATGAGGAGGTTTCCTGGAGGTTCCATCTGTAAAACCATAAATAAAAGATCATAAAATATCCCAAATTAAGGGAGCCACGAGGATCATCAAGCCCAACTCCTGGCCCTGCCCAGGCCAACCAGGGACATCCTGACACCTTCTCCATCGTCTCCCCCCTTTCCCCAGGTGCCTCACATGGTGCTGAACCTGAAGGAGCCGCTTTACGTGGGGGGAGCCCCGGATTTCTCCAGGCTGGCTCGAGCGGCCGCCATCTCCAGCGGCTTCGAGGGAGCTGTGCAGAGGGTGAGGTCCAGTGGGCAGCCCAGTGTCCAGCTGGGACAGCCCAGTGTCCACTGGGAGCTGTGAGAGGCTGAGGTCCTACTGGCCAGCCCATTGTCCTGCTGGTCAGTCCAGTGTCCAGCTGGGTCAGCCCAGTGTCCAGCCAGGAGCTGTCCCATCTGTCCTGGGATGGACCTGGGAGCTGTCCTGGCGTGTGGAGCTCACCTGGTTGGAAAGTGGCACCGGTGGGGGACAGAAGGGAAATGTGGGGTCACGGGAACAGAGGGGATTGGGGATGGATTCCCGTCTTAGGGATGGATTCCCATCTCCTCTCGTCCCCAGGACACTGCCCGGTGTCCCCGCGTCACCAGAGGTGGCAGTGAAGCACCATCAGAGAGTCCCAGACTGGTCTGAGTTGGCGGGGCCTCAAAGCTCATCCTGTCCCATGGGCAGGGACACTTCCACCATCCCAGCCCCGTCCAGCCTGGCCTGGGACACTTCCAGGGATGAGACATCCACGATTCCTCCGGGAAATGCATCCCAGGGCCTCGGCAGCTCCCAGCTGACTCCGTTTCTCCTCCCTGCAGCTCTCGGTGCAGGGCGTGCCCGTGCTGACGGAGCAGAACATCCGCGGTGCCATGGACATCTCCCCGTTCCGGGGCCACCCCTGCACCCAGAAACCCAACCCCTGCCAGAACGGGGGCTCCTGCAGCCCCAGCATGGAGGGCTACGAGTGCTCCTGCCAGAGGGGCTTCTCCGGGGCCCACTGCGAGAAGGGTGAGGGGCCACGGGGGCTGGAGGTGGCACAGAGGGGCTGGAGGTGGCACCATCAGAGGGGCTGGAGGTGGCCACGAGGGGCTGGAGGTGGCCACGAGGGGCTGGAGGTGGCCTTGGGGAGCTGGAGGTGGCACAGAGGGGCTGGAGGTGGCCATGGGGGGCTGGAGGTGGCACAGAGCTGCTGGAGGTAGCCACGAGGGGCTGGAGGTGGCCCCTCACCCACGTGGCACTCGAGCTGTCCTGGTGGCAGTAGGGCAATTTCGAGGCCAAGCTGGAATTCTTGTCCTTCATGGAATCACGGAATGGTTTGGCTGGAAGGGATTGAAAGCTGCTCTCATCCCATGGGCAGGGACACCTCCCACTGTCCCAGGGATCCTGAATCAGATGGAAAACCTGGAAAAGCCCCTGCAAAAGTTCAGCACATCCAGCAAGGGTTATGAGGAAAAGGAGCACAAACCAGGATGTTCTTTGAGAGGAAAACCCTTGGAGAGCTGGGCTAGGGAATCATGGAATGGGCCGGGCTGGAAGGGACCTTAAATCCCATCCACTCCCACCCCATCCATGGGCAGGGACACCTCCCACTATCCCAGGTTGGAACCTGGCCTTGGACACTCCCAGGGATGGGCCATCCCCACCTTCCCAGGGAAGAATTCCTTCCCAGTATCCCACCCGAACCTCCTCTCTCTCCATTTAAACCCAATCCATCGAAATTCCAGTTCAAACCGACCTTTCCTGGCTGCCAAACAGGGAAATGCTGCAAATCCCAGGCTCCAAAGCCACCCAGACCTCTCAGGGGGTGACATTGCCCAGGGCTGTGTCTGTGTCCTCTCAGGGATGCTCAGCAGGGAAAGGGGGATTTTCCCGGAGTCCCGGCACGGACAGGAATGATCTGGCTTTCCCTGACAGCTTCTCTTCCCCTCTCCCTGTTTTTCACACCCCAGTGATCATCGAGAAGGCAGCGGGGGATGCCGAGGCCGTGGCCTTCGATGGCAGGACATACCTGGAGTACCACAACGCCGTCACCAAGAGGTACCTTGGCAGCCCCAGACCTGGAATTCGGGCTGATTCCAGGAGGAAAAGCGGGGATCCAGGAGCTCCAAACCAGGGCCGGTTGTTCCCAGTCCTTCCCTCCAAAGCTGCCCTGTTGGCAGAGGGGTTTTCCCCCGAAATTCCCAGCTCCAGGCCTGGCTGTGGTTCTGCTGCCTGGGGAAACTCCTGGCTTAGCCCAGCCTGGTTTGGGAATGGGATGGAGCCGGATCCTTCGTGTCCCGGGCTGGTGCTGCCAGCGGGGATGGGACCTCTCTGCCATGGGACACCTGTGACTGTCCCAACCTCTGCTCACCCCCCGTGCTGGGGAGGACCCCGTGGTGTCCGTGGCTGTGCTGGTCCTTGGGAATTCCCTCTGGGAATGCTGCCTGAGGTCCTCCGGGCTGGAAATTTCTCCTTCAGGAGACTCCTGGGAGTTCTGCTCAGTGCCCTTCCTCCCTCCCTCCCCACTGGGGTTAATTCCCACCTCCAGGGCACTGGGAGAGGGTCTTGGATGGGATCCCATCCATCTGCCCGTCCCATTCCCAGTTTCCCAGCCCTGCCGGGGGGGTGTCCGTGTGGAACTGTTGTCTGTCCCTGTCCGTGTGTCTGTCCCCTCTCAATGTCGCTGTCTCTCTGTTTTCAAGCCACCTGAGCAATGAGATCCCAGCGTAAGTACGGCCCCGCCGCGCCCATCCGCCCTCCCCGCGACCCCACTGTCACCCCAAACACCGCGGCAGCTCCGGGCCGGAGCGGGGGGAGGAATCTGGGGCCTCTCCCGGGGTCTTTTGGGGGAAAATATTCCCATTCCAGGGGGAGGGGGGGGTCAGGTGCTGACAGCAGCTTGTGGGGCTGTACAGGAGCTGCTTTACCTGGATGTGCCACATCCAGCTGTTATCCCAGCCCTGCCACATCCAGCTGTTATCCCAGCCCTGCCACATCCAGCTGTTCCAGCTCTGTGCCACATCCAGCTGTTATCCCAGCCCTGCCACATCCAGCTGTTGTCCCAGCTCTGTGCCACATCCAGCTGTTGTCCCAGCCCTGTGCCACATCCAGCTGTTATCCCAGCCCTGCCACATCCGGCTGTTGTCCCCCCAGCGTGCCTCAGTTTAATTTTTAAGCACGATTCGAACAGAGTTTAAGGATGAGCACAGGGAAGGAAAATTCCTGTGGCTTCCTGCTCCAGCAGCAGCCCAAGGTGTTGGAGATGGAAACTCAGGGCGCTGATCCTGCCCTGATTTTTCCAGCGTGGATGTGGCACTGGAGGAGGCCGGGCTGGGCACTGGGAACCCCTCAAAACCATCTCCGGTGTGGATGAGGGGTCAGAAAAAGGGTCAGGGCAGGAGGATGGGGAGAAACCCAAATCCCAGGAGAGCTGAGATTTGCTGTCTGTGTGTCTGTCCTGCTCCCTGAGGAGCATTCCGTGCTCCATGCAGGAGCATTCCCTGCTGTGGGAAGGGGGAATTTGGAGGAACCCCTGCCTGTCCCATCCCATCCCATCCCATCCCACCCCACCTCATTCTGTGCCCGCTGGGCGCGGGCAGGGCCATGGGGGCTAAGCTGTGCCTGTGCATGGGGGGCTGCAGAGCCATCAGCTGCATGCTCACAGCATCGGGAGGGGCTGGAAAGGCCTTTTTAGGATTTTTAGGATTTTTAGGATTATCCTGAGCGTCCTCCTAAGCCAGGCAGTGCCCTCCAGCACTGTGACCTCACAGCTGTCCCTGTGCACCCCCCGAGCCACAGCCCTGCCAGGGACCCTGCTGCCGTCGTGTCCTGCCTGTCCCAGTGCCCTGCAGAGGGAATGTCACCATTCCCAGGCTTTTCCCAGCCAGTTTGGGCTGTGCTGCCCCATCCTGGGAGGGATCTTCTCCGGATTTCCCCGGCTGGGCTTGGCTGCAGCGCTCACCAGCCCTACCAGGCTGAGGGCTGCCCATAAAAGTGGATTTTTCCTCCTCCGGGGTGTGCCCTGGGCAGGACCAACATTCCCATGGCGTCTCCAGCCCTGACATGCCCGTACTGGTTTTTACTGGGACGTCCATTTTTATATTTTCCATTTATTTAGGGCTGAATGAGCAGGACCTGGAGCTTGTGACACTTGCAGGGACAGCTGCGCTCCTGGATTTCCCCTTTTCCGTGCACTCCCTGTCCTCCAAGTGCCCAGGGGCTGACTCAGAGGCCACATGTGACAATTCCGTGTCCAAGAGGGGAGCTCATCCTGAGGGCAGGACGAGGGGAAACTCCTCAAGCTGCACCAGGGGAGGTTTAGGTTGGATATTTGGGAAAATTTTCTCTCTGGAAGGGTGGTCAGGGATTGGAAGTGTTCAAAAGTTGTGTGGGTGTGGCACTTTTGGATGTGCTTTTGTGAACACTTCCAGGGATGGAGATTCCACCCCAGTTCCAATGCCTGGAAGCCCTTCCAGTGAGGGAATTGTCCCAGAAATCTAATCCAAACCCCCACGGAGGGAATTGTCCCAGATATCCAATCCAAACCCCCACTGAGGGAATTGTCCCAGATATCCAATCCAAACCCCCACTGAGGCCGTTTCCTCTCCTCCTGTCCCTTGTCCCCAGCCCGCCCTGGCTGTCCCCTCCTGCCAGGGAGTTGTGGAGAGCAAAAAGGTCCTTCCCGAGCTCCTTTTCTCCAGGCTGAGCCCCTTTCCCACTCCCTCAGCCCCTCCTAAACCCGACTCCATGCCCAGCACGGGTTGGATATTCCCTCCTTGCCGTTACTCTGCTCTCCCTGCCCGAGCCCCCACTTCCACGGGTGTTCCCACGGCTGGAGGAGGCTCATCCAGGGGACAATTCCTGGCTCTCCTGCTCGCTCCGGGCAGTTCCTGCTTGGAAGCTGTGTGGGGTGAAGAGCTGGAGCTGTTCCCAGCGGGGTGGGAGAGGGAAGGGAAGGCAGGGAAGGAAGGAAGGAAGGCAGGCAGGGAAGGGTCTCCTCGCTGCCCCGCGCTTATGGCTCGCTCCCCTTTTTTCCCCCATCCGAGTCCCGAGGCGCTGGATTTCCCCTCGGAGCCCAGGTGAGTGTGCCAGGCTGTCCCTGTCTCGTGCCGTGCCCGTGTCTCAGCATGTCCCCGTGTGTGTCCCGTGTGTCCCTGTCCCTGCTTTTTATCTGTGAGGGATGTGAGCTCTGCAGAGGAGGGGACCCCTGTCCCTGCAGGGACCGCCAGGAGCCACCGGCCCCGGGCTGAGTGACCCTGGAAGGACATCAGGCCTTGTCGTGCCCTCTGGAAGCAGCGTCCCTTGGGAATGAAAAGCTCTCCGTGTTGTCCCTGTTGTCCAGTCTGTGTGGCCCAGCCGTGGGTGCTCACTCCACCTGTTGCCAGGAGCCTCGTGCCTGTTCCAGAGGCAAAAATCGGGATGCAAATATGGGGAAAATCCCATCTTTCCTTCATTCCTCCCTTGGGAAAAGACCTAGAGGAGGTTTTGTTGCCTCCATGCCCTTCTTGTCGCAGTCCCAGGGTGCCAAGGCTGCCGTGTCACAGCTGGCTGGGATTGTGCTCCATGAGGACAAAACCAAGGAATCTCCAGCTGGATGTGGGGAAAATCCCAGGAGAGCGGAGCAGCCCCGCTCAGGGCAGCAGGAGGATGGGGGTTGGTGTTCCCAAGAGTGGGAATGGTGTCAGAGACCTCCAGGCCATTCCTTGGATCCTCTGGCCTGGTTTGGAGCTTCCCACTCACTCCCACAGGAATTCTGATCCCACAAAATCTGCCACCCTCGAGGTGTGTCCCAGGAGGGGGATGGAGGTTATCCCAAAATCTGCTACCCCCGAGGGCAGCAGGTGGGGACAGACCCCACGGGTGCATCCCAATGCCAGGAATGGGGTGGAGGCTGTCCCAGCTCCCTGGGAGGAGGAGGCTGCTCCAAGGAGCTGCTCCAGGAGCCGCCTGTCGCTTTTCCAGCCCCGTTTTCCCTCTGCTCTCCCCGCAGTGAGAAGGCCCTGCAGTCCAACCACTTCGAGCTCAGCATCAAAACCGAGGCCACGCAGGGGCTGCTCCTGTGGAGCGGGAAAGGGCTGGAAAAGTCGGATTACATCGCCCTGGCCATCGTGGATGGCTTCGTGCAGCTGAGCTACGACCTCGGCTCCAAACCCGTCACCCTGCGCTCCACGGTCCCCGTCAACACCAACCAGTGGATCCACATCAAAGCCTCCAGGTGAGGGGGGACAGCGGGATCGGGATCGGGGTTGGGATCGGGATGGGAATGAGGCGGCTGAGTCACGGCCCCGTGATCCCCAAGGATCTCTCCTTGGATGAGAGCAGAGGGGAGGCCCTGCCCTGCTGGGACACGCCGGGAAATGTCAAAGGGGACGGGCGGGAGGTGTGGAAGGGCCGTGCCTTGGATTTGGGATCTCTGAGGGTTTCACATTCTGTTCCCGGTGGGAGCGAGCCGGCCCTTTTTTATTTTTATGGGAGGTGGGAGTGGGGAGGGATCACGGCCCTGGAGTGCCAGGGATTCCTGCCTCGGGGTCTGGCAGGGCTGGGGTGGCTCTGTGGGATGCCACAGGGCACAGTCCCCGCGGGTGGGTGGCACCGGGGCAAGGATTGCATCCGGAGGGATGCTCAGCTCTGCAGCTGGAAAAGCGCTGGTGCTTCCCGGTGTCGGGGTTTGCAGGGAACAGCTCCGGGCCTTCCCCCTGCGGTGGTTCATTAATTCCTGGTTTTCCTCCCTCCCTCGGGAGCAGGGTCCAGAGGGAAGGCTCCCTCCAGGTTGGGAACGAAGCCCCCATCGCCGGCTCCTCCCCTCTTGGGGCCACCCAGCTGGACACGGACGGGGCGCTGTGGCTGGGTGAGTGCGGGGGGAAGGGAGAGCGTTCCCGCGTCCCTGGCTGAGGATTCAGAGCTGGAGTGGGATGGGGATGTCCCTCCCTTCCTTCAGCACCACACCGTGGCCTCCCAGGTGGCCTCCAAATTCCTACAGGTGCTGTTCTCAGGTGGTGACACCGAGGGACCGGTGCCAGTCCTTGCCATGGCACCGTGTCCCCTGAGGGAGCAACAGGGAATTAGAGTCATAATCGGTGTTGGAAGGGACCTTAAAGCCCCTCCAGTGCCGCTCCCAGACACCTCCCACTGTCCAGGGTGCTCCAAGCTGGCCTGGGACACTTCCAGGGACGGGGCAGCCACAGCTTCCCTGGGAATTCCATTCCAGGGGCTCCCCACCCTCACAGGGAAGAACAGGATTGGATTCTATTCCCACTTTCTGGAAGCAGCTGTGCTCATCTCCCCGGTCTGAGCCTGTAGTTCAGGTCTAACCTGACCCACAGGGAGTTCATATTCCAAAATTTCTCCTTCTGAAGCCCACCAAGAAGTTACCTGGGAAGCAGAATTTTTTCCATGAGGAGTTTTTCCTTGGCTTCCCCAGGCTGTGTTTGCGGCCAGCCCTTTTTTAATTTCAGGGTGCTTAATGAGCCACCGTTGACAGTTCAGTCACTGAACCAAAATGCAGCTTGAATTTGGGACCAAATTCCAAGGAAATGAGACTCAAATCGGTATTTTAGAGCAGAAATCACAGTTAAATAGAAATACCAGTAGAAAGAAGTTACTGGTGTAAGTGTCTTCAGGAAAGCGCCAGGCACTGGTTGGAACTGATGTGGTTTAAGTGGAATTTATTGTTATAAAATTAATTCATTTAATTGCTATTTATTACTGGGCAGGGAAGAGGGTTTTCCCTGCTGTTGGGAGGCAGTGCCTGGAGGTGAGTGTGTGACAGTGCTGGGGATAGGCTGGGTGTGACTGTGAGTGTGTGACAGTGCTGGGGCCAGTCTGGCTGTCCCCTGTCCCTGTGCTGTCCCCAGTCTGTCCCCTGCCCTGACCTGCCCCCGTGCCATTTCCAGGGGGGCTGGACAAGCCGAGCGTGCCCCACAGGCTGCCCAAGGCCTTCAGCACCGGCTTCATCGGCTGCATCCGGGACGTGCTCGTGGATCGCCGGGAGCTGCACCTGCTGGAGGACGCCCTGAACCAGCCCCGGATATTGCACTGCTCGGCCAAATAGAGCCCAGGGACCTCCCTCCCTCCCCCTCCCTCCTGCCTATTGCTGTAATTATTTTCTATTTTTGTAAACTTATTGCTTTTTATATTTTTGGGGGGGGACAGGGAGGGCAGGAAGCCCCTTTTTCCTTTCGGGTTCTTTGGGTTGCAGCCCGTGCGGGGCGGTGAGACTCGGCGCAAACAGCAGCGACGCAGAACAAACCTCGACCCGAGGCACCGAGAAGCGACGGAAGAACTCTCCCACTGCAGCGAAAATCTTCTTCATACTTGAAGCTTCTTTTTTTGGGGGGGTTTTCCCCCTTTTTCCCGGTGTTTTTGGGGGGGTCGTTGGTGCCCCTGTGGGGGAAACGCTGCTGGCGCTGGCGAGGCCTTCACGGATTCACTGCCCGGCCCCGACCCCTCCTGTGTGGGGAATTCCCGCCCTGCTCCGGGGTCCGGCTCTTCCAAACCTTCTCCTGGCCCTGTGTTCACCCGATTCCCTCGTGCCCCCCGTTCCTCTCACTGTAATTTATGTGTGTAAGGATCTCAAGTGCTTTTCTCCTTCAAGCTCTGCTCACATCAGGGACGCCACGCACTGGAAGGGAGAGAGCCGGGCCTGCTCCGGGCAGGCCAAAGCTTCGCTCTGTGCTTGTCTCGTGACTCTTTGCTGGACTCAGAGGTTTTTTGGGGGGGGAAAATGGGGATTTTCCCAGCGGTTCTCCTCCTCCCCTTCCTCTTGGACACGTGCAGGAGCAGCTGGGAAGCCTCATTCCCGCACTTTGTGTTCATCCAGACGTGTCCCGACCCCCCGGCTGCTCTCCCCGAGGCCCCCAAGCCTCGGCCTCCCTCATGCTGGGGATCACTTGGAGCTCCTCTCCCAGAGCTGGGAATGCTCCCCCTCTTCCAAAGGGGCTGGGAGGCTCCCTCTTCCCTTTCCAGAGATCTCCTGGATGTGTCCTTCCATGACCCACAGCATTTTCCAGCCTCTGGCTCCCAGCCTGGGAATGCAGAGCTGGCACCGGAGCCTCTCCCACGAAGAGAATTTGGAATTTTTACCTCGGACTTGGAGTTTTTGGGTCTTCCACGCTCCTCTGGATGCTGCCAGCCCAGCAGGAATGGCTCCAATGGGAATGGGAACGGGGCTGGGGAGTGTTTGGGGGGAGTTTTAAGCATTTTCTTCCTGCAAAGGAAATATTTTGGGGCCAGTTCCGACGTTCCTGGGGTGTGCCTGGGAGTGGCAGCACCTCTGCCTGGAGGCTCTGGATCTCCTGGAAGCTGGAGAGGAACAGATGGATCCCATCCTCTGTTGGGATTCCTTCTCCATGGGGAGAAGGAGTTCCTGGCGTTCTGTGGCCTCTGTGTCCCTTTCCCACCCTCAGCTGGCAGCTGGGATTGCTCCATGGAAAAAAAAAACAACTTTAGGGAATTCATCTGCAGGATCCCACCGGGTTTTGGGCGGGAATTCCTGCCCAAGGTGCCGGAATTTGGCACTTTTTCCCTAAATTTCTGTCCAAAATGGGGGTTTTGGCACCAACTTTTGAGCCAGGAAAAGCGAAATTTCTTTTCTCAGGGTGAGCTCTGAACAAAGGTGGAACCAAGGGGAAAAAACCTATGGAAAAACCACTTGGATCTGCTTTTATTGTGTTTAATTTGATTTAAAAAAAATAGAATTCCCAAGCTGTGGCATTCCTGTGGAAAACCCCGGGGTTAAATATTCCCAGGGGGGCTCTGCTGTGGCTGGGGGGGGTTCTGGGGGTGCCAAAATCCCCATTTTTAGTGGCTGCTGGCTCCAAATTGGGATTCCTGATGGGAAATGCTGGGCTTTGATCCCAAGAGGATGGGGTGGGATGGGAGGGAGGGAGCTGGGAGCTCCCAATCCGTGTTTTGGGAATGGGATTCCCAGCTGGGCTGAGCCAGGGCTGGAATGTGCCAGCTCCAGAGGGAGGGGGAAGCTGCTGATTTTCGGGAACGCCGCTGAAATGAAGCCGAGAAACGGCAAAAAAACCCCAACAAAAACCCCACAAGCGAACAAAAACAAACAGAAAAACTCCGTCTGCTTTCGCTGGGGCTTGGAAATGCCTTAAACCGGGAATTTTGTGTCCTCGTGGGGGAGCATCCGGAATTTTCAGCAGCGCCCTTAGGGCCGCGGGCTTTATTTTTAATAACATTACACCCCAAAAAAACCCCACAAAAAAAAAAAAAAAAAAACAAACCCCCCCCCTCAATGTTTTTTTTTTTTTTCTCGGATTTGATTTCTTTTTTGGGATTTTTTTTTTTTTAATTTAAAACCCCCGAGACGTCCGTGTGGCTTCGTGAATTCCTGACTTTGGGAGCTGCTGGCTGAATTCCGAAGGGCGATGCACAGTAGAGGAGCAGCATGATGTAACCATTACTAACTCGTGTCTTTCGTCAAATCACCGAGAAATAAAGTTTGGAAACTATTCAAGAGGTTTTTTAAGGGGCCTGGTGCTTCTTTTTTTTCCCCGGAAAAAAAGGAAAATCCTGCTTTTTTTTGGGTGCTGTTTGCTGGGCAGAGAGGGGTGAAGCAGAGGGGCTCGTTCAGGTCCTTCCCGTGCCTCCTAAATTCAGTTTTTCCATGAATTCCGTTCCCAAATCCCAGGGTTTTGGAGGATTTTTGTGTCTTTCCTTCCCCTCCTCTGTGGCCCTTCTTTTTTTCCCCTGGAAAAAAGGAAATTCCTGCTTTTTTTGGATGCTGTTTGCTGGGCAAAGAGGGGTGAAGCAGAGGGGCTCATTTCAATGTCTCCTAAATTCAGCTTTTCCACGAATTCCAACCCAAATCCCAGGGTTTTGAAGGATTTTTGTGCCTTTCCTTCCCCTCCTCTGTAGCCAGGGAGAGGTTTCAGCTCTTGGGAGTCTCCACTTTTCCCTCTTTGTCTTTTTTATTGGTGTTTTCCAGGGAATTTTTGCATCCCATGGATCTCACAGCAACGAGGTGATGCCCCTGGGGGTTGTTCCTCATGGATGGCAGCGTTTTCCCTGGTGGAAATCCATGGAAAATCAGGACGTGGTTTGATACAAACATTTCCAGGTGGGATTTTTGGGGTGTCCCATACAAGGAAAAGAGTTGGATTTGGATGATCTCTCCCAGCCCAGGATATCCCAGCGTCCACATTCCACCTCCGAACAGCTTTTCCTGCTGGAATTGCTGTCACCTCCCTGCCAGAAAAGGTGGGAATCGGGGAATTCTCTCCAACAAAGAGCTCAGCTCCATCCAGCTGGGTGAAGTGAGGCAAAACCATGGAATTCCTGCCGTTTGGGAGCTGCTCATTTGGGAAAAGGCGGCATTGGGGTGGCAGCAGGGATGGAGTTGTGTCCCCACCGGCTCCGGAGGGACCTCAATGGACAAAGAGCTCGTGGTGACAATGACCTCATTGTGCCACCCTTGCCAAGCCTCTCCCTCTTCTAGGGGCGTTTTCCCGGGAGAAAAAGCCCGTCCTTGTCCTGGGAAAAGAGGGAAAAGAGCTCTGGCAGCTGGAGGGGGTTTTAGTACAGGCTGGCCCAGCTCGTGTCAAATTTATGCTGCTTCCCGTAAAAGACAGAAATCCACCCAAAAAAATGCCCTGGATCCGGCACCTCCTGGGAATCCTGGAAGACAAAACCAAGCCAGCCAAGATCTGGGAGAAGCTCCCAGGACTGGGAATCTCAGTGGCAGGAGAAGGAGGAAGGGCAGGACAGGAGTCACCATTCCCAGGGTTGTTATTTGGCCCGGGAGCAATCCAGGGAAGCTGTGCCGCCCTCCAAGCCCTCATTCCCTGAGGAACGAGCTGGCTCCTGCCGGGGCAGCTCCCTGGGGATTCCCCGAACGGATGCGGAATCCGCTGGGTCTTTTTATAGCTCCAAACCTGCTATTTTTGACCCGCTGGGGACACTGGGGGGTGTCAGTGGCTGTGTCCTGGTTTTTATTCCCTCTTAGACAGCTGGCTTTGTTTCCTCACCCAGGATTGGCGGGAGATGCCAGATCCGGGGCATTTCTTTGGGAGGAATTCTGTCCTTTACGGGATCTTTTCCAATCCTAACAATTCCATGACTCCATTCATTATGGGAACTCTCCGGTGCTGCCAAGCCCCGCGTGGGATGGAGCTGGATACCGGGAACACGCGGGGCTGGATGGGGAACGACTCCAGGGAGCCGGGAATGCGTTGGAGGCTGCGGGAATGGGCTGGAGGCTGCAGGAATGGATGCTCAAGATCTGGGGATGGGCGCTCGAGATTCAGGGATGGGCACTCGGGATTCAGGGATGGGCACTCGGGATTCGGGGATGGGCACTCGGGATTCAGGGATGGGCACTATGGATTCGGGGATGGGCACTCGGGATTCAGGGATGGGCACTCGGGATTCGGGGATGGGCACTCGGATGCGGGCGGGCCGGAGGGCGGGGATTCCCCCGCGTCACAGGGAGGGGTTTCCCCGCCGGGCCGGGCCCAGCGCCCGCCGGGCGCGGAGCGGGGCAGTCGCAGCGGGAGCGGCGCCGGGAGCGGGACCGAGCCATGACCTCCCGCAGGTGAGGAGCGAGCCCGCAGCCACCCGGACTCCAATCCCTCCCGTCCCATCCCAGTTTATCCCATCCCATCCCATCCCAATTTATCCCGTCCCGTCGCGACCCGTGGCGAGCGCGTCCCGCAGCAGCGGCCACCGGGCACCGCTGGCACCGGCTCGGAGCTGCCCCCGCTCTCCCGGCAGGGTCGGTTCCGCGGTGCCCGTGTTCCCGGTGCTCCTGATATTCCCGGTATTCCCGTCTTCCCGGTACTGCCGGTGTGCCCGTGTTATCCGTGTGCCGGTCGGTGCCCGGCATTCCCGGTGTTCCCGTGTGTCTGTATCCCCGTGTTTCCGCTATCCCGTGTTCCTCTGGTCCCGGTGTCCCCGTTTTCCCGGTATTCCCGGTGCTCCCGATATTCCTGGTGTGCCCGTGTGTCGGTATCTCCGTCTTCCCGGTATTCCCGGTGTTCCCCTGCTCTCCGTGTTCCCGGTGTCCCCATTTTCCCCGTATTCCCGGTATTCCCGGTGTTCCCGGTGTCGCCGCTCGGGGCTCGGTGGCCGTGCTGAAGTCGCAGCCCCGGCGGATTCTCCCCGGAGCATCCCAAAACCTCTGGAAGCTCCAAGCATCCCATCCCACAGGCTCGGGATGCTTGAGCGGGGCCGCCAGAACGGCACCGAGCTCCCGGATTTCCTGGGAATCTCCTCGTGGGCCGCGAGCTGGGAAAAAAAACGAGACTTTGGAGCATCTGTTCCTTCTTTTCCTCGGCTGTGGCAGGAGCCGGGGGCGCTTGGGATCATCATCCCTGCCCGCTTTCCAAAGGGATGGACGGCTATCCAAGGGATGGGATTTTCCCTCCGTGTTCCCTCGAGCCGGTTCGGGGGTTTTTGGGGAATTCCTGGCTGTCCTTTCCCACCTCGGGATGACCTGGAAAAGCGTTTTTGCTGTTGGAAGTTCAAACGTGTTTGGAAAAGCTCCGGGGAGGGAATTTTCTTTCCAGCTGTTTTTCCTGGGATGCTGTGGCTGGGATGTGACGCTGGGAGTGAAGGGACCAAATTTCCAGGTTTTGGGGTAATGCCACGAGCATTCCCATTTCTTCAGGGAATCCCAGACTGGATTCGCGATTCTCCCAACCCTGGATTTGGGCTGGAAGGGACCTTAAACCCCATCCAGTTCCAACCCCAACACATTCCCCTTTCCCAGGCTGCTCCAGCCTGGCCTGGGACACTTCCAGGGATGGGGCAGCCCTGTTTTGGCTGGGGTATTTCCCTGTTTTTCCTCTGGGAAATCTCTTCCAGGGCCTTTGTCACTCCATGAACAAACCTGGTCCCTCTCCAGAGGGTCCTGGGAGTGGGGAACCCGGAGCTGGGAGCTTTCCTGTCCCAGGTCACTGATTTATCCCTGGTTTATCCCTGGTTTGGCCTTGGTTTATCCCTGATTTATCCCTGAATTTCCCCTGATTTCCCCCTGATTTATCCCTGATTTCCCCCTGATTTATCCCTGATTTCCCCCTGATTTTCCTCTGATTTTCCTCTGACTTTTCTCTGATTTTTCCCTGATTTCTCATTGTCCATCCCTGCCTCCACAGCCTCCCTGATCCTCACCCCTTGGGCTTCCAAATCCCTAAAAACTTCATTTCCCAAACCCTGCCATTTGCATTTCCACCCCAATCCCTACTCCCAGCCGCACACTCCGGGATATTTGATGGGAAGAAACATTCCCAGGTTTTTTAGGGATTAATTAACCCTTTCCTTGCAGTAAAAAATGTTAAATTTTGTGGCTTTGGAGCAAAAGCAGCCCCCTGGGGAAGGATGGAAAATGGTTCCTTCAGTGCCATTCCCTGCTCCAGGAAATGTGTGGGATCAGATCCTGGAGCTGCTTCCTGCGCGGATCCGAGGGAAGCAGGAAATTCTTGGCATGAACCAGGGCTGGAAATCAGGAACTGGGACTTCCTGGATGTGGATTTTTCTCCTGCTGCCGCCTGCGGCCACAGTTTGATCCCAAATCTTCTTTGCCACGGGCAGGGATGGACCTGGAATCCTGGAATTCCCTCCTGGGCTGTTGGAATTCCTGCGGCTGTGGCTGTCAGGGGTGTCCCGGGCAGGTGGGAAGGATCCAGCTGCAGGAAAAGGATCTCTCCGGGGTTTTTTTGGGGAATGGGACTGGGAGTGGCAGAGTTTGGGGGGCTCAGAGGAGCGGGGGGCTGTTCCTTGTAGGAAATATTCCTGGAATTCCAGAATGGTTTGGAATGGAAGGGATTTAAGCTCATCCAGGGACACCTTGGCTATCCCAGGGTGCTCTAAGCCCCATCCAGGGGGACTTCCAGGGATGGGATATTCTGTGTTTGGGATATTCTGTGTCTGGGATTTTCTGGGATATTTTGTTTATGGGATATTCTGTGTGTGGAATATTCTGTATGAGAGATATTCCCTGTGTGGGATATTCCATGTCTGGGATATTCTGTGTGTGGGGTATTTTGTTTATGGGATATTTTATGGAATATTTTGTTTATGGGATATTCTGTGTCTGGGATATTCCGTGTCTGGAATATTCTGGGATATTCCGTGTCTGGGATATTCCCTGGATGGGATATTCGGTGTCTGGGATATTCCGTGTGTGGGAATATTCTGGGATATTCCGTGTGTGGGATATTTTGTGTGTGGGAATATTCTGGGATATTCCGTGTG
>VZTE01004914.1:58340-90593 GCA_013397775.1 Eulacestoma nigropectus | reverse complement strand
CCCCCCCCCCCCCCTTCCCAAGGAAATTGGGAGCGTGGATTTGGGATTTGCTGCGCTGGGAGGAAACCCCCGGCAGCAGGGAAAGGCACATCCCAGAGGAAGGGGATTTGAAGGTGTTTTAAAAGTTAAGGATTCCAGGCAGAGAAACAGAGGGAAAACTCGAGTGAGCAGCAGCAACATCCCCTGGAGATGTTCCCTCCGGGATAAATAAACATGGAATTACCCCCAGGCCGGGAATTGGGAACCTCCAGCTCCAAACACCTCAAAAATTGGGATAACTGGGAATCTTTACCCCTTGGGATGTGTCCCTTGGCCTTGGGGGATTTCCAGAGGGTGGGAAGGTGACAAAGATTTGATTCCCAAGCAGCAAAAAATCCCTGGAGCAGCATCCCAGGGGTTGGATTGGATTTTTTGGGAAGTGTTTATTTATTTGTTTGCTGCTCCTGCTTCCTCCCGCCCTCCCAAAATATTCCCAGCAGCCTCTGGAATCCCTGATTAAATTCTAATTATAAATTCTAATTATAACCACGGAATTTTTTTTCCCCCCCTCTTCTCCAGCTTTTCCCGCTGCAGCCAGGTTCAAAAATAGCCCTGGCCACCCTTCAAAGGGGACGGGAATTTTTCTCCTGGACTTTTGTCCCGTATTTTTGGTCCTGTCACCCTGCCCGGGGCCGGAATAACGCTCCCGGGTTTTTAATTAGCTCCTCGGGGTTATATAATCCTGGGATTTGAGGATTCCTGGGGCACAGAGGGCAGGGATGACCCTGCAGGAATGTCCCGGCCTTCCTCTGGCACCGGTGCCAAGTGGGATGAGCTGGGATGCTCCAGCCTCGTTCCCTCAGCCAGGGATTCCATGAATTAATTGATTGATTAATTAATTAATTGGGATTTGGGGAGGAACCTGCTCGCTGAGGAAGGGCCTGGTGGCTGCTGAAAGCTCCACTGGGTGGCCTTGGGGACCTGATTTTCCTGGGTTCCTGGTTTTCCATGGGTTTTTCCTGCCCTTGGCATCGTCCTAAACGTAAATATATAAAAAAAGAATAGAAACGTAAAATATTAAAAAATGGGGTTGAGATCCGTTTTTAAAATAATTATTATTTATTTTTTTATTGTTTTAACAAGAAGTGGCTGAGTTGAGCACGTTTGTTTTCCCACAGCTCAGCTCTGGATCCTCCTGATCCAACAGCAAAGGGACACCTTCCACTATCCCAGCTGTGAATCTATGGGATTGTCCCATCCCAGCTCAGCTCTTCCTTGGTTTTTAGCGTTTCCGCTTCGGAATGATGAGAGGGAGAGGATTTTATTCCTGGCATTCTTTTCTCTTTGCTGAGCTCCGGGGTTTGTGGGTGCCCCACAGCTCTGGGAGCTCGGGAGGGATGTGCAGGAATGCTCCGGGATCTGGGAGCGGCAGCAGGGGTGGCTGGACATGGAAAGCAGGGAGTTGTGTCCCCAAAAATCCCCGTGTCGCCCCCAAAATCCCTGTGTCCCCAAAAAATCCCCGTGTCCCCCCCAAAATCCCTGTGCTCCACCAAAATCCCTGTGTCCCCAAAATCCCCGTGTCCCCCCCCAAATCCTCCCAGAGCAGAGGGAAGGGCTGGAACCCCGCTCAGAGGAGCGAAGAGAGAGCTCTGCAAACCGAAAGGAAAACCCCAAAAAGCCATCAGGGAAGCTGAGACGCTTTAGGAAACCTCAGGATTCTCCTGGAGGAGCTGGGGCCGGCTGGATTGTCCCATCCCAGCTCAGCTCTTCCTTGGTTTTTAGCGTTTCCGCTTCGGAATGATGAGAGGGAGAGGATTTCATCCCGGGCATTATTTCCCCTTTGGAAGAGCTGGGAGAAACCCACCTCCCGCTTGTATTCCAGGGGTGAGAAGTGCTTTTTCCAGGAGTGGTTTTTAGGATTTTTTTCTCCTTTTTCCCCCCCATCCTCGGGCGTTGTTGTCACCTCCTGTCCCCTCCTCAGCGCTCAGCTCTGAGACCGAGATAAGAGACCCGGAGCTTCCTTTCCTTGTCCCCACCCCTGTCCCTGCCACCACGAGCTGCTTTTTGGGGCGACAACTCGCTGCCACCTGGCTTGAAAACTTTTCTGCCACCGCACCCCAAAAAACCCCCCCAAAAAACTCCCAAGGAAAACCCAGGAAATCCAAGGAATCCCAAGGAAATTGGCTCCTGAGGGATGCTGGAGGCTGCGATGTCCCCAGGAAGCAGCAATTTTTCTCCTGCATCCTAAAGCAGCCCTGGATTTTTGGGGTTCTCCCGTGGTTTTCCGTGGATTTAGGAGCCCCTGAGGCGTGCTCAGGGATGGTGAGGTAGGAGCTGCTCTCTCCGTGCGTGTCTGAATTCTATTTTTAATTAATTTGATTGCTCTGAGCGGGGGGGAAACCGAGGCGACAAAGCGGGGAGGCTGTGGGGTGGCACAGGGAGGTGACACCTGTGGCAGAACGGGAGCAGATCAGGGACGGGGTGGGAGTTTTAGGGTGGGAATTGGGATTTATTGAGCTCCTCAGCATCACCGGTGAATTCCCTGCAGGCTTCTCCAGGGAAAAAAAATTCCCTCTGGGTGCTGGCGGCTCTCTCCTTGTGCTGGGAAATGGGGGGCTGGCAGTTTGTTTGTGGGATTAATGAATGAATTAGTGGGGTTTTTGGTGCTGCTGCAGCCCGGCAGAGGCGATCGCTGCCCCAGCAGGATGTTGCTTGGGGAGTCATTAGATTTTTATCTCCTTATCTCTTCCTCTGCCTCGCCCTGGCCCCACCTGAGCACCCTTTAATGAGCTGAGAAATCCCTTGTGGGGTTGAACCGCCTGATTTTGGGGTGCTGGGCACTCTCTGGGTGGGATTTGCAGCTAAAAAGTGGAAGAAATGACAACATTTAATCAGCGCGGAGGTGCGTGAGGTGCTGAGGGCTCGGTGCGGCCTGAACCGCAGGGAAATAAAGTTTTGTGGGGTGAGAGGTGGGAAAGGCTCTGCTGGAGCAGGGAATGGGGTGGGGAACGATCCCTTGGCCAGGCTGGGAGGGACGAGGGGTGAGGAAAACTGGGAAAACTGGGAATGGAGCCAGGGCAAGGTTTGGGCTGTGCCCGAGGCCTTGTTTGAGGCCCCGGGGCTCCGTTCGAGCGCAAACTTTGAAGCTTTCCTTGGGTTTTCCTTCCCTCATTCCCCAATTCCCTCCTCCCCTGGCCCTGCGGCATTCCCAGGGATTCAGAGGATGGAAATATTGGTATTTTACGTCCCCTTTCACCTCCAGAGCATCCCAAACTTCTGCAGCACCCTCGTTTCCCTCACTGCGTCCCAGCAGTTCCTCTGGTTCTGCTCTCTCTGGGGTTGTTCTGCTCCACTGGACCAGAGAAAAGCGGCCAAAAAAGCTCAAAAACCCCCAATTTTCTGCTCCAGGAGGAAGCCTGGTACTCACACAACACCTGGGCTGCTTTCGGGGTGGTGTTTTTACTGCTCCAGCTGGGCCTGCAGTTGAATTTTAAATTGTTTTATGAGAATAAAATCATCTGTAATGCACCGGCCGCTAATTGCATTGATTAGAGGGAGTTTTAACGGGATTTTTTCCTACTTTTAGGGCTTTGGAGAGCGGTGGGAAAGGCTGAGGTTAAAGTGGAGCTCAGTGAGGAGAAAAGAGGGATTTCAGCAGTCGGATTGAGGGAATTAAATCAGAAAATTTGAAAAATGGAGGCAAAAAACGGCCAATCTCGCACTCCTTTGGGGCCGAGGCATCCGAACCACCCCGAGGGCCTGGGCTGCACCTTTTTAACGGGGGAGAAGGTGGAAAGAAATCCTCTGGGAGAGCCCCGGTGGGAATTTCCTGCTGCAGGTGCCACCTCTGTCCCCGCTGTGGGACACCCCGGTCACACCCTCACGCTCTGGGGCCTCTGTGCTCTGGTTCTGTGCGGCCTTCCTGGCTGCTCTGGGGGATTTTTGTGTCTTCGTGATGTTTTTTTGTGTCCTGGTGATGGTTTTTTGTGTTCCCGTGAGGTATTTTTGTGTCCTGGTGATGCTTTTTGAGTCCTCACGATGGTTTTTTTGTGCATCCTGGTGAGGGTGGTTTTTTTTTTTTGCCCTGGTGTGGTTTTTGTGTATCCCGGTGAGGTATTTTCTGTGCCTCGATGATGCTTTTCATGTCCTGATGATGCTTTTTGTGCCCTAGTGAGGGGTTTTTTTGGTCTCCTGATGATGGTTTTTTGTGTCCTGGTGATGCTTTTTGTGCCCTGCTGATGATTCCTCCCCTTCCCTGGCTGCTGTTCCTGACAGGAAATTTTCGTGCCACTCGTCCCTCGAGTGATGCTGGGCTGTTCTGTTGTCACCCAGATGGAACAAACTTGAATTTCCTGGGAAAAATCATTGCTTTGGACACCTGAACCACCTTTTTCTGTGCCACATCCTGAATGTGCTGCTGCTTTTCCAGGAGGGGAATGAATGGGAAGAGGGATTTGTGCCAGGGGCAAGCGTGGACTGGAATAATTGAGATAAAAGGGGCTGAATCACCGGGAGTGGCTGAGTGCAGACTCCTGCTTGTGTCAGATGTGAATTTATATTAATTAACAATTAATGCCAGCTGAGGCTCCAGAGCCTGGAAATGGAAGAGGCTGCTCTGGGTCCCTGCCAGGAGGGTGGTGCCTGCTCCTGTTTTCTGGAAGGAAAAAGCTCCTGGACTGCTTTTCCTGCTCTCCCTGGGGTTTGGATGTGCACTCTGCTCTTCCCGATGGAGCTGAGGCTCTGGCCAGCACCTCCCTCCCATCTCCAGGGATGGGATTGAAGCTGGAATTCGATGACAGAGTCATAACACTGATCTTAGTGACGTTGTTTAGTTAATCCCTGCCTAAACCCAGCTTTTGGATGGAAACCTCCCTGCCCAGCCTCTATTTCTGCGTTTCCCCCTTCCATTTCCCCTCCGTTTGTCCATTTCCCTTTCCATTTCCCCCTCTGTTTCTGCATTTCCCCCTCCACTTCCCTTTTTCCCACGTCCTGCTCCCTGGCAGGGGGTGAGGAGCCGGGCAGGGCTCCGTGCCTGCAGGAATCCCTCATTTCCCCTGTCCCTTTTTGCGTTTTCCAGGTGGTTCCACCCCAACATCAGCGGGATTGAGGCCGAGAAGCTCCTCCTGACCAGGGGTGTCCATGGCAGCTTCCTGGCCCGGCCCAGCAAGAGCAACCCCGGGGATTTCACCCTCTCTGTCAGGTGAGGAGGAGCTGGATGGAGCTTTCCAGGTATTCCCTGGAATAAAAGGATGGCTGAGATCTCCCCAAAAGCCCCACAAATCTCACAGCCTGCTCTGTCCATCCCTGTGCTCCCGGCAGTGATTCCATGCTGATGCCAGAGCAGGGAAGAGCATCAGCCCCACGATTTTCTGCTCAATCCCAGCAGGGCTGGATCCCCCCACTGAAATTCCAAAGGGTCTAAAATGTGGCTGCTTTTGGGATGGGTTTGTTTGCTGTGTCCATGAGGGATCCCAGGAAGAGGAAGGGGAGCTGGATCACCTTTCACTCCTTTTACCCCTTCCTGTTATTTCTTTACCCCTTTTCTGTTATTATTTTTCCCGTTTTTGTTATTGTTTTTCCCCTTTTTGTTACAATTTTACCCCTTCCTGTAATTATTTTTTTACCCCTTCCTGTTATTATTTTTTTACCCCATTTCTATTATTATTTTTCCCCTTTCTGTTACAATTTTACCCCTTCCTGTAATTATTTTTTTACCCCTTCCTGTTATTATTTTTTTACCCCATTTCTATTATTATTTTTCCCCTTTCTGTTATTATTTTTTACCCCTTTCTGTTATTATCCTTTCCCTTTTTATTATTATTTTTCCCCTTTCTGTTATTATTTCTTTACCCCTTCCCGTTCTTTCTTTCCCCATTTCTGCTGCCTCTGGGGCAGAAAGAAGAGAGGAATGAAAGGAGGGACAATCAGATTTTCAGAGGGGGCTTGGAGCACTTCCTCCCACAGGTGTTGCAGGAGAAGTTTAACAAAATTTTGATTACAAAATTTTGATTACAAAGGAGCCAATTAACACCCCTTAATTAACGCCGAGATGCAAGTTAAGAGCAGAGCAACTCAGCACCACAGAGTGGAAAATCTGACCCAGTTCTGAGTCAAAAAAAGTGTCCCCAGAGCGGTGACACATTCCAGGAGGGGACATTTCACATGGCCCACGGGATGTGTGGAGCTTTTGGTGAAAAAAAAGGGGGTTTTTTACCCCTTTCTGTTATTATTTTAAAAATTTTTACCTCCCAAATCCCTGCTCGAGGGTTGTTCTGTAGTTTTGGGCATGAATAATTTGCTTTTAGGTGCTCACTGCTTACCTGGCTAAAGCTGCACCCGTTTTTCTTCTGCTTCAGTCATTTCTCCCCACTGATTATTATGGCCCCAAAAAGGGCATCAATCCTGGAAAATTGAATAAAAACTGAGAGCTGAGAGCCTGGGCAGCCACCTTCCCCCTGTCCCTGTTCCACAGGTGAACAATGTGCCATTATTCCCTCTGGAATTATATCCTGTCAGGGCTCTTCCAGGGGTTTTTATCTCTGAACTGGCCAGGTCTCTCTCTCTCTCCGTTTCCTCCTTCCTGAGAAATCAAAGCCTTTCAGAGGAAAACAATTCGGATCTCTCGGAGAAAGTCCCAAAAACAGAGGTGGCAGGAGGAGAAAGTCCCTTCAGGCAAACAATAAATCCTCTTCCTGCTCCCAGGGCTTGGGGAATGCAGGAAAGGATGGAATTTGGGCTGCCCAGACCACACAGGGAGTGCCCACGTCCTGCTGCGTGTCCAGAGGAAACAGCAGCGCAGGGATCAGGAAAAGCTTTTCCCTGAGGCTCTGGAGCTGCTTTCTCTTTCCCTTTTTTTTTTTCCTCCCTCCTCCTTTTTTTTCCTCCCTTTTCCTCCTCTCCCCTCAGCTCCGATCCCACACTGCTGGCAGGTGCTCAAACCCTGGGCCAAAATTGGATTTTTTGGGGCTCATTTGAATTTTTGGGCATTTATTTGGAGGGAGGGAAGGGGTCTGGCAGCTTCAGTGCAGAGTAGGGATGGAGCAGGCACTGTGAGTAAAGCTGTAGTAACCTCTGCTGAGCCTACAGGTGACCTGTGGGGTTCCCTGCAGGTGTTTTAGTGTTTATTTATCCTAAATAAATATTTAGGAGCTCTTCTGGGTGCTGGGAGCAGAATTTTTGGGAGGACCTGAGGAATATTTTTGTGCCCACCATGACCAGAAACATCCTCACTTGTCTTTTCTGCTGGCTCACATCTCTTTACCTCCAGGGACCTGGTTGTGGGTTGGCTTTTCCAGGGAATATCCCAAAATTTGAGAGTGATTTTTATCCCAAATCCATTTAAAGTGAGGGCTGCAGGGGCAGGAATGTGGGAGCCCACTCAGGGAATGCCCCATTTCTCCAGCTGCCCCGATTTTCCTCGCCTGGATCTGCCAGAGCTCCTTTGCAGAGCCCAAATATTGAGAATTATTCCTGAAAAAAACCCGGAGCAGCTTCTCCCAGAGCTGGGGAAAAGCTGGAACAAAGGAAAAGCTGGGATTGGCCTGAGCGGGGTTTGGCCCGTGGCCACCACAAATGCCAGGAGCTGAGAGCCACCGGGCAGAGCCGCTGTTAATTTGATAATTGGGATGTGTTTTATGGGAACAGATCCTCTCCTGGCTCCTGGATGTGCTCAGAGAGCTGCTGGGAAGAGAATTCCCCGAGGAGCTCAGCCCCCGGAGTGATTTCCCCATTAACACGGAGCATTCCAGGGCTTTTGTTTGATTTCTTTTCCCAAAAGTCCTGTGCAAACCCGCTCTGGATGCAGGTTAGGAGTGCAACGAGGGGGATTTTATAGGATCAGGGAATGGTTTGGGGTTGGAAGGGATTTAAAGCCCATCCTGTTCCACCCAAGGGACACTTCCCACTGTGCCAGGGTGCTCCAACCGGGCCTGGGACACTTCCAGGGATGCCACAGCTTCTCTGGGAATTCCATCCCAACCCCTCCCAGGGAGGAATTGCATCCCAATATCCCATCTAACCTTACTCTCTTTCAATTTGGGATTAGGGTTGTGCTGAGGGACTCTCTCACAGAGCCCCAAACTCTTATTTAACCAAAACCAAACATTCAGTGAAATTTCTAAACCCTGAGGAGAATTTTCTCTTTTTGAGGTGTTTTCAGCTGCTTTTTGCAGCTTTTCAGAGGCCTCAGCTCTGCCTGGACCAAAAAAATCCTTTTGGGGCCGCAGCAAGCGAAGATATTTGGGATTTTTCAAGTGGTTCTTCTGCCTTCAGTAACAAAAAAGGGTCTGTTTGGGGTTTTTGTGAGTCCTGTTTTACTGACTGTGCCCTAAACCAGGTGGGCACTGCAGGATGAACTCGGATTCCCACATGGGAATACTTTATCCAGGAAAACTCTCCTGGATATCAGTGCTGATAGTGGGAAGGAGTCGAGCAGGGAATGGAGGCAACTCCTGAAAAAAATATGGGATCTGCTGTTAATGAGCTCTGATTGCTCCCAGCTCTGAGGGCAGCTCAAGGCTTTGGGCACCTCCTTTGTGCTTTATTCCCCCTGCCAGGGATTCCAGGCCTCATTCCTGGGATGTGCAGCCCAGCTTGGAAGAAAATGGGAAGGAAATAGGGATGGATCAATGTGCTCTGTGTTTAGGGTGACCTCCAGGGCTCTGGGAAAAAGGATCTCGATTATTTCCCTGATTTCCAGCCCTGGAGGGCTCCAAGGCCTCAGGGCCGGGGCTGTGAACGGAGCCTTTGTGGGCTGGGATGGGGCTGGGAAGGGAAGGGATTGTTGGAAACTCAGGGAAAAACCAGCTTGTGCTCGGAATCCACGAAAAGCAGCAGCACTTGGAGTGCCAGTCCTCTGGGAGAACAGGAACACACCCCAAAACATCTCCAGCCACAAATTTTTCCAGTCTCTCCCAGGGCTAGGAATTCCAGGGATGGGATAGAAGCTATGGAGATGAGGGGTTCGGGGCAGGGAATCCCCTCACCAGGGCAAGGCCCTTCCCACACACCCCAAAACATCTCCAGCCATGAATTTTCCCAGTCTCTCCCAAGGGTAGGAATTCCAGGGATAGAGGCTGAGGGGTTTGGGGCAGGGCATCCCCTCACCTTCCCACACACCCCAAAACGTCTCCAGCCATGAATTTCCCCAGCCTCTCCCAGGATCAACTTCTTCTCCAGAGGCTGGAATTGCTTTTCCCTGCTCCCTGACCTCTTCCTGTCCCCAGGAGGAACGAGGAGGTGACGCACATCAAGATCCAGAACACGGGGGATTACTACGACCTCTACGGGGGCGAGAAGTTCGCCACCCTGGCCGAGCTGGTGCAGCACTACACAGAGCAGCAGGGCCTGCTCCGCGAGAGGAACAGCAACGTCATCGAGCTCAAGTACCCCCTCAACTGCCAGGACCCCACCTCCGAGAGGTAAATCCCTGGATTTCCGCGTGGATCTGGGAAGGAGGTCGGAATTCCGTGGGGTTTGGGGTTTGTGACTCCCTCAAAAGACGGGGTGCGGCCGCGCTCATTGAGGTGGAGGTGGCGCTCGGTGGGTGAAGGTCTTGGAGGGCTTTTCCAGCCTCAGGAATTCAGGGATTCTGGGATCAGGAGCTGGTGAGGCTCCAGGAGCTGCTGCTTACTCAGTGCCAGCACATCCCGATGAGCTTTCTCCAGCTTTTAGGGAACAGGGAACCATGGAATGATTTGAAAGGGATTTTTGTGTGTTTAACCCCCAGGGATAATGCTGGAAAAGCCATCCCCAGGGAATTCTCAGATTACTGTGGATTTAACCCCAAGGATAATGCTGGAGAAGCCATTCCCAGATTATTATTGTGTGTTTAACCCCAAGAATGGAGCTGGAAAAGCCATGCCCAGGAATTCCCAGATTTTTGTGTGTTTAACCCCAGGGATAAGGCTGGAAAAGCCATCCCCAGGAATTCCCAGGTTAATAACTCCAGTGGGACTGGGAGTTGAGAAAGGGTTTCCAACCCTGGTCTGGGCACATTCCCGAGGAGACCCCGGCTCCGTGGCTGCTCCCAGGTGGTACCACGGGCACCTGAGCGGGAAGGAGGCGGAGAAGGGAAAACCGGGAAGTTTCCTGGTCAGGAAAATTCCCGGCTTCCCCTTCTCTGGATTCAGAGAACAATTTCCCAGTTTCCCAGGAAAGAACCAGGGGAAAAAGGGGATGGAGAACACCATGACTGGACCTCTCCACCTCCTCCTGAAATAACTCCTCCAGCGGGATTGGGACCGCTCCTAAAAGAACTCCAGTGGGACTGGGAGTTGGGAATGGGTTTCCAGCACAGCCCTGGTGTGGGGACATTCCCGAGGTGACCCCGGCTCCATGGCTGCTCCCAGGTGGTACCACGGGCACCTGAGCGGGAAGGAGGCGGAGAAGCTGCTGACGGAGAAGGGAAAACCGGGAAGTTTCCTGGTCAGGGAGAGCCAGAGCAAACCCGGCGACTTCGTGCTGTCCGTGCTCACCGGCGAGGACAAGACGGAGAGCGGCGACCGAAAGCCACACGTGACCCACGTGATGATCCACTTCCAGGTGGGAATAGGGCTGGGGAGGATCCCACTGGGAGCCGGGAATCCCAGAATCACCCCGGATTTGGGGTTTTGTCCCACAGCTGGACGGGAAGTACGACGTGGGCGGAGGAGAGAGGTTCGACACCCTCACGGACCTGGTGGAGCACTACAAGAAGAACCCCATGGTGGAGAAATCGGGAGCTGTGGTTCACCTGAAGCAGGTAATTCCTGCTCCAGCGGGAATTCTGCCTCCTTCCGGGCTCACCCGAACTCCCGGGAGAGGGCGCGGATCGCTGGGTTTGGGAACTGCCAGCAAACCCTCGTCCTGCTGCTCCCCGGTCCTGCAGCCACAGGAATGATCCCAACTCCCGCAAACACCCACAAGGATTTGGGAACAGCTTTTTCCGAGGGAAAAATTCCCAGATTTTCAGGTGTTGGGAATGATTTGTGTCCGTTTTCCAGCCCTTCAACGCCACCCGCATCAACGCTGCCAACATCGAGCACAGGGTGAGGGAGCTCAATAAAATGGCAGATCCCAGTGAGAAGGCCAAGCAGGGATTCTGGGAAGAGTTTGAGGTATGGGATGCTCCCACATCCTTCCCCAGTTATCCCTGTGGGTGAGGAACATCCTGGTTGGGTGGGAATGTCGTGCTTTTCCAGCTCTCTGCTCAGCACTGCTTCTTCTTTTCCCTGTTCCCTAATTCCTGCTCCTTTCCCCCGTTTTCTGTGTTAATTCCTGCTCCTTTTCCCTGTTTTCTGTTAATTCCTGCTCCTTTTCCCCATTTTCTGACTTAATTCCTGCTCCTTTTCCCTGTTTTCTGTTAATTCCTGCTCCTTTTCCCTGTTTTCTGTTAATTCCTGCTCCTTTTCCCTGTTTTCTGTTAATTCCCGCTCCTTTTCCCTGTTTTCCATGCTCCTTTCAGAACTCCTTTCCCAGGCAGTCTCTCCCATTATTCCCTGCAGGAATTTGTCCCTTCTCCCCCCAAGCTGCTTTTCAGCTCCCTCTCCCTTCCTTCCAGCTTTTCCCAGGAGTGGGAATTCCAAGGAGCCTTTCCTTTGCCTCTGGCACAGGATTTTCCCTCTGCTGTCCCCACAGATGCTGCAGCAGCAGGAATGCAAGCTCCTGTATCCCAGGAAAGAGGGACAACGGCCGGAGAACAAGGCCAAGAACCGCTACAAGAACATCCTGCCCTGTAAGGAGCCACCAGAAACTGCTTTGGGGTTTTAGATCCCAAACCCTGCAGCTCTTTATGGGGTGGGAGGAGGTGGAGGGGCCCACTCGTGGTGTTCTCCATCCCCTTTTTATCCTGGGAACTGGGAAATTGTTCCCTGAATCCAAAACCACTTCAGAGCTCAAGTGGAGCTGAGCCAGGGCGGGTTTAGGGTGGCTTTTAGGGAAAGGTTCTTCCCCCTGAGGGTGGAATGGGCATGGCCCCGAGGCTGCCAGAGCTCCTGGAGTGTCTGGACAGCGCTCCCAGGGATGCACAGGGTGGAGCAGGGGTAAGCTGGACATGGGGTGAGATTTTGGGATGGCTGGGCAGGGATAAGGGTTGGAATAATCAGGCTCAGGGTAGGATTTTGGGGTTAGGGTCACTCCAGCCCCTCTGTGTCACTCCAGACCCCCTGTGTGACCCCAGTGCCACCCCAGCCCCCAGGGTGACCCCAGTGCCACTCTTGCCCCACAGTTGACACCACGCGGGTGACGCTCCGGGACGTGGACGGGGCCGTGCCCGGCTCCGATTACATCAACGCCAACTACATCAAGGTATTCGGGGAAGGGAATCCCCCCGGTGGGAATTCAGAGGGAATAAACCCTCAGGATCATCTGGGTCCAGCCCAAATCTGGGGGTTTTTTGAGGATCCCAAAGGATTTCAGTTTATCTCCATCCCCTCCTTTCCTGACCCGTTCCCAGAGCACTGGGACCCATTCCCAGAGCCTTTCTGTGATGGAAACATTATCAAAAATGGGATTAAATTGGGATTGGGATTCAATCTGTCAGCCAAGAGCTGCCTGAAGCTGCATTTCCAGCAAGGCAGCTCTGGAATTTACACCCCATCCTTTGGGAAACCACAGAGGTGGCTTCATTCCAGCCCCGTCCACTTTTGGGGAAGGCTCTGTGGCACAGGAATATTTTCCAGCGGCACAAATATCCCTGGAGAGGCTGACAGAGCATTTGCTGACAGCTCTGGTGAGGCTGGTGGGGAGACTGGAGGAGGATTGAGGGAATCAGGAAGTTTGGGAATGCTGAAGGTGGATTTTTGCCATCTCTCAGAGCATCCCCGAGGACGGGAGGAGCTCGGAGCACTGCAAGGTCTACATCGCCACCCAGGGCTGCCTGCAGGGCACCGTCAACGACTTCTGGGCCATGGTGCACCAGGAGAACTCCCACGTCATCGTCATGACCACCAGGGAGGTGGAGAGGGGCCGGGTGAGCTGCAGGGAATCATGGAATGGTTTGGGTTGGAAGGGATTTAAAGCCCATCCCATCCCATCCCACCCCCACCATGGGCACAGACACCTTCCACAATCCCAGGTGGCTCCAAGCCCCGTCCAGCCTGGCCCTGGACACTTCCAGGGATGGGGTATCCATGGGATAACCTCTGCACCCTCAGAGCCAAGAATTTCATCCCAATATCCAACCTAAACCCGCTCCCTGTCAGCGTGAGCCCATTCATTCTCCCTTGTCACTCCACCCCTTGTGAAAATTCCCTCTCCAGCTTCGGGAGCCCCCATTACACACCTGGAGGTCTCCCCAGAAGATTTCCACAGGGATATTTCCTACAGGAACAGCCCTTCCCAGTTACGGGAAAGGAGCTGCACCCTCTGGATCCCAGGGGGGCTCGGATCCCCCTCCAGCTCCCCAGTTTTGGCTGAGGATCCCCTCCCCGGTGTCCCTGCAGAACAAATGCTTCCGGTACTGGCCGGACAAGGGCTGCTCCAAGGAATTCGGGGCCATCCGAGTGCGGCACGTGAGCGAGCGCGAGGCCCAGGGGTACCTCCTGCGGGAGCTGGAGATCCTGCGGCCCGACAGAGTGAGTCCGGCCGGGAACGGGCTGGGATCTGCGGGGAGGGGGCTCCGGAGCTTCTCCCTGCTGGGTTTGCCCACTGAAAAGTCACCCTGGTGAGGTTTTGGGGCACTGGGCCTGAGCTGGAGGAGAATGAAGGGAAGGGGAAGCATCCCAGGAGATCCCTGAGCAGGGAAGGAATCCTCTCAGGAGGAGATTCCTGAGCAGGGAAGGGGAATCCTCCTAGGAGGAAATCCCTGAGCAGGAAAGGGGAATCCTCCTAGGCGGAAATCCCTGAGCAGAGAACATGGAGATCCCTGAGCAGGGAAGGGGAATCCTCCCAGGAGGAAATCCCTGAGCAGGGAGGAAGGGAGAAGCATTCCAGGAGGAGATCCTTGAGCAGGGAAGGTGAATTCCCCCCTGGAATGAGATCCCTGAGCAGGGAAAGTGAATCTCCTCTGGAAGGAAATCCCTGAGCAGGGAAGGGGAAACTTCCCAGGAGGAGGTTCCTGAGGAGGGAAGGAGGAGATCCCTGAGCAGGGAAGGTGAAATCCCTCAGGAGGAGATCCCTGAGCAGGGAAGGAGAAATCCATCAGGAGGAGATCCCTGAGCAGAGAATGTGAAGCCCCCCAGGAGATCCCTGAGCAGGGAAGGTGAATCCCCCTGGAAGGAGATCCCTGAGGATTATTCCCATGGGATTCCTCCCTCGTGCAGGACGAGCTCCCACGGCTGGTGAGGCACTACCAGTACTTCAGCTGGCCCGACCACGGCGTTCCCAACGAGCCCGGGGGGGTCCTGAGCTTCCTGGAGCAGGTGAACCGGGCCCAGCGCAGCATTCCGGGCTCGGGGCCCATGGTCGTGCACTGCAGGTACGGAGCAGCAGGATAGTCATGGAATTATCCCTCTTTTTCTGTGTTCCACCCAAGTTTGGGGGATAAAAACACACCTGGGAATTGCCAGCCCTTGCCCAGCGCAGCATTCTGGGCTCGAGGCCCATGGTTGTGCACTGCAGGTATGGAGCACTGGGATGCCCATGGAATTATCCCTGATTTTTTCGTGTTCCACCCAAATTTGGGGGATAAAAACACACCTGGGAATTCCCAGCCCTTCTCCAGGGAAGAGCAGCCCCGGTTTGGAGTTGAGAATTCTGCTGCAGCCTCCCAGATTCTGATTTCCTAAGGATTTTCCTTGGAAAGGAGAGGAGGAAATGGATCCTGGCTTTTCGGGAATAATGCCCTGGATCCTTGGCTCTGGATCTCCCACCATCCATGCCAAATCCAGGCACCTGGAGGAGTCTGGGAGCTGAACTAACTCTGGGAATATTTCTCCCTGCAGTGATTTTTCCCTCTTCTCTTCCCAGTGCTGGAATAGGACGCACGGGCACCATCATAGTGATCGATATCCTGGTGGATATAATCCACAGGCAAGGTGTGTATCCCTGTCCCTCTGGAAAGGGAGATGCTTCCAGCGGCTCCAGGGAGTCTCCTGGTGGCATCGGCAGGGCCAGGATTCCAAAATGAATCCCCCAAATTCTTCTCTGTGGAAGGGTTGTCACCCTTTCCTGGAAGTTGTGGAATTCTCCGTGGTCTCCTGGGATCTGCTCCAGGAGTCCTGAGGCAGCAGGGGTTGTGTCTATTCCAGGAACTTCCAAGGGTGGGAAGTTTGGATTTGGAGGAAGTTGCTGCAGGATAGACCCAATTCCTTTGTCCTCCTCCTGCTCCGAGCAATCCCACTTCAGCCATTCCCATTTTTATCCTCTGGCAGGGATCAAAACAATTCCCTTGGACACAGAGATGCCCCAGCTCCTTCCACAACATTCCCAATATCCCAGTGCTTCACAGCAGCCAGGTTCTGACAGCTCTCTGAGTTGCCACAGGAAAACAATTTTCCAGCTGAATTCCCACTCCATGACCATTCCCAGTCCATTTTTATCCTCTGGCAGGGATAAAAAAAACCTCTCATGGGCACAGAGATTCCGCAAATCCTTCCACAATATTCCCAACATTCCAGCGCTTCTCTGGCACTATGAGCACCCAGATCTTGACCTCTCCCTGAGCTGCCTTAGGAAAACACTTTTCCAGACGAATTCCCATTCCATAACCGTGATCCCGTGGGATTTGGGCAGGTCTGGACTGCGACATCGACATTCCCAAGACGATCCAGATGGTCCGGAGGCAGCGCTCGGGGATGGTGCAGACGGAGGCTCAGTACAAGTTCGTTTACATGGCAGTGCAGCAGTTCATCGAGGCCGAGCAGAAAAGGCTGGAAGAGGAGCAGGTGAGCTCTGGATTCCTTGGAAAAAGCCACTCCCACCCTCTCCCTGGAATTCATTTCAGGATCGTTAAAATCGGGAAGGTCCAAGCTGTGATCGACGTCCCTGAGCACCTCCAGGGGTGCTGGTGCTGCCCTGGACACACAGAAATCACCCCCCTCTGGCTTCTCGAGGCCCATGGTTCTTTTGGAATCTTGGGAAGCTTTTGGGATCTTGGGAAGTTTGTTCTGGACCTGCTTCCAGTGGGATTTGCTTGGCTTTGCTTTCTCTCCCAGAGGAGTAAAAGGAAGGAACGGGATTACCTGAACATTGGATACGCTGCCGTGGAAAAGGGCAGAGCCAAAGGGCAGCCCCCGGCCCCACGGAGCCAGCCTGGGTAAGCTCAGGGTTTTCCCAGGATTTTTCCCTTTTCCAGCCCTGAATCCCGTCCTGAGCAGCTGCTGGATATGGTGTGGGAATGGCTCCAAAGGAACCGGGAATCCCATCCCGCTGTCAGCCCCACCTTCCCTGTGTGCTGGAAAGGAGGGGGAAATGGATCCTGACTTTTAGGGAATAACGCCCTGGATCCTTGGATCTGGAAAAGCAGATTCCTGGATCTGGAAAAGCAGCTGGAGAGGGAAACTCTGCCACTTTTCCAGTAGAATCCAAAGGAAGATGAGACCAGGGTGGGGAGAGGTGGATTTGCATCCACGTGGAAGGGTAACGTGGGCTGAGGAATGTGAATTCCTGACATGAGCTGGGATAAATTATCCCAAATGATGGTTTTTGTCCCTCTTTCCCTAAGGAATGGGATATCAGAGTGCTGCAAAGGGGGATAGAGCAGGAGGGAAGTGTCATTTATAGGCTCCATTCCCAAGGAGGGAGGGAAAACAGGGAATGGGAGCAGTGGGGAGCTGCTGTTGCCTCATGCACGAGGCCGGGGCCATTCCCACTTCATCCCTCTGGGAAAAGCTCTGGAATGGGGAGGCTGGGAATGCCAGGGCTTTGCTCCCGGACAGGCTGGAGGAGGATTCCGCTTCTGTCTATGAGAACCTCAACATCCAGAGCCCGAAGGTTCCAGGGATGAGCAGCTCCGGGTGGTAGAGGAGCTCCAGGTGAGCTGGGCAGGGATATCCAGGTGGGAATGTGGGAATGTGGATGGATTCGGGTGGCACCACCCCGCTGGCACCACCTGGGCACATCCCAGAGTGGGATGGAGCTTCAAAATGTGGGAGAAAGGGAATGGAATCTCCACAGGGAACCTGTCACCAGGGGAGGGGGGAATTCTGCTTTTTGAGGGATTCTGGGAATGAGGCTTTGCTGGGAGTGCAGAAAAGCAGGAGACAATTCCCTCCCTGGGAATATCTCAGCTCTGGAACCTCATCCCTGCACTTCTCTCCCTTTCCTAACCCTGCCCTCTTCCTCCTCCTCCCTCTGGAATGCAGGAATTCCAGTGTTTACATCCACCCTTCCCAAGTTCTGCAGCCGAGGATGAATTCTTTGCCTGCCTCGCCTTCCCAAATCCCCTCGGATCCAGCCAGGAGGGAAGAATCCACCTGGGAATCTGCCTTATCCTAATTTATTCCTGAGAAGGATCTTCTCCCGAAGGATCAGCAGGTTGATATTTCTATGGAAGTGCCTCTGGACACGGATTGGAGCATCCAAGCTCAGCTTCAGGGTTGTTTTGTGGTTGATTTTTTTTTTTTAAATTATGATGAATTATTATTTTAATTTAAACCTGTGGGTTTTACACACGAGCTGTTCCAAGAAACAGGAACAGCCTTTTGCTTCCGAGCTTTCCCAGGGTTTTCCACTCAGGGATTTCGTAAAACGTTGGGAAACTCTGTGTGCTCCTCAGGTGCAGCATTTCAGAGCTCCGGGTGGGATTTCAGCCCAAATCCTGGAGCAGTTTTGGGGCTGAGTTCTTCAGAACTCAGAGCCCGAACCCCCAGAGCAGTTTTGGGGTCTCAGAGCTGGTCCTGAACCTCCAGAGCAGTTTTGGGGTCCCAGACCTGGTCCTGAACCCCCAGAGCAGTTTTGGGTCTGAAATCCAGTCCTGAATCCTCAGAGCACTTTTGGGGTCAGAAATTCAGTCCCTGAACCTCCAGAGCAGTTTTGGGGTCCCAGACCTGGTCCTGAACCCCCAGAGCAGTTTTGGGGTCTCAGAGCTGGTCCTGAACCTCCAGAGCAGTTTTGGGGTCCCAGACCTGGTCCTGAACCCCCAGAGCAGTTTTGGGGTCTCAGAGCTGGTCCTGAACCTCCAGAGCAGTTTTGGGGTCCCAGACCTGGTCCTGAACCCCCAGAGCAGTTTTGGGGTCTCAGAGCTGGTCCTGAACCTCCAGAGCAGTTTTGGGGTCCCAGACCTGGTCCTGAACCCCCAGAGCAGTTTTGGGGTCTCAGAGCTGGTCCTGAACCTCCAGAGCAGTTTTGGGGTCCCAGACCTGGTCCTGAACCCCCAGAGCAGTTTTGGGGTCTCAGAGCTGGTCCTGAACCTCCAGAGCAGTTTTGGGGTCCCAGACCTGGTCCTGAACCCCCAGAGCAGTTTTGGGGTCTCAGAGCTGGTCCTGAACCTCCAGAGCAGTTTTGGGGTCCCAGACCTGGTCCTGAACCCCCAGAGCAGTTTTGGGGTCTCAGAGCTGGTCCTGAACCTCCAGAGCAGTTTTGGGGTCCCAGACCTGGTCCTGAACCCCCAGAGCAGTTTTGGGGTCTCAGAGCTGGTCCTGAACCTCCAGAGCAGTTTTGGGGTCCCAGACCTGGTCCTGAACCCCCAGAGCAGTTTTGGGGTCTCAGAGCTGGTCCTGAACCTCCAGAGCAGTTTTGGGGTCCCAGACCTGGTCCTGAACCCCCAGAGCAGTTTTGGGGTCTCAGAGCTGGTCCTGAACCTCCAGAGCAGTTTTGGGGTCCCAGACCTGGTCCTGAACCCCCAGAGCAGTTTTGGGGTCTCAGAGCTGGTCCTGAACCTCCAGAGCAGTTTTGGGGTCCCAGACCTGGTCCTGAACCCCCAGAGCAGTTTTGGGGTCTCAGAGCTGGTCCTGAACCTCCAGAGCAGTTTTGGGGTCCCAGACCTGGTCCTGAACCCCCAGAGCAGTTTTGGGGTCTCAGAGCTGGTCCTGAACCTCCAGAGCAGTTTTGGGGTCCCAGACCTGGTCCTGAACCCCCAGAGCAGTTTTGGGGTCTCAGAGCTGGTCCTGAACCTCCAGAGCAGTTTTGGGGTCCCAGACCTGGTCCTGAACCCCCAGAGCAGTTTTGGGGTCTCAGAGCTGGTCCTGAACCTCCAGAGCAGTTTTGGGGTCCCAGACCTGGTCCTGAACCCCCAGAGCAGTTTTGGGGTCTCAGAGCTGGTCCTGAACCTCCAGAGCAGTTTTGGGGTCCCAGACCTGGTCCTGAACCCCCAGAGCAGTTTTGGGGTCTCAGAGCTGGTCCTGAACCTCCAGAGCAGTTTTGGGGTCCCAGACCTGGTCCTGAACCCCCAGAGCAGTTTTGGGGTCTCAGAGCTGGTCCTGAACCTCCAGAGCAGTTTTGGGGTCCCAGACCTGGTCCTGAACCCCCAGAGCAGTTTTGGGGTCTCAGAGCTGGTCCTGAACCTCCAGAGCAGTTTTGGGGTCCCAGACCTGGTCCTGAACCCCCAGAGCAGTTTTGGGGTCTCAGAGCTGGTCCTGAACCTCCAGAGCAGTTTTGGGGTCCCAGACCTGGTCCTGAACCCCCAGAGCAGTTTTGGGGTCTCAGAGCTGGTCCTGAACCTCCAGAGCAGTTTTGGGGTCCCAGACCTGGTCCTGAACCCCCAGAGCAGTTTTGGGGTCTCAGAGCTGGTCCTGAACCTCCAGAGCAGTTTTGGGGTCCCAGACCTGGTCCTGAACCCCCAGAGCAGTTTTGGGGTCTCAGAGCTGGTCCTGAACCTCCAGAGCAGTTTTGGGGTCCCAGACCTGGTCCTGAACCCCCAGAGCAGTTTTGGGGTCTCAGAGCTGGTCCTGAACCTCCAGAGCAGTTTTGGGGTCCCAGACCTGGTCCTGAACCCCCAGAGCAGTTTTGGGTCTGAAATCCAGTCCTGAATCCTCAGAGCACTTTTGGGGTCAGAAATTCAGTCCCTGAACCTCCAGAGCAGTTTTGGGGTCCCAGACCTGGTCCTGAACCCCCAGAGCAGTTTTGGGTCTGAAATCCAGTCCTGAACCCCCAGATCAGCCCCAGGGCCGGTGCTGAATTCCTCCTGCACCCCTGGAACCAGACAGGCCCCACATTTTTGGGATGTCAGTGCTGAGCCCGAGGGTCGGACACCCCTCACATCCCTGGGCTGGAATTCCTGGCTGATTTTCCCGCTCCCTGCTCCCAGGGCCAGAACTGTTTCTTTTTATTGCACTTTTAATAAATGTTGGATATTCCCAAGGTTTTTCTTTTTCCCGTTCCTTTGAAGCATTTTGGGATTTGGGACGGTGACTGGGAGTCCCCATCCCACATCCTGGCTGTCCCCACGGCCAAATTCTGCTGTCCAGGGATTTGTTTTCCCTCCTTTTCCCCCTTCCCTGGGCTCTCCAGGAGTGGGAGGTTCAGCTGAACCTCCAGCCTTCATTTCCAAGGACGTGGGAAGCTGGGAATGTGCAGAGGGATGACATCCCTGAGGATGCTGTGATGGAAAACTGGGAATTGTTGGAATTGTGAGAACACCGTGGCCCCTTTTCCATGGGAAAAAAATGGATTTTTTGAGGCTGGAATTGTTCCTTCCCTCTCCCCTGCCCTCCTCAGAGGGAGGTGCTGATGAAGATGGAATGATAAATCCCTCCCAAGGATTTGGGCTGATCCCAAATTAATGAGGAAAAATGGAAGCGCCTTCTCCAGCTGAAGCCTCGGTGAGTTCCTTTTCCCACTGAATTTGGTGCTGGGAAGATTCCGTTTCCGTGGGAAGCGCAGGGAATGGATGGGATGATACAAATCAGGATTCCTGGCAAGCCCAGGGATTTTGGCAGGAGATTTTTCAGTGCCTGGAGCCATTTCTGTGGCTGGCACCTGCCCAGTTTTCCATAAAATAGCCCAGTTTTCCACAAAAATTCCACACAGCACCACCTTCAGCCATTCCTGCCATTCCTTCAGCCCTTTTTTATCCCAAATTAGGGGGTTTTTTTGCTGGAAAAGGAGACTGGAAGCATCAATCAGCTGGGAAAAGTGAAGAGGTTTTGCAGCTTCCCATTTTCCAGGTTAAATCAGGGAAGCACAGAGGGAATTCTCACCCCTCAGGTGGGAGAAAGGTGGGAATTTTCAGGATAAAGTGACCTGGGAGTGCAGCTGGAATTGCAAGGGAAAAGGGATAACAGGGATTAATTCCACACATGGACGCCTCGCGTTGTAGAAAACATAATTTAATCCATCCAGGTGTGCTCCTTGCACACAATACTGCATTAAAAACATGGAATTGGGAGCCAGCATCGCCAGGAATTCTCTGGGAATCACTGGCACGTCCCTGCTGGAATAAAAAGAGAGTGTCAGCCACTGGCCTGGTCCCAACACTGACACTTTGGAAGACGAGGAGGGAAAAGCTGTCCAAAAAAAAAAAGGAATGTTTTGGCAGAAGGGAGAGGTTTGGGTGAGGTTTGGTGATGTGGGAACTCCAGGTTGCGCTGGGTTTGTGCCCCTCAGAGCTCAGCCCTGGGTATAAAATCACCTTCCAGCCGGGAATGAGGAATTTTTAAGCATCCTCTTGGGAAAAATGAGTGGAACGGGCGCTGGGTTCTGTGGGAATGCTCGTGGGGATGGATGCGGGGTTGTCAGCAGGAGGCAGCAGCTCCACCTCCAGCACCACGGGAACCTTCCCAGCCTGTGGAACGCGGGTGTTCCCCATCTGTTTATCCCCTCCCCATCCCAGCTCCTCGCGGGAATAATCATGGGACTGCTCCAGGTGGCAGAAAATATCCCTTTATTCCCTCGGGAACTCGAGGAACGGCACCTCCCAGTGCCATGGGGGATCCAGCTCTGTGCCACTCCTGGAAAAAAAACCTCTCCGTGCATTTCCCGGCCCCGGTTTCCATGGAGAGGCTGGCAGCGGGGTGCGGAGGGAGCCTTCCAGAGGCACAGGAGTGTGGGGAGCGGGACGTGGGGTCTGCCAGCAACCCAAGGAATGCAGCAGCTCCTGTTTGGCATCCCCGCCCTGGGGATGGAGCCGGGCAGATCCCGGTGCTACTGGAAAGGGGCTTTGTCACAGGTCCTGTCAGGGCAGCAGGTCCTGTTCCTGTTCCTCATCCCTGAGCAGATCCAGGGGCTCCTGGTGCCGCTGGAAAGGGATTTTGTCACAGAAACTGTCGGGACAACAGGTCCTGTTCCTCATCCCTGAGCAGATCCAGAGGTTCCTGCTACTACTGGAAGAGGGCTGTATCCCACATCCTGTCAGGAGAGCAGGTCCTGTCCCTATTCCTCACCCCTGAGCAGATCCAGGGTCTCTGGCACTACTGGAAGGGGTTTTGTCCAGAGCAGCAGGTGCTGTCCTTCGTCCCCACTGAGCTGAGCAGATCCAGGGGCTCCTGGTGCTACTGGAAAGGGAATTTTGTCACAGTTCCTGTAAGAGCAGCAGGTCCTGTCCCCGTTCCTCACCCCTGAGCAGACCCAGGGGCCCTGGCCCTACTAGAAAGGGTTTGTATCCCAGATCCTGTCCAAGCAGCAGGTCCTGTCCCTATTCCTCACCCCTGAGCAGACCCAGGGGCTCTGGCCCTACTAGAAGGGCGGCTGTGTGACCGAAGCCGCGGCCGTGGTGGCTTTGGGGGGCAGGTACTCGGGCCTGCTCACGGCCACAGTCCTGGTGAAGCAGCGCAGGTTGCCCGTCTTGAGCGCGCACTGCACGGGCCACAGGATGATGCAGAAGAGGATGATGATGAGGGCCGAGAGCAGCACGATGCGCTTCCAGTCGTCGCACAGGTCACAGCGGGACAGCCTCCCCGCCAGCCCCGTCGGAGGAGCCTCCACGCTCTCGGGTTTGCTCATGGCCACGTCGATGGAGACGCACGACTCGGGGTTCTCGGGGTCGGCGGAGGCGCGGCGGCAGCACAGCTTGGTGCCCTCCATCCACAGCACCTTCTCCTGCTGCAGCTCCGGGGGCAGCGTGGCCAGCAGCTCCTTGCTGGTCTCCAGGGCTGGGGCTCCTTCCTGGGGGATGTTGGTGAGCTGCCTGCAGAAGGGGCAGGGCAGCAGGTCCTCGGGCTGGTTGGGCGGCAGCCCCGTGCTCAGGCGGGCCACGCATTCCAGGCAGAACACGTGCGAGCACTGCAGCAGCTTGGGGGTCTTGAAGGTGTTGTCGTAGGTGTTGAAGCAGATGGAGCATTCCACGGGCGAGGTTGGCTTGGGAGAGGTGGGGTTTGGAGAGCTGGGAGAGCCCGTGGGGGATCTGCCCTTCCTTTTGCCATCCCCGGGGGAGGTGATGACGATGGGGCTGATGGGGATGGGGATTTCTCCCGGCGACGCCGGCACGGGGCTGGTGGGAGACTCCGGAGTGCTGGAGTGCCACAGCTGGGAGAAGCAGGACATGACGGAGCCCCCGGAGAGGATCAGAGCCCTGGGAGACTCTGGAAGAGAAGGAAAGCACAGGATTGATTTTAAACCAGGTGGAAACATCGTCAGCGGCCCTGGGCTCAACCCCTTAAAGGAACAAAGAGCAACTTGTCACTTCCTCTGCATCCTGAGCCTGGAGCGGAGCTGGGAAGGACACAGGGAACCTCTGGGAAGCCTGGAAGGTGAAGTCAAGCCTGCAGAGAAGCAAGGAACCCGCAGAGATCCCCCACCAAGCCCTTCCCACCAGGCCACCGCTGGAATGGCAGGGGTGGGAGCGACATTCCCATCACATTCCTCCCTCTGGGGCAGAAAAAACACAAGGTGGACCTACCCCAGGTGGTGCTGCCCGGCACCTGAGCAGGGAGGAGAGCAGAAGATTCCATGAGGGAATCTCTAAGTCTGGGAGGCCCTCAGGGATTATGGAGCATGAGGCAGGCCTAAGAGACAGATAACACCGTTCAGTGGGGAGATAACGGGGGAAAGGCTCTTTGGGGAGCTTCGTGCCGTGATCCCGGCTCCTGGGAGCTGCCCAGGGCCGTCCAAGGATGCTGGAATCCCGGGAGAAGCCCAGGAGGGGAGGAAACACCGTTTTTTCCTGCCAAAATCGTGGAATCCTCAGCCTGAAGCTGCAGCTCTGTGCTGTCCCCGTGACACAGCAAGGAGGAAATGGCCTTGGTGGCAGAGCCGGGGGAATTCTCCGCTGTTTCCTGGTGTGTTTTCCCTAGGGAAATGCAGCTCTTCCCCGTGCTCAGCCCTGGAGCAGAGCCAGCGCCACGAGCTGGGTGTGCAGGAGCCCCAGTCCCAGAAAATCGGGTTACAATCGACTCCTGTCCCTTCATCCCCCTCGGGATCACCCGAAATTCGGGTTATTTCAGGCAACACCTGCACCTCCACCTGCATCCGGACCCAACTTTTCAGCTCCTTTACCCGAAAGCAGGAGGAAATTCCTGGTGACAGCCCCGCTGCTGGATGCCCGGGGAACATTTTTTTGGGATGTGTCACGGAACGAGCCCGGCTTGACCCTCCCTGCCGGGAGATTTGCCCGTGACAAGGCAGCAATGCTCAGGTGGCTGCTGTAATTACAGCCCTGTGCTCAGAGCCTCCCCATCCCAGCGCTGAAATCTTAATTCCGGCGCTCAGAAACACCAAATATTCCCCACATTCCACAGGAAAAAAAAAAAAAAAAATCTCCATTATTGAAGCATGAAGAGTTCACCCCTCTCCCCTCAGGGCTGGCGCTGCCAGAGCTGTGCCACCCTTCAGAACTTCCCTTTTTGTGCTTCTCTTAATTTAAATATGGATTTTTTTGGGGGTGCAGCTTCTCCTGGAGTTAAATTTTGTGCATTTTGCAGCGAGTTTTAATGGTTTTTCATGTATTTTTAAATTTTTTCCTGCCTGTGTGTCCTGTAGCACAGCCTGGCAGATGCTGATGAATTACAAATCCGAGCCCAAGCTGGCACAAAGAGGAGGAAAACCTGTGGCGGTTTTTTCCTTTTTTTCCTTTCTTTCCTTGACTAAATCTTCCCTTTTGCAGAACTCCATCCTCTAAGCCCAGTTTTTTGCACTTCCTGAGGGTTTTTCGGGAATTCTGAGCAGCAAACCAGTGGCAGAAAGGAAGCTCAGAAAGGGAGAAGCCTCGGCTTGCTCAAGCTCTTGTTTCACAACCTGAATTATGAAATTAAAGCTGCTCTCATGAGGTTTTGACTGGTCTGGGCTATGTCAGCTCCAGCACAGCAAAATCCTGAGAGTAAACTCAACGTTTACTCCAAAATTTGCTTTTAAAACAAAGATTCAAAGTTTCCCCCATGTTCCCCATGTTTGCTAAACGTGATCGTGACATTATAGAAGCGTCTCAGTTTTAATATCTTGAGATTCTTCTTATTTTTAGCATTTTATTCTATTTATTCTATTTTATTTTATAGATTTTTGTTTGGTATTTTGATTTTTTGGGGTTCTGTGGCCCCTGGATCAGTTGGAACTCAGGGATTTGGATCAGACTGAGGAGAGCACGGATGAGACACTTAATTCACGCTCTGCCCTGTGGGATACATCGAGCTCCCCCTTCTGTGTCTTTTTAACAGAATTATTTGAGGTATGGGAGGTTTTTGGTTGATTTTTCTGATTGGTTTTTTTCCCTTCAGAGCTTGCAGCTCTTTATCTCCTTTTCCCAGCTATTTACCCGGGCTTTTCCAGAAGCTTCAGGAACACTGGGAAATAACGAAACCATTCGGGAGAGAGACACCAACAAAGTGATTCAATACTTTTTATAAGTTCTAGAAAGCTTTTTACACCATAAAACCAGACAGAGGCCGTATTTATAAATATCAGGACAGTGGCCACCACTTGCCCCGTCCCAATGATCCCTGTCCCAATGGTCCCTATTCCAATGATCCCCGTTCCAACAATCCCTGTTCCAGCGATCCCTAAATGGGATTTTAACCCCCAGCAATGACCCCCAGCGAGGGAAGAGGAGGTGGAGAGCAGAGGAAAGTCTGTAAATACCTGTTCAGGTGCTGTTAGAAGGACAAAAGCATCTTCTGATCTCTGGATTCCCACCTCCTCCCCAGAGGACTCTCAGGCTCGGAGGCTTTGGAGTTGATAACCTTGGAATTCCAGCTCGGCGTTGTTGCCAGGTCTTTCCAGGGCAAAGAAACCTCGAGGAGCTCCCCGTGCTCGAGTGGCTGCTGCTGCTGCAGCTCAGGTGTCTTTTATACCTTCCTGTCCAGAGGTGACTTTTCCTGCTCCACCTGCCCTTCCCCATCCCACTGAATCATTCCTGGCGCGCTCCCGCTCCGGCCGGTTCCCGTGACAAACAGCCCGCCTGGAATGCTCCTGATAAGGAGCACCTGCCTGCCTCAGCCACGGGGAAAACAGGGCACAAACAGGGGGTGATCCCTCTTTTCCAGGCTGGGAAATTCTATTTTTGAGGGTTTCTTAAAAATTTTCCATGATTTTGTTGGTTGTGGAGAGGTTGTGGCTCTGGGAGAGCGAATCTCCTGGAGGAAAACTTCCCTAAAAATGGCATTTATTCTTCTCTTCTTTCTCAAAGAAAGCAAAATAATTAACAGACATTAATAATAATAATAATTAACATATTAAGAGGTTTTAATTTCTTCGTGGAGGGGGATTTTCATCAGGAATTGGAGTGATAGGACAAGGGGATGTGACTTTAAAAAGTCACATTACTTGTGATTAACTGGGGGAAAAAAATGGATGGAAGAGGAAAACCAGGATAATTTAAAAGCCTGGAAAATGTTTCTAAATTAATTAAAACCCTCTATAAAATCTGCTTGGAGCTGCTCTACAATGGTCCAGATGAATCCTGTATGGATTGGCCAGGAGAGGCAATTTCATCCTTTGGAGATTAACATAGAAAATATTATTATATTCTTCCATCTGGGAAGCTTTTGCGGGTCAAAGGACATCCAGGAAAAAAAAGGAGCAGCAAATTTACATTTGTGGGCAGATAAGGAAACAAAACAGGGGTGAGGGGAGAGGGAAACCTTCCAAATTTGTCCTTATTTGTTGCAAACTCCCCTTTTTGCTCAGTTCCTCGAGGAAAGAAGCACCTGTGGATTTTTCCAGGCTTTCCACAAAGTCCCTTCTTAAAATCTGGTTGAGGAGCATCACTCCTGACACGTATGGGAGTGTGGGAATCTTTTGGGACAGGGAATTGTCTGAATCCCAGTGATTTTAGGGGCAGCCAGACAGAACTGGCTTTGGATTCAACATTCCCATACTTCTCAATAAGCTAAAAATAATCAAATATAAATTTTATAAGAAATAAATAAAGCATAAATCGGCTCCAGCAAGCTAAAGAGGAGCTTTAAGGAATGAGAGAAGCAGGTTGGAATTACCAAATCTTTGGGATTGATAAATTTTTAGGATTAAAATGAAGGTTGTGGGATCCACAGGGAAAGGGAGCTGCTTTAGAGCATCATTTCCTGCTGGATTCCCAGGGAAAATAAGCACCCAGTGGAGGGGAAAATTAAACTTTCCCAGATCTGCATCCCAGTGGGAATAACAATCCCTGGAGCTCAGGGTCCTCCCCATCTATTTATGAGGGAGCAAACACTTCCCAGGGCTGAGGCAGGATGTTGGATGAGGGATGGAAATGGGAATTTTCGGAGTCCTGCTCCCTGAGTCACCTGCAGCAGCACTTTGGTCACCCGGGCTCAGGACTTAATGACATTTCTGTGACATTTTGGTGACATTTCAGTGACATTTTGGGGCACATTTCATTCATTTGGGGCACTGAGGGTGAAAATATTTAACTAAAAATTGTAATTTTCAAACTTGGGTCCAGCTGAGGCCCTTTTCCCCTGGTGGAACAACAATCATTTCATTTTCGAACAAGATCCAGGCACATTTTAACCCTTTCTCCAGTGCCAGCGCTGCCTCAGCAGAGTTTCGGTGTTCCCGAGGCTGTTTGCCCACTGGGAATGGTGACTCCAAGCCTGGGGCAAACTGGGCGCCCCACACTCCTCCCTCTGCCGGGATCCACGAGGGATGACGAGCAGGGCTTGGCACCCAAAGTGAGTGGGAGGTTTGGGTTTATTTTTATCCTCTCTTGGAGGAATGGGATGAGCCCGGCGGGAGCTGCAGCCGGGATTGGGTGGATCTCGACGGATTGGGAGCAGCAGTTGTGGGAGATTTCCCTGGATTTGGGTTATTTGGGTGCTTCCCCAAGCCATTCCCTGGTGCAGGTGTGGGAAAATCCTTGTTCTAAATGGATTTTTTGCGAATCCTGCAGGAATGAGCCTGGAACACTCAGGTGAGGTGGAGGAGAAACCTGGGAGAAGCACTGTGACCCTGAGCAAAACAAGGAATTTTCATGATTCCTTTGGCTTTTCCCTACATAAATTGATAAAGAAAATGAAGAAAGGTAATTTAAAGCCTTCATTTTCCATCCTAACCCTTGCTGGATTAATTTAGCTGGAAACTCTGAGGATAGGGGTGGTCCCAGGGGCTCCAGCCAGGGACTTCCTGCAGGATCCCACTTGATGGGAATAACTTTGGTTCAAATATTGACATTTTCCATCATTAAACCATTCCCACCACCAGTGACCATTCCCACCTCATCCAGGAGTGTGGGTGAAGGAATGAGATCCTCTAAAAGCTGTGGATCCTTTCCAGGGGTGAATTAGGAAAGTCTGGGATGAAAAAGAAGATTTTTAACAGCTGGTTGAGGACAGGAACATTTCAAACTTCAAGGTAGGGTTTCTGAGCATGGAGAGAATCAGAGGAATTAAACCAGAGGTTGGAGTTGTTTCCTTGGCTCGGCTTTCCCTCTTTTCATTCCCTGTGCACTGAGCTCAGCTTATCTCTGGAGATAAGCTCAAGCCACCAGGTAAAGAGGGGTGGAAAGAAAATGTAAAATGCACCAAGCAAGGAGCAGAAATTCCTCTGATCCCTCTCTCCCTCACCCAAATCCAGCTCATTCCTCTTTTTCCTGTGCCATCAAGCACATCTGATCAGGTTTTGGGCGTTTTTTTACAGCTCCTAAGGCTGTGCCCAGAGCCTGGAAGGGATTTTGTGCAGGGAGAAACCCCAGGGAGCAGTTCCTAAGGAAGGGCAGCAGTGTCAGGAACCAGAATGTTCCGGGCTCAGATGGAGCAGGACAAAATTCCAACATTTGCAGAGTAATTCCTGCCTATCCAAGGCTGTAGGTTCATGGATTTTCCCCCTGATTTTCGAGGGAAAAATCCAGATGTGCTGGTTTTAGCGGGGTTAGAACCAGCCTATCCAAACCCCAGTGCAGCAGGGAGAGGATTCCCTGCAGGGTTAACTGCTGGCAGCGGGAGAACATGGAGATTATATTTTCCACCAGCTCCTGAAATCCAGGGAAAACACACAGAACACACACAATCCTCTGTGGGGTTTGAGCTGGGTCCAGCTCAGCGGCTGAGCTCTCCACCTCCCTCTTATCAGCTTTTAATCAGCTGCAGGAGAAGTGGGACCCGGCACCGGCTGGGTTTTCCTGATAAACAATTCCCTGGCCTCCAGCAAGCGCTGCTTTTTGCCCCTGCAGCATTCCCGGGAGTCAGAGGCCCTGAAGCTCCGGGCAATTCCTGCTCCAGGCTGTAAACAGCTCCATTAGGGGATGTTTCCCATCCTTTTTCTCCTCCTGGCTCCACGTGCAGCCAGCTCCCGGCCAGGTGTTGGCTGTGCAGTCCTTGTTCCCCGGGCTAGACTGAGCTGTTTAAATTCCAGTCGGAATTCCAAAGCCTGTGTTAGGTCCTGGCAGGAAAGAGCCGTGGTGAGTCACCAGATAAACCTGGAGCTGACCGTGGGATGGTTTTAATCCCATTAAATTTTATTTTGCCCTGCTCTAACTGTTCCTGTCAGACGATCTCGAGACACTTCAGAGAGTGACTGGAGCCTTTCAGTAATTGTGTTTATCAGGGGTGTTATCTCATTTTACAGCTCGGGATCTTTCCCAGCCCAGGCACAGCTGGGAAATGCTGCTGGGACTTCCCAGAGCACGGGGGTGAGGATTTAAACAGGGATGGCGTGAGAAACACCATCAGGGTTGGGATAAATCATTGAAGAGTTTGGATGGGAAGGGACCTTAAAGATCATCTCCTTCCAACCACCTTCCACCATCCCAGGCCGCTCCAACCTGGCCTTGGACAATTCCAGGGGTGATGGAAATCCATTCCAGGGCTTCCCCACCCTTCCAGGGAAGGATTTCTTCCTGATATCCCATCTAAACCCCCTCTTTTCACTCTGAAGCCATTCCTTTGTTCCGTCACTCCAATTCCTGATGAAAATCCCTCTCCATGTTCCTTGGAGGCCCCTGCAGACCCTGGAATTCCACTGAGCGAGCCTGACAGAGATTTAGAGGAAAACTGCTCCTGTTAAACCCCAATTTGTGCCCCTCAGGTGCCCTCTGAGCGGTGCCAGGCCGACCCAAGCTCTGCCTCTGGATTTAATCTCAGCCCCTGGATCCACCTGGCACCCAGGGCTGTCCCAGGGTTCCTGCAGTGCCCAGGAAAGCAGCAGGATGAGATAATCACTGCAATTTTCCTGGCACTGCAGGCCTCATGTGACCATTACTCCTCAGCAGCTCCAGGCCCTGTGATTCAGCAGCTCAAATAGCCGGAATTACATCCATTCCCTGGACATAAGGTCAGCTCCTTTATTTATTTATTTATTTATTTATTTATTTATTTATTTATTTATTTATTTATTTATTTATTTCCCTCCATTATTCCTGAAGGAGAAGTGCCCTGGATTAATGGCCAAGCTGTGGTTTGGAAATCACCCATGATCCCTGATCCCAGGACCAAGGGATTGGTGGCTTTCCAAATGTTTGTGCTGCTTCCAGAGCGGCTTGGAAGGAAAGCTGGGATATCAACAAGTGGCTCCAGGGGAGGGTAAATCCCACCAGGATTGTCTGTGGAAGCGGGAAGTGGATTTAGTTTAGGGAATGTTGAATGATCCCAGAGCTCCAGCTCCTTTAGAGGCTGGAAGTGCAGCTGGAGTTGGGATGGAAAGTGCATGGGAAATAAAGGAATTCTCCTCCTAAAACAAAGGGAAGGCTCTTCCCAGGGATCAAGAATGGAGCCGTTGTTTCCAGGTGGAGAACAGGGATCCAGAGGCAGCCGGAGTCATGGAATGCTGCTGGTGAGGGAGGAAATCATGGAATCACAGAAATCATGTGGGGAAAGGCCACTGAGATAATCAAATCCATCGCTCCCGCAGAACCAAACCACGTTCCCAAGTGCCACATCAAATTCCCCCGGGAATGGTGACCCCGCTGTTGGAAAATGATACAAAATTTAAATTTTTTTGTACCCCTGACCACTGTTTTGGTGAATTTTTTTTTCCGAATACCCAACCTAAGAAAGAAACCCGACCTCACCTGGCTCCAAGCTCCCTTCAGGGAATTGTGGAGATCCATCAGGTCTCTGTGGAGCCTTTCCCAGTTAAACCCCCCCAGCAGCCAGGGAAGGAGGTGCTCACAGCTCTCCCAACACTTTAATTGCCCTGGTGATTGTCCCACGCTCCTGTTCCGGTGGAATTACTGGGAATTACTCACTTCCCTCCCGTGTGGTGACGGGATGGCTTCGGGAAATGGGGCCGTGATGTCAGAGCTGAGCACGGAATGGCTGCAGGGCCCTCCTGCTTCTCCTCTCCCGACTTTTCCTTGCGGAACACAAATCCTCTTGCCCTCTGCTGGCAGAATTCCTCCTCTCCAGGCGTGGATCCACGGGAATCCTCACAGCCAAAGGATTCCTCACCCCGCGCTGGGGGTTGTTTGCCCTGCCCAGAGCACATCCAGGTAGGAAAGGGGAGTTGGGATCCCAAGGCATCCCACCACGGGCATTTTTTGGTGCACCGGACCCGAATTCCGGCAAATTCCAGCATGTGGATCCCCCAAAAGAGAAATTCGGTGAAGATTTGAGCTCTGAAAACGGAAAGCAAATTGTTCCAAGATTTAATGGAGAGATCCAGGATCCAGATCCGAGCTGGGCTCAAGTCCTGCTGTTCCCAGCCACTCTGGAAATGCAAAAGTGAGGATTTTAGGAAGACGGGATGGCTTTTTCTGGAGAAATGCTAAGATTTGAGCTGTGAGAATTGAAAGCAAACTGATCCCAGCTTTAATGGAGGGATCCAGGATCCAGATCCGAGCTGGGCATTCTGTTCTCGACCACTCTGGGAACGCCTGACCTTCCTAAAATCCATAAAAAAACCCGCCAGGCTCCCTGCTCTCCCTGCAGCTCCCTGCGTGCCTTTGGAATTACGCCGGGAATTTCCTGGCTCTGAGGAAGAGCTTCACAAAGCACCGAAGGAACAAAGCCCGAGCCCCCAGGGCCGACTGAATAAAGGGCAGAAAACTCAGCCCTGGAAGTGGGAGAGCCACCAAATTCCCCCGATTTGGGGCCGGCCAGGAAATCCTGTTGCGCAAATCTCTTTCCTTGTTGCTTCCCGTGCTGGAATTTTTTTATTTTTTTTTTTTTTTAATTT
>VZTE01004914.1:14707-58309 GCA_013397775.1 Eulacestoma nigropectus | reverse complement strand
TTTTTTAATTTTTTTTTCAGGAACAATCCAGCCTTTCTTGCTGGGAAGGGCTGAGGGGACTGAGGTGAGCAGGGCAGGGATTGGGATTGTCCCTCGGTGCTGTGTCCGGCTGTGGGACCACTGAGGGGCTAGGAAGGGAATGGGAATGGGGAAAGGGCTGGAGCATTCCTGAGGGAGCTGGGAATGGGGCTCAGCCTGGAGAAAAGAGGGATCGGGGGGGATTTTCTGGCTCTGCACAACTCCCTGACAGGAGGGGGCAGCCCCAGGTGGGGCTCTGGGACAGGGGACGGGGAGAGGATGAGGGGAAACTCCTCAGGCTGCACCAGGGGAGGGTTAAATTGGATATTAAGGAAAATTTCTTTGCTGAAAAGGTGGTCAGGGATGGGAAGGGGCTGCCCAGGGCTGTGCTGGAATCTCCATCCCTGGAAATGTTCCAAAAACGTGTGGATGTGGGCGCTTGGGGACAGGATTTAGTGGTGACCATGGCGGTGCTGGAGGAATGGTGGAACTCAGTGATCTGTGGGCCAGGGGAGGCTCAGCTTGGACACCAGCAGGAATTTCCCCATGGAAAGGGTGGCCAGGCCTTGGAATGAGGTGGATGTGGAGTCCCCATCCCTGGAGGTGTCCAAGGAACACCTGGAGGTGGCACTCAGAGCTCTGGGCTGGGGACACGGCAGGGATCGGGCCCAGCTTGGCCTCGATGGGCTGGGAATCCTTTCCCAGCCTCAGGAATGGTGATTTTTACATGGATTTTTAAAATACGACAATTTTTCTGATGGCTCAGGAATATTCTCATGCTCCTGCCCTCCTCTGCTGCTCCTCCTGCCCAGATTCCTGTTGGATTTTCCATCCCCAGTCCATGGGGGACACCTGTGCCATGCCCCGCTCCAAAATCCTCTCCCTGCCATGGATTTTTGTGCTGATCCAGGCAAATGAAAACTCCTGGATGCAATTTCCTTTCTAATAAAGCTGAAATGGAAGTCAATCCATCACTGGGAAGCTCTTTTTCCATGGGAGAGTAAATTAAAGGCATCTATTACTGGCAGTATTAAAACTTTAATGCACTTCCACGTGTGTTTATGGGGTTTATATTTAATTTTGGAGCCTCAGGAGTGATTCCCCACCTCCTTTTCTCCCTCATTCCCTTTTTTTAAAAAGCCATGGAAATGGAGCAAGATTGAAACCTCATTAGCTGTAATTCGTATAATCATCATATTTGATGAATTTACCTTCAGCTGAACGTGCAGGAATTAGGGGGTTCATTAAAAATTATGAATATTTATGGGGTTTTTCACCTCCTACCTTTACAAATATTTGCATTTGAAGACAGTTTGGCTTTATAACAAAGAACAAGCAGACAAAACCAATCCATATTTTGTGTATCATTTGCAATTTCCAGTACTAAAAAAGTTTAGGGAAGACATCAAAAACCTCCAGGAATCTTTTCCATGTTCACGGAGGAATAATTTAAGTAGAGAAGTGGATTTTCCTCGTGTTAAAAACAGCAAAATAAAGGTGAGGAGCAGCTCCAAATTTGTCTAAATTAGGCCTTTGAGGTTTTTTATTTACACCTCACAACCCTTTTGTCAGCAAAACCCCTGAGGCTGGCTTGGAAATGCCAAATTTAAATGGATTTGTGCTTCAGAGAATTAGGAAGGCTCTGGGATTGTGGAAGGTGCTGCTCCTCATCCCCATGCAAAATAACAAGGGGTTAAAAGGGGAAATAAACCACATAAAAAGGAGATTTTTAATTATTGCAGAATAAACTCGCAGGGCTGTGGTTTGCAGCTCCCTGAGATTCCTGACAAAGGATTTTCCGGAGTGTTTGCCTGAGGAAAATAAAGATTTTCGCCCCTGCAGGAATTCTCCATAAAGGACTTTTTTTTTTTTTTTTTCTCCTCCATCAGAGAAAAAAAATAAAAGTAAAAAAAGGTTAAAAGCACTGCTCAGAGCAAGTTTTGAAGCTTTACTCAGCCCCTACACCAGGAGTAGTGGAATTACTCAAGGGCTGGGTGCTCTCACAGGGCTTCGCTTCGCCCCACTGTCAACAAAAACCACAAACCGGGCGAGTGTGGCAACAATTTTACAGTAAAAAGGACATTTTTTCCGTGTTCTGAGCGGCAAAAAACGTTTCCCATCCATATTCTGGCGCTCTGAGCTTGAAGTTTGGGGGGTTTTGGGGTTTTTTAAACAGCAGCAGTTTGTGTCTTGGTGCGATTTTCGTATTAAATTGGGATTTCTTGAGGTGCTTTTTGTCCTCCTGTGGTTTTCGCTGCAGCTCTGAGGATAAAAAGTTGAATTTCAGCTGGTTCAGCTTCAAAAAAACCCTCACAAAATATTAAAAATGGAAAAGCACTGCTAAGTTTGTGCTGTGAAATGAAGAGGAGGGAGGGAACAGCTTGGGACTTGAATTTTGTCACTGCTCAGAGCAACCTGGGCCAGAAAAACAATTTATTGTTGTTTTTTTAATGCCTTTTCTTCCTTATCAAACTCCAGGAGCTGTGAATTGTTTATCTCGTTCCCTCCTGGAGCCCACACAGCTCTAAAATCCATCTGTTGTTTTCTTTTTTTCTCATCTCCTCAATGCTTTGAGTCTGTGGCTGCTTTTTATTTCATTTTCTACTTTGAAACCTTCAGGATTAACCCCAAAAAAGCAGGTGGGGTTTCGTTCTCCTTTCTAACATACAAAGAAAACCCATTTTTAAAGGAATTTTGGCTGTAAAATCCAGCTGGTGGGGCAGGTGATGGGCAGTGCATCCTGGCAGGAGTCAAAATTTTAGTTTAATAATAAAAGTAGAAGGAATTATTTGGATGGAACTATTTTAAGTTCCAAGGTGTCCGTGAAAATTGGGGTTTGGAATTGCCTTGTGCCCCTAAAAATTGGGGAAAAAACAGGTCTGGAATTGCCTTAACTCCCTAAAAATTAGCAAAGGGAAGAAATTGGGGTCTGGATTGCCTCCTCTCCCTGAAAATTGGAAAAAACCAGGTCTGGGGTTGCTTTCTCTCCCTAAAAATGAGAAAAGGGAAAGGAACTGGGGCCTGGAATTGCCTCCTCTGGCAAATCTTGCCCTGCACGTGTTGGGGAGGAAGAAACTTGAGTTTTATAGTGGAGAAATGTAAATAAATTCGCGTGTCAGGCCCTAAATTATCCATTCAGGATTTAAACCGCAAACTCTTACAGGCGTGGGATCCGCTAGGCAAGAAAAACGCCACGAAAAGCCTGTGGAACGCTGCTAAAAGGGGTGGGAGAGGACCACAGAAACCTTGAGGAGCTGCAGAGCAAATTTCAAGCGCCACTTTTACGGAATAAAGCAAAGGAGGAGCTAAATTTGTTTCCCTGGCTCTGAATTTTACAGCTCACCAGCGGGATCAAAAGGCAAAAAAAAAAAAAAGGCTTAATCCATAAAGAGATAAAGCTGAATTTTATTTTGAGACGAAGCGGCGCTTTTAAGTCCAAATCCTCGGCCACAACTCAATTTTCTGGGTGGTTTTTGCACCCAGAACTCGCTGGATTCGGAGGCCTTTGAGAATTAAATGCTCTGTGAATGTGCAAAGTAAATGAAACCAATTCTGATAATTCTCTGCACTTTCAGCACTTTTTTCCCCTCTTTTCCCCCCTTTTTTTTCAGCTTTCATCTCTCGTTGGCAAAGAGGGGATTCAGTTATACCAGAATTATATCCTAAATCCCCAGTTTGGAGGAGAAACTCCACAGCTGCTGCATCCAAAGATTATTTCCTGCTGATTTCTTCAGCCCTGAGATCAGCTGAGCTCCTCTTGGGGTCAAGGTTCTGCTCCGAAACATTGAAATGACTTTGGAAAATGTTAAAAAAATTGGAGTTTTCCTGCAGTGCCAGATCAGGTTTGTGAAGAGCTGCCTTTAGTGTTCCTCTGCACAGTTATATAAATGTGCAGGGAAACTGTTTCTTGGAAAATATTTTTATTCTTCCTTACATTCAACGAGTTTCTTCCTCACTTATGGAAAAATATTTCCGTAAGTGGCCCAGGAACTTTCAAATAATTTAAATATGACAAAATCTTTTAAAAACCCCCAGATATCAAGAATTTGTATCTTTACCCAGATGATATTTGGTATTGTTAATATCTTTATTTTAATTTTTTTTTTTACAAAATGGACCGATGCCTTAAACTTGGGACAAATTTTAATTTTCCTCTTCAAAAGGAGGAAACTTTTTTGCATAAAGGTGAAGATTTGAGGCCAGAAGTGCAGTTTTTATGTTGCCTCTCCTTTTGAATCTCAGTTTTGCTGAGAGATGCTGCTCTTCCTGCAGGAGAATTTCCGCAGGAGTTGGTAAAAGGGGTTGGAGGATGCTCAAGGTTTCCTTCATGGAATTATGGAACGGTTTGGCTTGGAAAAGATCTTAAACCCCATCCCATTCCATGGGCAGGGCCACCTTCTACTATCCCAGGTTGCTCCAAGCCCCGTCCAAGCTGGCCTTGGGCACTGCCAGGGATGGGGCAGCCCCATCTGGCCCAGCCGTTCCCAATTTTCCCCGAATTCCCGGGCGCTCCCGAAGGATTTTTGGGCGCACAGGCCTCGACCCCGCCGCCTCCTCCCTCCCGCCGCGTCAGCGTTGCCAGGCAACGCCTAAAATGGCGGCGCCCGCGCGGGGCGCGCCGGGAGTTGTAGTGCGCAGCCCCGCCGCCCCCGCGCCCCGCCGGCAGCGCGGGACTCGCTTTCCCAGCAGGCGCCGCGGAGCCGCGCGGAAAGGCTGAGATAGCGCATTTACCTGCGGGGAGGGGCACAGGTGGGGCGCGCCGCGGGGGCTGCTGGGATTTGTAGTTCGAGGCGGAGCGGCCGCTCGGCGAAGCGGCGCGGCGGGCGGCGGCCGCGGGACTACGACTCCCAGGGTGCCGCGGGGCGCAGCGGGCAGGGCGCCGGCGGAGGGCGGGGGGTACGAACGGGAACCTCGGCGATGCCGGGGGGATGCTCAGGGGAGCCCTCAGGTGAGGAGGAGGCGGCTGGAGGGGGAACGGGAACGGGCGGCGATTCTCGGGGCGGGCGGCGAGCCCTGGGTGGGGCCCCATTGTTCGCGGAGAGCCGGGGTGGGCAGCGGCGGCTGATGGATTCACCGAGTTCTCCAGGGAAAAGCCCCCGATCCTGGCGCCAGGGGGGTCGGAGGGGGTTTAGCTTTAGGATAAAAAAATCGCCCCTTGTTCCTCCTCCTTGCCCAGCGCTTTTGGGGCCAGCTTGGTTCCTGCGGCGTTTGGAAAGGAATCCTGTCCTTCTCATCCCCCCGCTGAAACTTTGGGTGCTTTATTTCCTAATAAACCCACTCGGTTTAATACAGGTTTTTTTACCAATCTGAGATTTTTTGAAGGTGTAGGTATTTGGTGTTATTGTTTTGTTGTGTTTTTCCTGGCTAAACTTCCACCAAATACATGCCCCAATAATAGGGATTTTTGGTGCACCCCTTAGGGGTGAAAAAACCCCAGATTTGCCATAGAAACATTGGAATTGTTCAGCCTGGAGAAAGGAAGCTTTGGGGTGAGCTCATTGTGGCCTTCCAGTGCCTAAAGGAGCTGCAGGAAAGATGGGAAGGGAATATGTCCAAGGGATGGAGTGACAGGACAAGGGGGAATGGATTAAAAGTGAAAGGGAGCGGGTTTAGGTTGGATGTTGGGAAGAAATCCCTCCCTGTGAGGGTACTGAGGCCCTGGCACAGGTTATCCCATGGATACCCCATCCCTGGAAGCATCCAAGGCCAGGCTGGACGGAGCTTGGAGCCACCTGGGTCAATGAAGGGTGTCCCTGCCCATGGCACTGAACGACCTTTAAATCCCTTCCAACCCAAACCATTCCATTATTCCGCTTCCAAAGCACCTTTCCCTGTGGAATATTCATTTCTCCTCCTGGTTTTTTCGGGCTGCGCCAAGTGCTGCAAGAGCAAAAACGTGTCCCAGCAGTAAATATGAATTAATGTTTGCTCAGGGCAGGTGTGGAGCAGCTTTTGCAGCAAAGCCCGGCTTAAGGTGGCTCTCATTGTGTGCAGCGCTGAGGTTTTAATTGCTGGCCGCTGTTGCAAAATCCCAGCCGTGGAAGGGCAGGATCGGAGCTCTGCTCAAAGCTGGAAAAACGAGTCCTCCTCCAGCTGGGATTGATAAAAGATTGTTTTGTTCCGACCCTTATCTGTCTCTGCCACAGCAGGCTCATTGTGAAACAGCTGCAGAGGGGAATGAGCAGCAAACCACAACCCTCAGGTGTTTGCTGGGAGCTGGGCAAGGTGCAGAGGGCTCCTGGGAGCCTGGAGGAGCTGGTGAGTGAGAGTTTCGACTTGAAAAACCCTTTGATTCTTCTGTCGGTTTAATCACTTCAGCTTTTACAACCCCTCTTGTTCTGCTCTCAGCTTTGTCACTTCAGAATTCAGAAGCCTTTGGGTGTGATGTGGTTTCAAACCCAGGGAATTACGAAACCACCTGGAATTCAGGCAGAGTTTCTCTTCACTTCCATCCTTCTCCAGCTGCTGAAGTCATTCCCAAGCTCCAGCAACACTTTCAGCAAGAACAATGCTGATAGTAGAGCAGAAATAATGGAAAGTGTAAAGATAAATTAAAACGTTTTACTCCCAGGAGAGGGAAGAAAAAACCTCGGTGTCCTTGAGTTGTTTGTGTTGCTTTTGAGAAGCAACAAGAGGGAGAATTCCCTGAGCGAGCCTCGATGTGTTTTAATTTCAGTGTTTTGTGGCACTGGGGATCCGAGCCGACAGAGATTCGGGATTCATTTCAAACGTGACACTCGAGGTGTGAAATCCTCGTTTGAATTCCAACGTCTGCCTTCCCCAAACGGTGCTGGCAGGAAAATACTGAGGCAGAAATATTTTCTAATTTGGGCAGCAGCTTGTGCGTGGCATCCTGTCTCTTTTTTTCTGTCTTTTTTTGCCACGATCCACAGGGAAAACGCTGCCAAACATGGAACATATTTTAGGGGGCAATTGTTTTGCTGTGGGTGTTTGATCCTGATGAGATTTGTGGAGCACAGAATCGTGGGATGGGTTGGGTTGGAGGGAATTTAAACTCATCCAGATCCACCTTCCACCATCCCAGGTTGCTCCAAGCTGGCCTGGGACACTCCCAGGGATGGGCCAGCCACAGATTCTCTGGGAATTCCATCCCAGCCTCTCACAGGGAAGAATTCCTTCCCAATATTTAATCCAAACCTCCCCTCACACTTTGTTTCAAAGCTAAACCTTCCCTTCCTCTCTTCAGTGTTGGTGGATCCTGAATCTCTTGAAGGTTTTAGGGCTTTTTTTTTCCTCTCTAAATTTCAAATTATGAGGTAAAACCTCATTCATGGTGGCAGCAGAATGTTGTGTTTGACCAGAAAATACTAAAATGAGTTGTTCCTTCCATGGTTTTGAGGAGTGAGACCCATTAAAAGCTCAAATCCCTGTTGGAATTTGCTGTCCTTGGAAGTTCCACAGTGGATTTATTCCCTCTTAGAGTCCACAAGCTCTTCCCAGCCTTCCTGAGGTGTGATTTGAGGGATATTTTATAACTTTTTCCACATTATTGCATTTTAAAAATACAGGTATTTAAATCTGTCTGATATTTTTTATGGGCATGACCCTAAAAAAGTCAATTTTTAGTATCCCATCCCTGGCTTGAATTTCTTCCTCTTTCACAGAGATTTAATTTATATATTATGCTAATAAGCTGCTAATTATTACTGGCTGATAGAGAATCCACCAGGCTGTGAAGAAATAATCATGGGGCTTGGAGTAAAATGTAAATTAAGTAAAAAAGAACAAATATTTTAGGTGTTCAGAAGCTTTGAAGCAGCTTTTTGAGCTCAGCTTTGCTTTTAAACCGGTTCAATAAAAAACCCCAACAGCTCCAGATCTATAAAATGTTTAAATATTGTCTCTGTCTGATGGAAATAAAAATTATTGGCTGCTGATTTGATCCAGTGGCTGGGACAGCTGCAGGGCAGATGTGGCTGGGGTCAAAAAGCATCAGTGCAGCTCTTGATTGCGTCCTGATTTATTTTAGGGATGGGAATCCAACCAGTGTTGAGCTGATTGAGCTGTTTGCCTTCACCAGGAGGAGGATCTGGCATTTCAAAGTGACTTTTCCCACAAATATAATTATGGCTTGTTCCTCAACGTTCTTTTTCTAGGTAGGAAGAATTTCTTGTTTAAATAATAATTTAATTTTAATATCTTTTATAAGAAATAATCCTTCCTCATCTGTGTTTTCTTGCTCTTCCCAGCTATTTTAATAATTAGGTATTGACAAAAATCTCCTCAGAGCCTCCAAATCAATGAAAAGTTTATTAAAAATATTTATTAAATATTTTTACCCACTCCAGTTGTTTTCCCCCAGAGGAATTCTTTCATTTTTTCATCTCATTCTTGAAGATAAATAATGGAAAACTGATAGATAACAAAGCAAACTCTTTGTGGGTTTAAAATACAACCGTCCCTGAGCACATCCTGCTTTAAATTCAGATAATAATTAACATTATTGTGCTTAAATTGGAAGGGATGGTGGCAGTGCCAGCTTTTCCTGTTCTGCCCAGATTCCCACTGGAAAAATCAGTTGGAATTGTGAGATTGGAGTGTGATTTTCAGGATTTTCATGATCTTGGAGCTTTCAGAGAGAGCAGGGAATCATCACAACTTTCCCCACCGAGCTGAATTAATCTGATTTTGAAGCTGGGGCTGGGTGGAAATGATTTAATTAAAAACAAAACAATCAGGAAATTAATCATAGGAGCTGCTCCGTGATTTTTTTCCTTCAGAAAAACGGCTTCCCAAGGGCTCAGGACACCTCTTTGGCAGGAATTTAGAAACTCCTCCAGTGGTTTATTTTTTTAGTTCACACAATTAGGAACCAATTTTTGGGGTGTGAAATGAGGCACTAAAGGAGTTTTCTCCTCCAGTTAAAGGCTTTTTTCCAGGCACTTCCCTCTTATAAAAAGGGATTTTTCAGTCCCCATGTTTTATTTATGATATAAAAATATATGTTTTCCTAAATCCTGGTTTTTGGAGGAGTAATTCTCAGCCCTGGAATGGCTTCCAACATTATTTCCTGGAGAACAGGCAGGTTTATTTTGTTGACACAGGGAGTGGCTCAGCAGCTGGAGATCAAGCGAGAGGTGGTGCCTTTTCCTTGTCTATTTTCCTTCCCCTTTTTCTCTTCCCCTTTTTCCTTTCCCCCTTTTCTTCCCCTCCTTTTCCCCTTCCCTTCTCACTTTCTTACAATTTAATGTAAAAAACACGGAACTATGTGGAATTCCGTGGCAATTTAAGGAGGAAAAACCAGGATTTGTGGCAGGAAATCCCGTTCCACGTGGAAAAGGTCCCTTAAAAACCAGACAAATTCATTCAATCTCCATCCCAAGGGGTGAATTAATTGCAGAATTCCCTTTCCCATGTGCTCCCAATCCATCCCAGCCCCTCGTGGTGACTCCTCTGCTGCGATCCCATTGATTTTCCAGCTGCTGGCTGTGGGATTGTCCCTGCATGGCCCAGTTTGGAGCTCTCCTCGTTCCTTAGCAACCACAGGCAGCAGGGAGGATCCTGGATGTCTCCAACTGGGATCCTGAACCAAGGTAAGCCCTTCCCTCAGTGCTTAATTCCACTCAAATCCAAGGAACGTTTCATTCCCAGTAAAAAAGATGTGTTGGCAAAACTTCCTCAACAGAGGGGAGCAGAATTTCGGTGCCATTAATAAATAATTCGAATTTATCCCTGATTTTTATCCAGACCTGTGTCTTTCCTGGGAATGGAGGTGCCCTATGGAAGCAGAATTTTTGTGTTATTAATAAATAATTTGAATTTATTCCCTGTTTTTATCCAGACCCATGTCTTTCCTGGGAATGGAGGTGCCCTATGGAAGCAGAATTTTTGTGTTATTAATAAATAATTTGAATTTATTCCCTGTTTTTATCCAGACCCATGTCTTTCCTGGGAATGGAGGTGCCCTTTGTGCTTCTCCTAACGAGGCTCGTGGCAGAAGTTGCCGGCAAATCCACGGAAAACTCGGTGGGTGCTCCATGATTTCTCCAATCCAGGTTATTTCCCTCTCCTCCTGCGCTTCCTAAAAGCCTTCGGAATTCAGGAATTGCTGCTCCAAACTCAGCATTCCCTGAAACTTTCCCATTTTCCTCTGATTTCTTCTGAAAGCAGGGAATTCTCCCTGCCCGTGTGGGATAACAGGGATGCAAAACCGTGTGGGAAAAGCAGTTTGATAATCCAAAAATAATCCCATTTTTAAAAATATTTATCAATTTAACCTCAAACCAGCTCCAAAATCTCACTTTTTAATGACTGAGCAGCTCTGAAATGTCAAGTGACCAAAAAAATAAAAAATGTAAAAAATTCTGGGTTTAAGGGAATCCCACTCCTAAAACCGCTAAAAAAATGGATTTTAAACTTTTAATCTCTAAATATTTTTTGGTTTTTTGTGTTTTTTTTACTGTAATCCAGTAAAATGTACTAATTTTTTCCTGCTAATTTCAGTTTTAACAGCCCCAACTGCTGCTCCTGATGTCTTTGATTTCTCACCCTCACACTTGGTGGTGTTGCTGATAAACTGAATAAAATTTGCTGGTTTTTCTCAGTTATATTTCAGTTTTCCTATGGCTGAATCTAGATCAGGTCTTGTTATTTTTATCCCAAATTATTCTTGTTTTTTAAAGCCTGATTGAAGGATTTTTTAGGGGGATGTACCTGGAAAATGTTAAATATTGGAAATTCTGGTTGATTTTTCTTGGAGGGATTCAGGGAGTGTTTGAATTTGTAAATAATTTGGGTTTTTATAACAAACTTTCTGTATTTTATTGATAAAAAAAATAAAATTTATTTATAAAACAAAAATATAATGAAAAAATAAACCAGGTTCTCCCCTTCTTGCTGGAAAAAAAAAATTCCAGCAGGTTTTAAGTGAATTATTCCTCAGTTTCTGTGGAGACTTTTTTATTTGTTGGAGCATTTTCCTCAGTGGAAAAGTGGGAATTGCGCTGGGAATTTCTCTCCGTAGGTCTCGGAGCCGGAATGTTGCGTGGATATGTTGGATTCCAACAGCTCCTGCCCCGTCACCCGCCAGTGCAGCCCAGGTATGGAATTATTTGGAATAAAACCGTGGAATTTTGGGATGATTTGGGTTGGAAAAGGCCTTAAAGACCATTTATCCCATGGGCAGAGACCAAGCCCTGCCCAGCCTGGCTCCGAACACTTCCAGGGATAGAAAATTCCCGGATTTTCTGGGCTTTAACACCAAAATCCAGCAGCTGGGGAGTGACAATAAAGGAATTAAATTATGTCATTTCCTTGGAATTTCTTCTCCTTTTGGCCCCAAGGAAAGTTTTCTTTTTCCTGGGATAAACATTGGGAATAAAACCTTTTTTGTGTGGGAGAAGAGGAAACAGGAGCTGTCTGTGACCCCCAAAAAAGGGGAATTTCTGCTGGTTTTTCCCTCTGAAAACTGGGAATTAGCAGAAAATTGGGAATTTTTGCTGTCCAGTGTTGACTTTGTCGTTTTTATCTCTTTATCCATGGGGTTTTTTTGGGCAGGATGCTACAGGAGGTGGAATGAGGATGGGAGCAGCAGCTGCATTAAATGCAGGAATGAAACCCTGCCTGGCCCCTCTGGACACAACCTCAGCGAGTGCAGAAATTGTGAGTTTTTAATTCATTTTAATTAAATTTATTTCAATTAATTTCAAGTACATGAATTTAAATTAATTGTATTAATTTTTATTAGTTAATTGACAACAATTCTTGCAGCAAAAACTGCTCGAAAAGGCAGCAAAAAATGGAGATTTTTATCCCACATAACTTAAAAAACTTTCCCAAGGTCCTTGTGGGGCTTTGAGCTGCAAAAGCTGTGGAAATTTGGGGATTTGGTGTGCAGGAAGTGCAGTGGGATCGTTTGCAGGAAGAGCCAAATGTCCAAATTTGTGATGGAAATGGATTTTAGTGTAAGTTCCATATTTTTATTTACAGCTGGGAGCAGAGGGATGAATTCCCAAATGAACATGAGCACTGTCACTCCTTTCATCCAGAACTTTGGTGAGCAAATGGAATTCTGGGCAGATTTAGGGATAATTCCCTCTGCTCCAGGGATTTGGGGTTGGGAGGAGAAGGGATTGGGAGTTTTAAAGAAGGGATTTGATGAGTTAAAAGTGATTTAATGAGTAAAAAGTGATTTAATTTGTTAAAATGAGTTTAAAAAGTGGTTTAATGAGCTTAAAAAGGCATGTAATGAGTTTAAAAGGTGATTTAATGAGTTTAAAATGTGTTAAAAGTGATTTAATGAGGAGTCCCTGGGAGCTGCTGCTCCCTCTCCCATTTTTATCCTGCCCACAAACTCCATTTTAGGCACATGGAATTATCCAACAGCACCTAAATATCGGGAATTTGGTCTTTATTTTTATTTAATTCTTTTATTAAAAGAGGTTCTTGGTGAAAACCAGACTTTCCTCTCCCTTTTTGTGATGTTTTTTCTCTCAGGGGGCCCAGAAGTCGCAGCTTCCCTCATTCTGGGGACGTTTTTCATCAGTTTATTCCTGATCCTCTCCGTGGCTTCTTTCTTCTACCTCAAACGAGCCAACAAACTCCCAAATATTTTCTACAGGAGAAACAAAGGTTAAAAAACCCCTTTAATTATCCGTTCCCTAATGAACTTTGCTCCGTTAATTGATTTAAATTTGAATTTTTCATTGAAATCCCCTCATGGTTGGGTGTTAACTCCATGGAGCTGCTGGTTTTTCCTGCGTATCCCGAAAAAATGTGAAGCAGGGATGGATTTTTGTGGGGATTTTTAATTTTGTTGTTTTATATATTTGCTATTCCTGCTGTTGTCATGGATAAAATCATGGAATGGTTTGGGGTGGGAGGTGTCAGGGACACCTTCCATGATCCCAGAGTTCTCCAACCTGGCTTTGGGCACTTCCAGGGATGGGGAATCCACAAATTCTCTGGGAAATCCATGCACTGACCTTCCAGGCAAAGTAATTCCGGAAAAAATAGGGAAAAACACCTGGAATTCTGCTCAGCCACGGGGCACCAAGCCTTTAAACGTCAATTCCTGGGATTTTTGTGTGTCCAGGTTTGCAATTCCTGGGAGTTGCTGAACAAAACACCTGGAAGGGGATGTCTCCCAAATTTTTCCCGGTGTTTTCCATGGATTTGGAGCTGATTTGGGATTGATTTTAATTCCCATGGCAACCTCCAGCTCGGAATTTGTTGTGTTAGAGCTCCTTCTGTTGAAATAAAGCTGATTTTTGGTTAATTTCCTTCATGTTTTACTGCCACACCTGGAAAGAACTCCCAAAAAATCTGAATTAGGGGCTGGAAGGAGCAATAAAATTCCAGTCTCAGGCTAAAAATGTTGGATCTGTTCATAGGAACTTCAGGGATCCTCCCATTCCCAGTTTCTGTGGGACCATTTCATATCCAAGGCCTCAAAAGTGGCTCTTTAAGGCCCGAATTCCCCATTTTGTGGAGGAAATTCCCCATTTTGTGGAGAAGATTCCCCATTTTGAGCTCAAAAATCCCCATTTTGTGCTGCTAAATTCTCCAATCTTGAGAGTCCTACCCCAAATAAATTCTTTAAATGGGATTCTTGAATATTTTGCTTGGATTTTGGGACAAAATTCCTTTTTTAACAATAAAATTATTCCATTCATGGATGTATTTTTGGAAAATTAACAATTCCAGCCTTCTAGATTAATTAAAATAATCTAAATTAATCTCTTTTTTTTTTCTCTTTTAGCATCTGTTCTCCAGCCCAGTGAAACAGTGAGTGAATTCTGGTTTTATAGGAGTAATTTCAACTTTAATAAACAAAAATTTGAACTTTATTAAACAATAATTTTAATTAATTAAAATTAAACTTTATTAAGCAGCTCCTTAACTGATAAATGAGACTGAAATAAATATCAAAGATATTTTGGGGTTCTTTGTATCTAAACTGGGACAAAAAGTGAAAAATTATGGATCATGTTGAGTTATTTTTCCAAGAAAAACTCTGTACACAGTGAAAATTATTGGAATCCTAAAAAATTCCTGGATTTTTTAAGGAAAAACTGGTAAAAAGTTCTTTTTTTCACATTATCCTTCTCCTGTTCCACAGGCATCCATGATCCCTCCTCCAGCTTCTTCAGGTGAGGAATTTTTCCCTGGAATGTGGTATTTTCACCTGTTGCCTAAAAAAGCAGGAAAACTCCACGTGGAAATGCTAAAAATAAACAGAAAATCCAAATAATTCTTGGGATAAAGCTGTGGAATGTGTGGAGGGGACAGAAATCCAATGGAATCTGGTTAAGGTTTGGTTTTGTGGGTTTAATTTTGGGTTTTGTGGGTTTGGGTTTGTTGGTTGAGGTTTGCTTTTGGGGTTGTTTGTGGCTTTGGTCCCTCAGGAATTGCTGGATAGTGCTGGGAATTCTCAAGAGTCCCAGGATCCTTGAGGTTGGAAAAGATCTCCAGGACCCGAATCCAACCTGTCCCCGATTTCCACCTTGCCCCGAGGGCCACACCCTTGATCACCCCATGGCTGTGGGCACTCCAAAGCTCCCTGGGCAGCAACTCCCACATTCCCCCTCGTTTTCCCTTTGGGAATCCCTGCTCAAATCCCATTTTTCCAGCAGTTTTGATGGTGGTTTTGTGCCTTGCAGTGCGGAAGCCGCGCTACGTCCGCCGCGAGCGCTCCCTGGGCCCCTCCGGCCTGGCCCCGGCCGACAGCCGGGTCAGCAACGTCTGACCCCCTCCCAGGAGTGCCCACGGCCTTTTCCCGACTCCGTGGAGTGCCAGGAAAAGTCTGGAAGCTGCCGATGCCACAGGAAGCCGAAGGGTTTGTGCCAAATCGTCCCAAGCGAGAAGGTGGCACCGGCTCGGTGACATCTGGGGACTTTGCAGGGCCCTGTCCCTGCTCCGCGGGTTCCTCCCTCTCCTCCAGAGGCTCTGGGGAGAATCCTTAAGGAATCTGTGAGGAGAATCCTTAAGGAATGTGGGAGATTTTCCCTGCTGTGAGGAGAATCCTTAAGGAATCTGTGGGGAAAATCCTTAAGGAATCTTGGTGCGTTTTCTCCACTCTGGGGAGAATCCTTAAGGAATTTGGGGGATTTTCCCTCCTGTGAGGAGAATCCTTAAGGAATTTGGGGGTTTTTTTCTTGCTGTGAGGAGAACCCTTAAGGAATTTGGTGGGCTTTCCCTGTTTGGGGAGGATCCTTGCGGAATCTTGGTGCACTTTCCCTGTGCTGTGGGAAGAATCCTTAAGGAATCTGGGGGATTTTCCCTGCTGTGAGGAGAGTCCTTAAGGAATTTGGGGGACTTTCCCTCCTGTGAGGAGAATCCTTAAGGAATCTTGGTGCTGTCCCTGTGGTGTGACCCCAAAACTGGAGGTGACAGCGCTGCGGGCCTCAAAATCCTGGGACTGGGATGTGGATCCACTCTGGGACGGGACCGTCTCGTTAAGTGCCACTGCTTGAACCTGTAGGACCGTGTGGCAGTGATTAATTATGGCTAATTAATTATGACTAATTAATTATGACTGATTAATTCTGACAATAATTAGGATGCAGAATCCTTTGGAAGCAAACCCTGGAGCCTCCTCAGAGCCCGGATCCGACTGGGATCGTTGTCCCGCTCTCCAGAGCTGTCCTTGGTGCTCAATCTGGGCCTGATCCCAAATCTGGGAATCTTTGGGGGAGTTTTGCCAGCTCAGTCCTTGGATAAAGAGTCCTGCAAGGATTGGCCCTGCTGGCTTCATTCCCTGTGGAAGGAAAAGCAGAATTCCTGGTTTTAGAGCAGTCAGGGACGTTTGGGATGAGCTGGAGGGATCAGGACAATTCCTGCCGCTGCATAATGGGATATTTTTTTTGGTCAATCCCTAAAATTTGCAGGGCAGCACTGAGCTCCACAGGCATTCCCTAATTCCAAGCACCAGCCTCAACATCCCCCAGCCTGGATCTTGTTCCTTCCTGAGGAATTTCTCCCTCGGGAAGTTCAAATAGCTGGAAAATGACTTTTTTTTCCCTGGCTGGGTCTCCCTGGAGCAGCTTTTCCTCCTGGCTGGGGTGGCTCTGGGATCCATCCCAGCCTGAGGCTCCTAAATCCATGGAAATGTCACTGTCACCACCTGGAATTCCAACTCTGCAGCCTGAGCATTCCCACCTCCCTGTGCTGCTCCCAAAATAAATCCTTTGGAAGCTCTCCCTCAGCAGCCCCTGGCAGGGACAGGAACTGGAACAGTTGGTTCTCCTGGGTTTTTTTGGGAAAATGAGGACAAAACTGTCCTGGAGCTGACTCCCACATGGAGAGTCCACATTCCCTTTTCCCTGAGGTTAAAACCTTCCAAGAGGAAAACTTGGGATGGAAAGAGATCATTTTTTCCTATGGAATAATCCCATTTGCTGGGAATTTCAGGGCAGTTGGATTTGCAAAATTTTATCTCCTTATAAACAACGAGATTTTTGTGGGATCCACAGGGATAAACCCCAAATCATGGAAAGGCTCCTGTGCTGAAAAAAAACCCTTGGAATTTAAGATTTTTCCTCTCTATTATGATAAATAAAATTATTTTCCTCCTGACCAGGCAATTCCAGTTGAAACCCTTCCCATGTGGAATTACTCTGAGGATTTGGGAAAATCCAACTTGGATTTTTCTCATTTCAATCTCTCTTTGTGCTGCTGAGATTTTTTTTTTCCCCTCCCCAGGTAGAAATCGTGGAGGTTTTATCCTGAAATTAAGAATTCCTGAGGATTTTCCTAATTGCTGAGGGGGAAAAAAAAGGAGTAACTATGCAAATAATGCCAAGAAACTGCACCTGTGGAGCAGGGAATTTCTGTGTGTCCATGGATTCTTGTCCTGCTTAATTCCTAAAATTTAATTTATTGAAGGATTTTTCTGTGTCTTCTCCTCAAGTGGGGTTTGATTTCATGTTGTCTAAAAATCAAATTTTGTGTGGAATTAAAATCGAGTTTTTCTCAGTGAGAATGCCCAGAAAACTTTAAAATCCTGAGATTTTTACCCAGAAAACTCCAGAATCCTGAGATTTTTATTCATTTTTTGTGTGTGGTTCAGCTTTGTCATCGCTGGGAACTCCTGGTTGGGATTTTGTGGGTTTAGTTTTGGGTCTGGGGTTGGGTTTTGGGGCTTTAGGTTTGGGGTTGGGTTTTGGGGGTTTAGTTTTGGGTTTGTGGTTGGGTTTTGGGGGTTTAGGTTGAGTTTTGTGGGTTTAGTTTTGGGTTTGGGGTTAAGGTTTGGTTTTGTGGGTTTAATTTGGGGTTTTGTGGTTGAGTTTTGTGGGTTTAGTCGTGGGTTTGGGGATTGACTCTTGTGGGTTTCTCCTCTCTTTGCACTGTCAAATCCCATATAAAATGTGATGGTTTGGTTTCCATCTCCCTCGGAAATAACAATGATGTGCTTTAAAACTCAGCTTTAACAACCCCGATCTTTAATGTATTTGTATCTTTTGAAATGGTGCCAAAATAAAGAGATTTCAGCTTTTTTATTGGCTTTTGAGCTCTTTTTTTGAGGTTTTTCATGTCTCTGGAGGTCCTTCTGTGTTTCCTTTTTGAGCTTTGGATGAAGGGAACAGAATTAACACCCAAGGAGCTCAGGTTTCAGCTCATCTGGAGCGTCACTGCCACCAAAACTGAGGGAAAATAAATAAAAATCTCTTTTAGTGCTGGATCCTCCCTGGTTTAAAGCAGGATAATAAGGCTGGGCTGGGTTTTTACACCTTAAAATTCCATTTATTTGGTAAAAAACAAATATTTTCACCTGCTGGCAGGAAAACTCCAGGTGGAAATGCTGAAAATAACCAGCAAAAAAAGGGAAAGGGAGAGCTGGACAAAACATTTCAAATATATCTATATATTTAAATCTATTTATTTAAATACATATTGCTATTTATGTTAAAATATATTTCTGGAATAGAACCATGGAATGGTTTGGGCTTATCCCAGGTTTTTCCAAGCCTTTCCTATTTATAAATCCACATAAACACACCCCAAATAAACCCAGTTTTAGCTGCTCCAAATCCTTTTTGGCAGAGCTTAAAACAACCCCAGAAATGTTTTTTGGAGCCAGAGCTAATTTAGAGCTGAGTTAAGTGTGGAGAAGCATCTCATTTGCATATGCAAATGAACCAGTTACATAACGAGCTGATGTGAGGGGAGTTCAGGACTTCGCCTGGCTGAGGAGATTTTGATCAAATCTCTTATCAGCACCAGGGAAAAGTGATTCCCATCGGGATCTGCTGCCACATCCCATCAAATCCAAATCATTATTGAGGAATTTCAGGAGTTTGGCAGGAAATTCCCAACCCAAGGCCCCAAATCTGGGGGATTTGGGAATTTTGTTACCGTTCCACGATGGTTTTGTTGTTGATCCTTTCCCCTGGAATTGTTTTCAGGGATAAGGGGGGGATTTGAATTCCTCAGCGCCTCTCTGGGTGTGAAAACAGAGCTGGAAAAAATCCCAAATTATTCTGAAAATGGCTCCCAGTCCTCATTCCGTGCTGTTGGCTGGATCGTGGCTTTGGAAAATGGGAACAAACCTGGATCCCAGTTCAGGAATCCTCGTGGGATCTGCAAACAGATCCCTGGCTCGTGTTCCCATCCCAAAAAACCTGCTCCAAACTTTTCCCACAGCGATTTCCAGGACACTCGGCGGTGCCTGGGTGACACCTGGTGGCACCTGGGTTCCTCTGGAATTCCACTTTTCCATCCCTGCCCCTCCAACCTGAGGGATTTTTACCCCGATTTCCCTCTTTGCTCCCTTAAAACCACAACGGGAGCAGCTGGTGGAGTTTTTCCCCTGCAGGAATTGTCAAAAATTGGGAATCCCAATTCTTTTTAGGAGCTGGGAGAAATTCCAGAGCTGCTCCTTTGCAATTCCCAGCTGGGAGATCTCGGCACACAAAGTGTTAAACACCAGGAAAGGCCCCAAAGTGTTAAAAAGCAGGAAAATCCAGATGGAATTTTCATCTCAAGAACGAATCCAGCAGAAATACTGGACATTTTAATGGGAATGATTGGGAATAATTGGGAATAACGGCAGGGGTTGCTTTACTTTTAATTCCAGAATTTCCTCCTTCTCCAACACAATTTCAGGAAGGAAATTTATTTCTGATGAGGACAGGCTGGAAAAGAGAATCCCATTATCTGCCACGAGGCGAGGAGAGGGATGAAGTGGGAAAAAATTCCCTAATATTCCATTTTATTTTAGTTCGGAGCCTGTCAGAAACCTCCTGGAAAATAAAACAGGAGAACAAGGGGGGAAATAATGTCGGGAAATTCAAATTCCAAGCCTCTGCTGCCCTCAGGGAGAGCTGAGCTGGCTCTCCAGGGGAATTTCCTTTAGGAGATTCCCGAGCGTGGAATTCCATGAATTATCCCCATTCCTTAAGGAATTCCCAGCCTGAAGGAGGAATCAGCGGACATTGGGAAAGCTGCTGTGGGAGTGGAAAATCCCTCAATTCTGACTGCTGGGCAGCTGAGCTCCGGTGACCTTCCAGGAGCTGCAATTCCAGAGGCTCTGGAATTGGGAGAGCTTTAATTAGGAGCGAACAGCTGCAATTAGCACGGGCGCCTTAATTAAGGTGTTTACATCGAGCTCTGAGCAGGCAAAGCCTCCCTGGCACATAAAGCCGGGCTTTAATTCCCTTTTCCCCTCCCAGTTCCCCACCGGGAGCTGATTTAGGGATCCGGGATGGGGGAAATGATTCCCTTTCCCAATGACGTCATTTAAAGCAGCGAAGTTTCACCGCTGATTTTTAGCTGATTTCCTTTAATTTCATGCATTTCCTTTAATTTCATGGATTTCTTTTCAGTTCATGGCTATGGATGTTTGCTAATCCCAGGCTTTTCCTGCTGTCCATAAAATTCTCTTTAATTCTCTTTATTCTGGCCGCAGCTGCTTGATTTTCCCTAAAAAGCCAGGGATTTTTGGCAGCGGGATCGTTTCTCCCCCTCTGATGGATTCTGCACTTCCAACCCAAATCCAGAGGATCCCATGGAAATCCCTGGAGCTGTGAAATCCCTGGAGCTGTGGCCGCTTGGGGGGAGTAGAAGGCAAGGAGTGCCCTGCTGGTGGATTTTCCCAGGAAAAGTGGGATGGGACTGGGGGGATTCGTTGTTTCGGGAGTTATTTCAGTCGGTGGCGTTGTCTTGGTCGAGTTTGGGAGTATCAGAAAATTTGGTGGTTGGCGGGAAATACAAATTGGTGAGATTTAGATAAAATAAAATAATAAAAAAATAGAATATAATAAAAAAAATAGAATATAATAAAAAATAGAAAAAATAAAATAGAATAGAATAAAATAGAATAACATGAATCAGAATAAGAAAGTAGAATAAAACAGAATAAAACAGAGTAAAATAAATTATAATAAAGTAGAATGAAATAAAAATTTAAAAATTAAAATAAAGTAGAATTAAATGAAAATAAAATAAAATAAAGTAGAACAAAATAAAGCAGAATAAAAATACAAACTAAATGAAATCATCTCAGTAAGGGAAATGACATTTTCTCCCTCTAAAAGGCCGGGATTTCTCCAAAGAGGGCTTGAATTTTGGATTTTGAAATTGGCTTTTGAATTTTGGGCTTGCAGCATTAGTAAGTGTTGGGATAAGAATCCAAGGACCCCGCCTGGGTGGCAAAATCCCTTCTCTCGGCTGTCCCAGTGGCTCCCAGTACAACCAGTTCTCCATCCCCCCGTGGGTGATTGGGTCCCACTGAAGGCAGCAGGAGAAAATCCCCAAAATCGGTTAAACTTGTTAAATTCGCTGCCGTTCCCGCTTTGCCGAGAATTCCCATCCATTAAAGACATCCTGGAGGAGGGGGAAAAAAATAAAACCTCGGCTTAAAGCTCCTCTGTTAAACTTTAAACCCGGCCTGGCCGCGGGCGGGAGGAGCGCTCGGAGCTCTCCATCCCCCCGGCAGCCTCTGGATCATAAAATCCCTGGATTTTGGCCCAGGGAAGTTGCGCTGGGACCGCGCTTTTCCCGCAGCAGGTGAATCCTCCCCGAGCTGCTCATCCCGCTCAATCAGCGGGGAAAAGCGAGTTCGTTAATTGCGGCTGCCAGGCCGGGCTTTAATGAGCCGAGCCCAACCTCTCCTATCTTATCTGGGCCCCGATAAGCACAGAACGTTCCCGGGGCGTTGCCAGAAATCAAATAAAAATTATAAAATTTTATGGATGCGGATGAAAAGCCGCGCTCTGGTGGGGGCTGTTTGCTCGGGCAGGACAAACACGGCCCCGAGGGTTCCCTGGGATAGGGAAAAGGAGTTTCCTGAAGTCCTGAAAGCCTTAAAAAAAGATCTTTAATGGATTTTAAAAAATGAGGATCGCCCGGTCGTTAAATTGTGCGAGGTTATTGTTTGTTTTGAGCATTAACTTGAGATGAATTTTTTTTTTTTTTTAAATTTTCCTTCCTCAGGACTGGATAAAGTTTGCTGGGATTCAGCCTCGTGGTTGATCAGCTCCTTCTGTCCCGCTCTGGTGTCACCAGAGGGCATTCAAGGTCACAGAATTCCAGGATTAAGCTGGAAGGGACCTCGAGTCTCATCTCATCCCACTTCTTTCCACCTTCCACCATCCCAGGTGGAACTCCAATCTCTTTCTGGAGTCTTTTGGATGGATTAATTCCCTTTCCAGAACCACAGATTTTTTTGGGGGGAAAGATCTTCAAGATCCCCGAGAGCAACCATTTCACTGCTGCATCAACCACCTGGAAAATTCCACGTTTTTCTCCTCCAGGTTCTGCTTTTCCTGCTTTTTGGGGATATTTAAGCCATGGAATCTGTATCCCACCTTCCTGCATCCCTTATCCGTGTGTTTGCTTAAATAAATTGTGCAATAAATGCCCTAATAATGGGACAACACTCTGCATAAACATTGAGCAGTGATAATCTGTATTTTGAGGGAATATTTCCCTTTTTCTCAGGAGTATCTCTGTTTATTCTCTATTTCCAGTTCATTATTGAAGAGAGACACTTCCAACCTGCTGAATTCCACATTCGCTGCCGCAAGATGGGAAGAAAACAGGGAATTTTTGCTGCTTCCTGACCATCTCCAAGGCTTTATCCAGATGCTTTTCCTGCTCCAACGACCCAGAGGCAGCAATTTCAAAAGTCGGTTTTAATGAAGCTTTAATTGTGCAGGTGCTCAGCAGCTCTGGGAGCGACTCCCCAGCTCCCAGGGTGGAAAAGGGCAGGTGCTGAGAGGAGAAAAAAAGAGATAAACCTGGGTTTAACAAGGACAAACACCATAAAAACACAGGGCAGGGCTGGGGTGTTTGTGGTAGGGCTCAGCTGGCACTGCCAGCTTTGGGGTTTGTGTGGCTGCAGGAAAAAAAAAGGGAGTTTTCCCACTGGGATTTGGTGTGGGAATAAACATTTCTCACCAGGAGGGAGCGAAAATGAACTTGAGGGCAAAAATGGGGATGGGGGCAGAGATTTTTCGAGCCTGGGATGGAATATTTTGTTCTGTTCGGGGGGGTTTGCTGAGGGTTCCTCACCCTGGGAGGAGGAAAACATCCCTTGGAAATCCAGTGGTTTCATGGAATGAGCCATGGGATTCCTCACAGAACAGAATCCTGGGATATCCTGAGCTGGAAAAGCCCCACGAGGATCACCCAGCCCAATCTTCCTGATGTGGTTTGTTCCACCTCTTTCCTCAATTTCCCGTTGCCAGGTGGGAAAACACTGGGATAATTTTACACCAAGTTATTTCCACCTCAGTTGGTTTAAAAGCTGCTTTTTGAGATGTCTGGGTGCAGTCTGGGGTCTGATCCCAGCTTTCCCACTTTGTGTGACTTCCTCAGGGAGCTGAGGAGATTTGGGCCTTTTTTCTTGGCCTGGATTTTTTTTTATCTTCACTTCGTGTTTTAAGGTTTTTACTCTCCCAGTTTATGTGGGGAATGTGCCTGAATTTCAACCCTCTAAGAGGTAAAAATAGTCAAAATAACAATAAATTGTTGTTTTTAACTACTTCAGTGATCAGAATTGGCAATGAATCTTGTTTCAGCCCTTCTGAGGTGATTTGGGCCTTTTTTCTTGGCCTGGATTTTTTATATTTCCTTTGTGTTTTCAGGTGGTTACTCTCCCAGTTTATGTGGGGAATGTGCCTGAATTTCAACCCTCTAAGAGGTAAAAATAATCAAAATAACAATAAATTGTTATTTTTAACAATTTCAATGATCAGAATTGTTAATTAGTTTTGTTTCAGCCCTCCTGAGGGGATTGGGCTGCATCAGCCACAGGCCAGGAAAATGATTTATATTTTAAAACAAAGGGAGAAAACAAACATGATTAAAGTTGCTGAAGATCCCCTCTCCCACCTCTGTTCTGTCCTCATTTTTCCAGGAAAATTCTGCTAATCCCTTCCCCTCATCCCCTCCACCCCTGGAAGCCGGGAAAGGCCGGGAAAAGGGGAATTCCCCCACTTCTCCCTCCCCAATTAAGAATTCTCTCCCCACGAAATAAATAATGAAACAAACCCAGCCAAGCAGAGCCTTGGAGCCCCTGGATTTTCCTCGCTGGGAGCTGAAGTTAAAAATTATTCAAAGTAAAAATTCCTGGCCTGTGAAGCGGAGGCTCCGCACTGTACCAGGCAAAGATTTCCACCAGCATTCCCTCGCTCAGCCAAGGCCGAGATAACAGAGCAGGAAGAAATCCGCACTTCCCAGATTCCATCGGCAGCCTCCATCTCCCACCTCGTTTTCCCTCTGCTTCCCTCCGCTTCTCCGTTTGGGATGGAGATTTGGCGTCTTCTCCTCGCTGGGGTTTTGCTGGAGTTGGAAGGACGAAGAGGACGGGGCACAACAAGTAAGTGTTGGACTTTATCCTCTCCTAAGGAAGGATTTTTCCCGAGGGATTCTTGGATTGGGTTCTGCCTGTTTTGGGGCAGTTTTGTAGGAGGAAAAAGGGTGAAAATTCCTGGATTTGGAGGCCTTCAAGGGTGAATTATAACAGGAAAATTTCTTGAGGCATTGGTTAGGGACAAAGTGATTAAAAAGAGGTATTTCCCAGTTTTCTGGTGATTCCTGAAAATTCCCAGCCATGGATGCAGTTGTTTGAGAGGCAGGAAGGGAATTACCATTGGGAAAAAAAAAATAAACCACTTATTTGCTAATTTTTTTTTAATCCCAGGGATGTGTTGTGGTTGTCTGGAATCACATCTTGGATGTTTTTCCAGGGAATGGAAACTTCCATGGCAGGAATATTCCCGGTTTCAGCCCTCAGCATTTCCCACTCTGAGGGATCCCAGAAAGGGTCAGCAGTGGAAAATCAGGGATTTACATCCTGGTGGGCACCCGGAACAAAGGAGGCCTAATCCCAAATCCCTTCTCTTCCCGAGGAGTGCACAGCCCCCCAAAAAAGTGGGAATCTTTCTTAAAATGTGGCTGGAGAGAGGGAATTTTATTAAAATCTAGGGAATCCTTGGACTTTTGGGATTGCTTTGAATGCAGCCTTTGGTGAAAGGGCTGAAAGCTCAGGGATGAAAATAAATAATAATAATTATTGTGAGCTCTGGCAGCGTTGAATATCTTCCAAATCCTTGATTTTCCCTCTCAGCCTGCCCTGAATCCCAGATACTTGTTCTGCCTGTTAGGAAGGGACTGAAATTCCCCAAACCAAGGGAACTGAAGCATTTTATGGATTCCCTGAAGCCCATGGAGGAGGTTTGGATTCTCCCATCAGCACAGAGACACCAGGCTTGGCTCAAGCCTCTGGGTAGGAGTGGAAATTTTTATTTTTATGGCTAAAACAGGTCCCTAAAGTCATCCAAAGATCCCTAAAATAATCCACAGGTCCTTAAAATAATCCAAAGGCTCCTAAAATCATCCGAAGGCTCCTAAAATAATCTGAAAATCCCTAAAATCATCCAGAGGTCCCTAAAATCATCCAAAGGCTCCTAAAATAATCTGAAAATCCCTAAAATCATCCAGAGGTCCCTAAAATCATCCAAAGGCTCCTAAAATCATCCAGAGGTCCCTAAAATCATCCAAAAATCCCTAAAATCCTCAGTCTGGGTGTAGCTCCAAACCTGGCCCTTGGCCCCTTGTTATTTATCCAGCAGAAACCCCTCAAATCCTTTGGGATAACGAATCCAGCCCAGATTTAATTGGGAATTGCAGGATAAAGCTGCAATCCAGGTGAACCAACCAAGCCAGGGGTTAATGGGCTGCAGGTCAAGTGGGTTTTTTTTTTCCCCCAGTCCAACCCAAACTGCCACTGGATCCGGTTCCAAAGCTTCCTGGAGTTCCTGATTGAACAGGAAAAACCTGTGGATTCCTGGCGCTGGATCCTGCGTGAGGACAGGGAGCGCTTGGATGATTCAGGGTTTGGTTTCAATTTAAACTTCAGAGGAAAAGGGGGGGAAAAAAAAAATCCGGGTTTTTCTATAAGGGAAAGATCGGATCTGTTTCCACCCCGCATTCCTGACGTTCCTTTGGAAGTCTGCTCCTATAAAAAAAACCCCGCTCCCACCTCCAGCAGATCAGTGGAGCTGCAGAAAAGCCGGAATTTTTCTGTAGATGTGCCATGATTTGTTTTATTTACACGCCAGCACATGGAAATTGGGATTATTTAATGCTCTGGACACATCCTGGTTTTCCTTCCGAGGGTGAAGCAGGGATGTGCCCTCATTATTCCAAAAATTCTCCTTTCCCTGGCATATTTGGAACATGAAGCACAAAGGGTTTGGGGTTTTTTGTTGGGTTTTTTTTCCTTTTGTTTGAATGCGATGACTCAAACTTGGGGCAAATCCAAGGCAAATAAAAGGTGCAGGCCCTGGGTTAACTCCTGAATTGCTGCGATTTCAGGATCAGGAAGGACCCAAAAACTGCTTCCAGTGGTGTGGGATCCAGCCTTTTCCCGGTTTTTTTAGGTTGAATCCCTCTCCAGGCTGATGGGAGTTGAAAATTCCTGATTTTCTGCTGTTTTGGTTGCTAAATCCTCCCGTCCTGGCAGGGTTAAACAGCACCTGCTTCCCAAGACTCCCTGGAAATGCTTTTTTTAGGATGGAGCCGGATGTTTGGGGATTTTTTGGGATCAATCCACAACGTTGTGCCAGATCAGAAGCCACGGAATGGGCGTGGGATGATAATTCCTGATCATTCCTGCACTGGGATAGGGTTTTAAAGGACGGAAAAGAAGATTTGGGAATGGTTTTGGGGCGTGAGGAAAGGGCAGCTCAACCTGCATCCTGCTTGGAAACTATTTGGAGCAGCCCCCAAGCCCTTGGGAAGGGGGAGATGCAGATTTAAAGGTTGAGATCTTTAAATTAATGCATTTTTTAAAATCCCCCATCTCCATTTTCACGGAATTTCGCTTCCTCTGCTCCATTTTCCAGCTATCCCAAAGATAATTTTGCAGGAAAAATTCCCAAATCCCTTTCCCCCAACCTAAAACCCCCTAATTCCATGATTTAGAAGTCCATAATGAATTTTATCCATCTTAAAACTCACAGGGCAAAGAGATCGAACTTTTATTTCCACTAATAAGACACAAATCAGCCACATTTTCTTCCTTTTCCCGGGTTTTTTTAACTTGGCTTTGGGAAGCGGCGGAAGGAATCAGTGGCTTCACTAATTAACATCGGAAATCAGGGTGGATTTTGCATAATTAAACATTAATTATGGCAGCACGTGGCAAAAAAAAAAAAAAACCGGCACCAGAGCAGCGGCAGCTGCCAGGGATGAGCGTTTTGTAGGCAAAAAAAATGTGGATTTGAATAATTTAGCCTGGAATTCTGTCTTCCTGCTGGGATTTGCAGCTGCCCTGATTTCGTTTGCAAATGCTGGCAACGAGCACAGCGATATTTATTCGGATATTCAAATGCTCCCTGGAAAATAACGGGATAAATCTGATATTTATTTGGATATTCAAATGCTCCCTGGAAAATAATGGGATAAATCTTCAAGGTGTTTAAGGGAAAGAAAAGGAACAGAATGGAAAACCCTCTGGAATTCTGGGCAGCTCAGTCTTGTGCCAGTCGTGGCTTTTTCCTCCTGTTGCCTCTTGTGTTTCCTTTTCCTTGATCCTTCACAATTCCCATAAAAATTATTTTTAAAATCCCACAAATCTTGTTCCTTCTGCACAAATCCTCCCTGAAATTCCCAGTGTTGTTCCTACTGAGCTGTGACCTTTTCCAAGAGCTCCTTCTTCTCCAGGGAAAAAAAAAAAAAAAAAGGCACTTGGAATTATTAATTAAGCTGGATAATCAATCCCTGCCTTTACATCATTCCCTTTTGGATGCCAGAATTGGGGGAAAAACCTGGTTTTAAAGGCTTCTCCATCCCTGGGAGTATCCAAGGCCAGGCTGGACGGGGCTTGGAGAAATTTGGGATAGTGGGAGGTGTCCCTGCCCATGGAATGGGGTGATGGGATGAGATTTAAGGTCCTTTCCAACACAGGAATTGATTCCATAATTCCATGAACTCGGTCCTGGGGGTGGTCAGAGCAATTTTTGGAAGCTCCTGAACAAACTGGGCTGAGCTCAGCTCAGTAAATCCCAGCCTAACTAAGCTGAGGAGCATTTAAACCCAACCCTTTGCTGCTGCACTGTTGCGGGGTTTGTTGTATTTATTCCCCACATTCCCAAACTTTGGTTTTCCTCCTTCTCTCCCTCTTTGTGCTGCAGCACCGGAACTATTCCAGTGTTTTCTATGGGAAGTTTGGGGTCACCAGGCAGGGAAGCTGCCGATTTTTCCAGCTAAAAACACCTGGAATTGGCTCTCCCAGGGAATGGTCACGGCCCCAAAGCTGTCAGAGGTCAGGGAATGTTGGGAAAATGCTCCCAGGGACAGGGTGGGATTTTGGGGTGTCAGGACTGGATAATCCCTGGGGATCCATTCCCATTTGGGATATCCTGGGAATGTGGGGAGGTGTCAGGGCTGAGAGACTCTCTGGGGAGGGGCTGGTGGGTGTCACAGCGGTGTCACAGCGGTGTCACAGCGGTGTCACAGAGAGCTCAGAGCTGGGGTGCTCTCGGGGACAGGGATTTTGGGGTGTCCTGGGCAGGGATAAGGGTTGGATCCATGATCCTTGGGGGTGTCCCACTCGGGATATCCCGTGGAAAGGTGGCAGAGCTGGGGGACTCTGGGGAGGGGCTGGCCCATGTCACAGCGGTGTCACAGAAGTGTCACAGCGGTGGCAGAGCTGAGAGACTCTGAGGAGGTGCTGGTGGGGGTCACAGCGGTGTCACAGCAGTGTCACAGCGGTGTCAGAGCCGGGGGGCTCTCTGACTCTCTGAGGAGCTGCTGGCCCGTGTCCCAGCGGTGTCCCCGCAGTGTCCCCGCGGTGTCAGCGCTGAGAGACTCTGAGGAGGTGCTGGCCCGTGTCACAGCGGTGGCACAGCGGTGTCAGAGCTGGGGGGCTCTCTGACTCTCTGAGGAGCTGCTGGCCCGTGTCACAGCGGTGTCACAGCAGTGTCACAGCGGTGTCAGAGCTGAGAGACTCTGAGGAGGTGCTGGCCCGTGTCACAGCGGTGTCACAGCGGTGTCAGAGCTGAGAGACTCTGAGGAGGTGCTGGCCCGTGTCACAGCGGTGTCACAGCGGTGTCAGAGCTGAGAGACTCTGAGGAGGTGCTGGCCCGTGTCACAGCGGTGTCACAGCGGTGTCAGAGCTGAGAGACTCTGAGGAGGTGCTGGCCCGTGTCACAGCGGTGTCACAGCGGTGTCAGAGCTGAGAGACTCTGAGGAGGTGCTGGCCCGTGTCACAGCGGTGTCACAGCGGTGTCAGAGCTGAGAGACTCTGAGGAGGTGCTGGCCCGTGTCACAGCGGTGTCACAGCGGTGTCAGAGCTGAGAGACTCTGAGGAGGTGCTGGCCCGTGTCACAGCGGTGTCACAGCGGTGTCAGAGCTGAGAGACTCTGAGGAGGTGCTGGCCCGTGTCACAGCGGTGTCACAGCGGTGTCAGAGCTGAGAGACTCTGAGGAGGTGCTGGCCCGTGTCACAGCGGTGTCACAGCGGTGTCAGAGCTGAGAGACTCTGAGGAGGTGCTGGCCCGTGTCACAGCGGTGTCACAGCGGTGTCAGAGCTGAGAGACTCTGAGGAGGTGCTGGCCCGTGTCACAGCGGTGTCACAGCAGTGTCACAGCGGTGTCACCGCCCTGGCACCGCCCTGGCACAGCCGCGGCTCCGGCCGTGCCTGGCACACCCTGCCCAGCCCGGGGCAGCCCTGCCCAGCCCCGCGGGCACAGCAGGGGCTGCCCAGATAAGCCGGGGCTTAACGAGGGACAGAGGCACCGGGAGGGGACATCACCGGCCAGGGCAGCCTCGTGCTGGCCCAGTGCATCCCCCCAAATTTATTTATTAATCAATCTGAGGGGAGATTCTTCCAAACTCTCCCAACTCCCCATAAAGTGATTTTTTTTGACTTTTTTTTTTTTGAGGCTGTGACCTCCCTTTCCTTGTTTTTCTTTGCAGGTGAGTCACCAAATTGTCACCTGATACTTCTTGCTCCGCTGGGCTTTGGCTGCAAAGGGCCCAGCCCAGCTCCCAGCCTGAGACTGGGGCTTTTCCATCCCAAATCTGTGAGAATTCAGGATTAAATTGGGATCTCAGCCTTTTCCACCTCAAATCTGAGAGGATTCAGGGATAAATTGGGCTCTGAGCCTTTCCCACCCCAAATCTCAGAGGATCCAGGAATAAATTGGGCTCTCAGCCCTCTCCAGGCACAGGGGGCTGTTCCAGAGGCTTTTCCAGCCCAAATCTGACAGGATTCAGGGATAAATTGGGATCTGAGCCTTTCCCACCCCAAATCTGAGAGGATTCAGGGATAAATTTGGCTCTCAGCCCCTCCCCATTTGGTGCATTTTGGTTCTTTAGGGGTGTTTGTAAGCCCTGAAAATGCTTTGCAAGCCCAGAAAATCCTCAAAAATAGAGCTGAAAATGCTCATAAATAGGGCTGAAAATCATCAAATAATGCTGAAAATCATCAAATAATGCTAAAAATGCTGATAAATTGGGCTGAAAATCCCCAAATAATGCTGAAAATCAGCAAAATAGTGCTGAAGATTCCCAAATATTGCTGAAAATCCCCAAATAATCAGAATTAAACCATCAGAACCTGATTCTGTCCACTCGAATGGCAAAAATTTTGCTTTTTCTCCACTTTTTCAGGCTTAATTGCAGTTGTTTTCATTTCAATTAATTTAATTACAAAGGGGCTTTCAATTTCCACATCTCTGCCTTCAGTTGGCTCAAAAATTCCTGCCAGGAAAAGAGGATTTTCCAAAAGGAGGGAGCGGGGAGGAGCAGCAGCTCTGGAGGAGCGACCCAAGGTTATCCAGGTACGGCCGTGACTCATCCCGGAGCTTCCCACCTGGTCAACACCTTCTCCCACGAAATTCCCGCTGGGAAGGGTGACTCAGGAGCAGCTGCTGGGCTGGGAATGCTGCTCCAGAGCTTCTTCCAGAGGGGCTCCCGTGGAGGAGGGAGAAGGGACAGGTCCCGACTCGCTGGGGTTTGGTGGTTTGGAAACAAAGATTGTTTGTCCAAGGATGGAAAATAAACCAGGAAGTGCAGAGTTAAGGACACGGCTTTTTCGTGGTCTGAAGTGCCCGGGGAAAAGGGGGATCGGGGGGAATTCCTGGATCTCCACAACTCCTAACAAGGTGGGACAGCAGCAGGAATTTCCCCATGGAAAGTGTTGGTAAATATTGGGATGTGCAGCCAAGGGGGGTCAGGCTCTGGGACAGGACCCCAAATGCACCAGCAGAGGTTTGAATTGGACAGCAGCAGGAATTTCCTCATGGAAAAGGTGGTTCAGCGTTGGAATGTGCTGCCCAGGGGGGTTTGGGGTGCCCATCCCTGGAGGTGTTCCCAAGGAACTCGGGGTTTGGAGTGCCCATCCCTGGAGGTGTTCCCAAGGAACTCGGGGTTTGGAGTGCCCATCCCTGGAGGTGTTCCCAAGGAACTCGGGGTTTGGAGTGCCCATCCCTGGAGGTGTTCCCAAGGAACTCCTGGATGTGGCACTCGCTGCTCCGCGCTGGGAACGGGGCACAGCCTGATGCTCCTGGAGGGATTTTCCCACCTCAGCGATTCCATGGTTCTCTGATTCCATGGATATCTGTTGGATCGGCCCGAAAATTCCACGGGATCAGTGGAATTGGAATCTCCTCCTCAGCACAGCGTGGACTGGAAATATATTTTGGGTTCTGCTCCCGTGTCTCTGGATCCCAATTCCCTGAGGAAATCCCCTTTTTTTGGCTTTGTTCCTGGAATTCCAGCGATGGAGCCAATCCAGGAGAGAAGGGTCATAACTAGGATTTCAAATCCCGTAATTAGGATTTCAAATCCCATAATTAGGATTTAAAATCCCATCTTTTTTTTGTGCTGACTGCTGGTTTCCTACCAATCCTGCCACTCCTCTGGAATAAAATCTCCCTCTTTTTTGAGCTCAACACCATTGGGAGGGCAGCTGTCAGGAAAAACCGATTTTATTCCTTTTTTTTCCTTGGAAAAACCTTTTTTTCTCCTTTTTTTTTTTTTTTTTTGTTTGTTTTCCCTGCTCCTTTCCCTGGTGGAAAAAAAAAAATCCCAAACCAGAGCTCCAAGCTTTGCCGGCTGCAGCTGGAATTTGCTGCCATGAGGAGATGTTGGGATTTTGCATAAATTCCATATGAAATGAGGTGAAACGTGGCCTCGGCCCCTCTTTTCCCTGCCATCCCACATCCCTGTCCCTCGGGATTTGCATGGATAATTCCCGATATTTGTTTCCAGGCGGGTGGCCCCGATCCACCTTAATCCCACATTCAAACAGCGATGGAAATTCAGGGAAAGGACCTGGACATGGCCAATCCCTCAGGAAAATTCCCTGCCTGGATGTGGCTCGTGTCCCAGCAGATTTATGGGATCCATGGAATTGGGAAGGATTGATAAGGAAGGAGAATTCATCCCATATTTTTGGGTTTTATATTAAAGGGAAATTCAGATCAAACTCCCTGGGAAAAACTCTGGGAAGTTTCTGCTCCTGCCCTAACATGGGGCTGGATATCCCTGAGAATTCCTGCCTTAAACCCTCGTGGATTGGGACGGAATTGGGCAAATTTGGGCTGGAATTGTGAGCATTTTTTGAGATGATTGTGACTCAAACGCTGAGGAATCTCCACCCATAAATATCCAGGAAAAGTGGGATATTCCATAGCCCGGACCAGGATGTGGGATGCAGTGGGGTTGGAACAGAATCACTTTTTAAGGTCCTTTCCAACCCAAATGATTTGATGATTAAAATGATTATTTTATTGTTAAAAAGGATGATTTTAGGATCAAAATTATGATGATTTTATTATTAAAATGATGATTTTATTATTAAAATGATGATTTTGTGATTGAAATGATGATTTTAGGATCCAAACCATCCCATGATTTGATGATTCAAATAATGGGTTTATGATTAAAAATTACCATTTTAGGATTAAAAATTACAATTTTATGATTCAAATTACGATTTGAGGATTAAATTGATGAATTTAGAATCAAAACCATCCCATGATTTTAAGATTACAATGATGGGTTTGTCATGAAAATAATGGGCTTATGATGAAAATGATAATTTTAGGATTAAAACCATCCCATGAGTTTATGATTAAAATTATGATTTTAGGATGAAAACCATCCCATCATTTTATGATTAAAATTATGATTTTAGGATGAAAACCATCCCATCATTTTATGATTAAAATTATGATTTTATGATTAAAATTAAGACTTTATGATTAAAAGAATGACTTTATGATTAAAATTAAGACTTTATGATTAAAATGCTGACTTTAGGATCAAAACCGCCCCATGATTTTCCAATTAAAATGACGGATTTATGATTAAAATTATAATTTAAGGATTTAAATGATGGATTTAGGATTAAAATGATGATATTACGATTAAAATGAAGATTCTAGGATCAAAAGCACCCCGTGATTTGATGACTAAAACAACGGCTGTCCTTCACCGCTGATCCAAAACCCGCATCTTTCACGGCACATCCCGATTTTCAGAGTTTTTTGGGATTTATCCCGCGTCCCGCACCTGCCCTGCACCTGCTGCCGTGCTTGGTGTAACCCTACCCTGGCTGCGAGCCTCGAGTGAAAATTACCCCATTGTTCCCGGTTTTCCTGGGTGTTCCCGCTGTAATTCCCGCCTGGAAGCGCGGCTCTCCTGCGGGAGAGCGTTCCAAAGGCGAGGGCCGAGCCGGAGTCGCCTGGCCCTGAGCAAACAGCTCCTGACCTGCATTTCTCTTCCTTTTATTCACTTCATCCTCCCCAGCTGGGCTGTGGGAAGTCGAGTTTTTAACCATTTCCTCCCTCATTTGGGGTTTTCCTGAGGGTTGGGGATTTGGGGATTTCGCTGTGGGGTCGTGGCTCAGTGATGACCTGGATTTATGTTCCTTTTATTTAATCCAGAACCCTTCAAATTGGGCTGCAGAAAGTTGAGTTTTTAACCATTTCCTCCCTCATTTGGGGTTTTCCTGAGGGTTGGGGATTTGGGGATTTCGCTGTGGGGTCGTGGCTCAGTGATGACCTGGATTGACGTTCCTTTTATTTAATCCAGAACCCTTCAAACTGGGCTGTGGGAAGTCGAGTTTTTAACAATTTCCTCCCTCATTTGGGGTTTAGGGTCGAATCTGGGATGATTTCACTGTGGGGTCGTGGATCTTTTGCCTCCCTGGGTGTGGGATTTGGGGCAGGAAAAGCCGAAGCTGTTCCGACACGCAGGGGGAGGAAGGGAAGGTGACTCAGAGCAGGCAGCACCTGGCACAACCTGAGCGCCCAGCTCCTGTTCCTGCTCCTCCTGGCACCGTGCCGGGGGAAGCCGCGCTTGGATTTGCTCCGTCACGCGATGCCAGGGGGGAATCTGCTCCTTTAGAGGAGAAATTCGGGAGAAATCCTTCCCTGGGACACTGAGGAATCCCTGGGATGGAATTCCCAAAGAAGCTCTGGCTGTCCCATCCCCGGATGCCAGCGGGGAGAGCTGCTCCTTGTGGCTCAGAAATTCAGGAGAAATCCTTCCCCGGGACACTGAGGAATCCCTGGAATGGAATTCCCAGATTAACGAGATTCATGGGCAGAGGTTCCTTGGGCTGGGAAAGCAGGAAAAACATTCCTGCTGCCGCTGGAATTCCTGCCAGAGAAAAGAGATGTAAATAATTCCTCTTGCTCCGTGGATGTTCTCGGAGTCTCTCCTTCATACAGAATTTTTCAGGCTGGAAAAGCCCTGGAATATCGCTGAGCCCAACCACTGCCCCAGCACCGCTGGAAAAGGCAGGAAAATCCTTACGGAATTCTCAGCTCTTGCCTTTATTCCGATCGTGGCTCTGTGGGGCTGCCCTTTGTGGGTTCATGACCCTGTTCCAGCGCTAATCCAGGGCCTAACTGGGTCAGCCTGTGTCTGGGCCCAGCCTAACTGACCCGACTTACCCCCAGCTCTGCTAAACCCGGGTTTAAAACTGTTTTAAAACCATTCCAGCAGCTCTGAGCGCAAGGAACCGGCTCTTAGCAGCCACCAAATCATCCCAAAATCTAAGCCCAGCCTAAATCAGAGCTGAACAACTTTGAAGGACGGAACTTCTGCCTAACTCCAAGGGGTTTGTGTTGGTTTGGGATTAAATTTGATTTTTGTTCCACTCCAGCTGCTCCAGGAGGAAACAAAAGGCAGGGAAAGGATGGCCCGAAAAACACGGGATGGGCTGAAAACCAGGCTGGGATTAAATCTGATTTTTGGGGGTGGTTTGGCCGTAAAACAGAAATTTGTGCAAATTTGTGCTGCTGAAACAAACACGGACACGTTTTGTGTGGGTGGATTCGGGATCCTGGCACATTCCATGATGGATTCACTTCCCAAAGCAGCTCCAAACTCCCGCTGCCATTCAGAAATCCCCATTTTCAGAGCACGGGGCTGCGTGAGGACGAATTGTGAGGAGGAAACAAAGGTGCTTGGAAAAAGAAAAGGAATTTCTCAGGGCTTTGGATGGAGCCAGGGACACTCTGCCTTCCACAGGCTCCATTTCCTTGTCTGGCTGTCCTGGAGATTCCCGGGGCAGGGAAACACCTGCTGCACCCAACTGCTCCAGGAGGAAACAAAAGGCAGGGAAAGGATGGCCCAAAAAACATGGGATGGGCTGGAAACCAGGCTGGGATTAAATCTGATTTTATGGGGACGTTCTGGCTGTAAAACAGAAATCTGTGCAAATTTGTGCTGCTAAAATCAGCGCTGTCCCATTCTGGGCCAAAAAGCGTTTGGTGAATGCTGCTGTGAGCTAGGAAATGATGGAATAAATTCATCCCAGTGCTTTCTCTGGGGGTGGATTCGGGATCCTGGCACATTCCATGATGGATTCACTTCCCAAAGCAGCTCCAAACTCCCGCTGCCATTCAGAAATCCCCATTTTCAGAGCACGGGGCTGCGTGAGGACGAATTGTGAGGAGGAAACAAAGGTGCTTGGAAAAAGAAAAGGAATTTCTCAGGGCAGGGAAACACCTGCTCCAGGAGGAAACAAAAGGCAGGGAAAGGATGGCCCGAAAAACACGGGATGGGCTGAAAACCAATCTGGAAAACCAATCCGTAACCTCGGCCTGGCACTTGGCAGCCCCGAGCTTTAGATCTGAAATCTTCCTGCTCTGAAGATGAAAAGCTTTGTTCCCTTTATTTTTTTTTTTTCCCCCCTTTTTTCCCTTTTTCTTTTCTTCCTTTGTCCAGACGGGAGCTCAGCAGCCGCAGGTGCTGCTGTGGGGGACAGGGCAGGGAGGAGCAGCAGGAGGAAAGGGCAGGAGCGGCTGGAATTCTTGGAAAGGAGGGGATGTGGTGCTTGCAGTGACTTCAGGGAGGGCTGGGGCTCCGGGAAGGGGTTTTAAGTTGGATTCTCAAAATTGTGCGGTGTTGATTCCGAAGGTTTTTAAGCCAGATTCTCAAAATTCAGAGCTTAAGGCCTCAAGGAAGGTTTTAAAATTGGATTCTCAAAATTCTGTGCTGGATCCAAGGCCTCAAGGAAGGGGTTTCAATTTGGATTCTCAAAATTCTGTGCTGAATCCAAGGTTTTAAGTTGGATTCTCAAAATTCAGAGGCCGTCCCAAGGACAGTTTTTAAATCGGATTCCCAAATTTCTGTGCTGAATCCAGGGTTTTAAGGAGAGATTTTAAATCGGATTCCCAAAATTCTGTGCTGAATCCAAGGTCCCAAGGAGGGGTTTTTTAAGTCAGACTCTCAAAACTCTGTGCTGAACCCAAGGGTTTAAGCTGGAGTCTCAAAATTCTGAACCCAAGGTCTCAAGGAAGGGGTTTTAAGTTGGATTCTCAAAGTTCTGTGCTGAATCCAAGGATTCAAGGAAGGTTTTAAAGTTGGATTCTCAGAATTCTGTGCTGAGCCCAAGGTTTTAAGTTGGATTCTCAAAATTCAGAGTCCAATTCCAAGGACGGTTTTTAAGTCAGATTCTCAAAATTCTGTGCTGTCAAGGAAGGATTTTAAACTGGATCCCCAAAATTCTGTGCTGAGCCCAAGGTTTTAAATCAGATTCTCAAAATTCTGTGCTGAGCCCAAGATGATTTAAGGATGAGTAAAAGGCTCTGAACAATCATTATTTGCGATTTCACCCCCTACCTGAGCTGGGTTTAATTCAAAACTGGGAATTAAGCTCAGTTTAAGGGCTCTCATTTCCCTGTGTTTGCTTTGCTCGGATCAGGGACACTTCCCCAGCCGATAACGACCCCACAAACATCCCCTGGGGGTGTCGGGTGCTGATTAATGGGATCCTGATTCCCCTCCCGGGAATCCTCGCTGCTTCCCGAGGTTTGGGAGCCATCTCCCCTTTCACTTGTGCCCTGTGCAAACACAGCTGAGGGCCGGCCTGATAGGAGAGAGAAGGGCTTAAATTGATAAAATTCTAAAATATTTTGGGTTAGTTCAAAGATTTTAAGGTTTTTTCAAAGCTTTTAAGGTTATAAAACTTCATTTTGGGGTGAAAATAAACTCTGGCTTTGCTTCCCACCACGTCAGGGTAGGAAAAATCAGGGATTTACCAGTGACCTCCCGACCTGAAGATGATTTCCCTGTGCCCTGGGAAGGATTGGGAGCCTCCCTTCCGGGTTATTGTGTGGAAAAATTCCCTCCTCCCCTCTCCTCTGCTTGATTTGTTGGGACAGGGGAGGTTCCTCGGCTCTAAATCCTGGTCCTGACCTGCCAGGTGCTGCCTGGGGCTGAATTTTGCTCTCCCAGGGTAAAATTTGGGATTCAGGTCCTTTAATGGGACAGAATTTGGGGTTTCTGGCAGCGGGGCAGAGCAGGGCTTTGTCCTAAAAAATAGAAGAGGATTCCACAGGTTTAATCCCAAATAAACCCCAAATCAATGCCAGTTTTTCACCCCGTGGGTTGGGCGAGCTGAGCACAGGTGGGAAAAGGGAAGAGGTTGAGGTGATGGAGGAACAGCACTGATGACAGAAATCCATCCCTTTCTGGAGCTGGGATTCCTTCTGGGAATGAGGATTTGTGATCTTGGGTCAGACTTCCAAGGTGTCCCGTGGCCTCTTTTGAGGAGTTCATGGAAAACAAAACGAAACAAAAAAAGCGAGGGAATGATGTGGAATGGTTTTGGTAGGAAACGGGATCATCACGGAAAAGATCTCCAAGATAATCAAATCCAGGATAATCAAATCCAAGATCATCAAATCCAATTTGTCCTCTGGAACTGTTGCATCCTCCCTGTCCCTATCCAGCCTGAGGCCATGGACATTCCCCTACAGCCACTTCCGAGGTTTTCCTTGGATCTTTGGTTCCCAGTGGCATCCTGGGGTGTGGTTACCCTGAACTCTCTCTGGTTTTGCTCTTTTTTTCCTCCTTTTTCTCCTTTTTCTCAGCTTTTCATCCCTTTTTTTTTAATATCTATTTGGCCATTCCCTGATTTTGGCAGCAGAATTCCCTGGATTTCGTATTGTGACAGCAGAATTCCCTGGATTCTGTATGGTGCTGCTGGGCACCCTGAGTTTTTTAATTTAATATTTTAAAATTGAAGGTAATATAATTTTATTTAATAGTTAATAATCCTATTGAATCCCTCTAAATTTTCACTAAAATCCCATCATTTTCACTCAACTTTCCCTGGAATTCTTGTTCCCTTTAATTTCTTTTTCACCTCAGCAATGTGGGGGTTGGCTTCCCATGAGCGCTGACGGCCCAGACACAGCTGAGTTGTTCTCATAACCACAAAAATGAACATTTTGGTGGTAAATATAATAAGTTACACATTAATCTTTCAAAAAACCCAAAAATAATCCATTTTTTTCTGCTGGATTCCATGGATTTAATCCATTCAGGGCTCCACCTTCACCCTAAATCAGTGCAGGGTCCCATAAATGAACCCTCAAAGATCTTAAAGCTGGAAAATTCTCTGTAAAAAGCAGGAAAAAATTGTATTTATTATTTTGATTTCTCTCCTATCAAAGAAACTGCTCCGAGGAGATGCTGATAAGGCCCAAGGAGGTTTTGTAGGGCTGAGTCATCTCCTCCTTGATATCCCCCATGAAATTTTGCTGCTGTTTCGTGTTCTTGCCCTGTAAATCATTAATTAAAACCTTGGGTCCCTCTGAGGCCAGCAGGACAATTATTTAATAAAGAATTTTTCAAACTATTTAATTTTTAATTTTTAAATAAAAATTATCAATTTTTAATCTAAAAATGGGATTTTAGCAGGTATGGGGTTTTAATCTCCTCCTTCAATCCCTTAAATCGGAAAGAATTTTATTTGTAGGGGTTTTTTAGCTGCATCCTGACCTTGCTGCTGAAAAAATCCAGGCTCCAAGTGAGGCTTTGCACAAGGACAATCCCATTCCCAGGTTTTCAGTGGAGATTTAGGGACATCCGAGAGCTTTGGAGCCAAAATTATCAGAATTTTCGGGATGAAGACACCAGGAAAGCCTTAAAATGTGCAAAATTTGGGCTGCTTGGTTTGGAACGAGGTCCAAGAGATGGGGTTGATGAGAATATTTAGGATTAACATCCAACGGGAATGTTCTGTGGGGTTGACAGGGTAGAGAATATTTAGGATTAACATCCAACGGGAATGTTCTGTGGGGTTGACAGGGTAGAGAATATTTAGGATTAACATCCAACGGGAATGTTCTGTGGGAATGTTCTGCCTGTGCCACCAAAGGGGTCCAGGTACGAACCCAGCCATGCAAACATAAACCCACGGATTCCAGGCACACATTTATTCCCTGAAATTCTGTGGATTAAGCTCATTCCAGGTAAAAATTTGTGTCTGGAAGCGGCGATGGGGAGGAAGGAGCAGCTCAGGAGCTCAGCTGGTACAGCACAAATCGCTCTGACACATCCAAAGCTTCCCAAGGGATCTCTGGAGTCGCTTCTGAGGAGAAGTTGGGTCTTGTGGGAATTCTGAGCTAATTAACGGGATAATTGGAGTCAGGAGCTGCATCCTCCTTGGGAAATCTGAGTGTGTTTCCTTCATAACAAGGAGAAAACATTTGGTGTTTTTGTTTTACTTTCGTGGCGCCGAGGGGAATTTTGGGACGACTCCTGTGGAAAAGTCTTAAAATGTGCAAAAATTGGGCTGCTGGAATTGGTTTGGAACGAGGTCCAAGAGATGGGGTTGATGAGAATATTTAGGATTAACATCCAACGGGAATGTTCTGTGGGAATGTTCTGTGGGAATGTTCTGTGGGGTTGATGGGGTAGAGAATATTTAGGATTATCACCAAATGGGAATGTTCTGTGGGAATGTTCTCTGGGGTTGATGGCGTAGAGATGAGAAAGGTCTGGGGAGAGCTTGGAGCCCTTCCAAGGCCTAAAAGGGCTCCAGGAGAGCCGGAGAGGGATTGGGACAAGGAATAAGACAATGGAGACAGCTTTGTGTGGAATGAGAGCAGGATTAGATGGAATGTTGGGAGGAAATGGTTCCCAGTGAGAGCGGTGAGGCCTGGAATGGATTTGGCAAAGCTTACGGGGGTGTAGGAGGAGGGGGAGATCTGGGGGGGTCCAGCTTGGGAAAGAAAAGGGTCTGGGGAGAGCTTAGAGCCCTTCCAGGGCCTAAAGGGGCTCTGGGAGAGCTGGAGAGGGATTGGGACAATTAAGACAATGGGGAATGGCTTTGTGTGGAATGGGGGCGGGATTAGATGGGAAATTGGAAGGAAATTGTTCCCTGTGAGGGCAGCGAGGCCTTGACCTGAGAAGCCGTGGCCGCCCCATCCCTGGAAGCATCCAAGGCCAGCCTGGAGCAACCTGGGATCGTGGGAAGTGTCCCTACCCACAGCCTGGGACGACCCTGGAGCTTTAACGTCCCTTCCAACCCAAGCACCCCACAACAGCCCCTCCGAGCTCCGTGAATAACCCAGCCTTTGTTAGGCCGGGCCCAGCCCCGCGCTCGGCGGCCGCGGCTCCCGAGGCGGCTTCTCCGGCCGCTCCCCAAGGCCAGGACACACCTGTTGGGAACGGGAACGCCGGGATTGGCTGGGCCAGGAATGCACCTGCGCAGGGAGGGGTGAAGGGCTCCATGTAAGACGAGCCTTGGCCTCGCTCCCCATCCCTCCTCAATTCCAGCTCCAACACGCAGCTCCTCCGACGCGCCGCGCTCGGCCGAGCCCTTCCTGGCCTTTTTTTTTTCTTCCTGCCTTTTTAAGCTCGGTTTGATTGTTTTTAAGCTCGGTTTCAGTAGCCTAACTGAGGTGTAGCAGTGTTGTTTTTCCAGGTCCGCTTCTGGTTTTGCCTCCGTTCGCTCGGCGCCGATTTCCCCGCGAAATCCTCGCACTCCAAGGTCGCCTTTCCCAGGACGCGGAAGAGGAAAACTCTCCTGGCTGCTGATCCTTCCAACCTTTTCCTTCCCCACCTGGAGGCTGATCTGGCTTTGGGAGAAGCTGCTTGTGCTTCCAGCACTGAAGTTTTTTCCCTGGGTTTGGTGGTGGTCCTGGTAAGAGCCAAAGTGTCCAGGTACAGCGGGAAAAAGGGATTTACGGAGCGCAAAGAACGACTTCTTTAAGGCTTTTCCTAATTTCCCATCGATATTCCCCCTCTCCACTTCACTTTCTCTGGGACTCTGCCCTCTTTTCTCTTCCTCCTTCTCCCCCCAGGTGGATTCAAGAGGGTTTTGTTGGACAGATCAGGTTTTGTGTGCTCCGAGTGCTGGGGGAGGGGAGGGCAGCACATGAATCCAAACGTTCATTTTACAACCAGTCAAACCAGTCAGGGCAGCTCCGAGCAGATCCAAGGGCTTGGAAAGGAGGGAGTCGGAGGGGGAAAAGCTCCTTTCACCCAGGTGTCAGAGAAAACTTGAGGAAAAAAAAGGAGCATTTGGGAAAAAATGATTCAAATTCGAATAAAATCCATATAAAACGAGCACAAAATTTAAGGAGGTTCTTCCAATATTTCTGGATTTTGGAATGTTTGGATTTAAGGGAGGATTTCCCAGTTTTGGGAATAAAAGTGAGGATTCTAAGTCCGACTTTGCTGCTGGCTCTGAGTAATGATTGCCATGTTTCAATTACTTTTTTAATTAACCAGCATTTTAATGAGTTTTCTTCACCCTACAAAATGCCCGATCCTCAAATTTTAGTTCTTCCTCCTATCCCGACCCAAATCGATTCCTCGGATAAGAGCAGTGAAGGGAACAGATTGGGAATTTTCCAAAGAGAAACAAGGAAATTTGGGAATTTTTATGTGATCCAAGTGGACGTGGAGGAAAATTCGGGCTCTGCCGGAGCCGTCAGCTTCCGCTCATGGCAGGAGGAGCCATTTTGGGTTGGTTTTGTTTATTCTTTTCTTACCTGGGGCTTTTTTTTGTTCTTTTTGGTGCCTCACAAAATAAAAATCACCAAGTTTTCTCTTCATTCCGGTGCTGGATCCAGCCGGGATCAGCCTTTCCTTGTTTTTCCTGAACTTTGGAGAGTTGGGTTCCGAAGGGAGAAGGGAGAAGATGAAACAAAAGTGGTTTCATTTCATTTTTGGAGGGTGAAGTCAAGCCCCGGGTCCTTCCCAGCCTGGAGGAACCTCAAAATCCCCTTTTTTTGATCAGAATTCCCTTGGAAATGAGGAAATTTTGCTGGCGGGCGAGGATTTGGGAGAGGGGTTTTGTTATCCGGGAGGGTTCTTGGGGAATTCTGCCGGATTCGGGGATCGGGATCGGGATTTGTGGACTCGGAGGGAGTCAGCACAAAATGTTTGGTCACTCCTTCCCTCCACCCCGTGAGGAAAAACCTTCTGGAAAGTTCTGTGGGGCACAAAGAGGGAAATTATCCCGGATTTCGGCCCAGAGAGTTTCAGGGGATGGAACTTTTCCCAAGTACTCGGCTCATCCCAATGAAACGCGCTTGGATTGATTTAATTCCAAGCTCTTTAATGGCTCTTTCCTGAAAAACAACAGGAATTTATTCAGCCCCTCATTTTCCCGGAGCTTTATTCCTGATTTTTTTTTTTCCTGATTATTATTTCCTTGGAATTACAAATATTTCAACCCGCTTTTCGCTTTCATTCATTAATTCCGCTTTCTTTTAGCCAAAAAAAAAAATGGCTTTAATATCAAAAAATTCCATCTCCAAACCCAAACTCCTCGACCCTTGGAGCAGTGGGGCCGAATTCAATTTGGAATTTGCAACTTGGAATTGCTTTGATGCCTTTTTTTAATTGGAAATGGCACGGGGCGGGGGCTGAAGGTGCCCACACAGAGCTGGGGTGACGTGAGCAGAATTTCGAAAGCACCTCGGATTTTTTGGTGCCAAAATCGCTCTCAAAATTCACTTTTTAAATGGTTTTTGATTATTAGATTAATTATTTTTTAATATTCGATTTTTATGTTATTATTATTTTATTTTTATTTGCATCATCATCATTATTTTTATTTTTTACTGCATTTATTAAATTTATTTATATATTTATTATATTTATTTCATCTATATATTATCTATATATGTTGATATATATTTATATTCACATCTCTATTCATATTTATATTTATATCTATATTTATGTTTCATTTATATTTATATTTATGTTTATATTTATATCTATATTTATATTTATATTACATTCACATTGATTTTTATTTTTACATTTACATTTACATTTACATTTACATTTACTATTATTATTATTATTATTATTATTATTATTATTATTATTATTATTTACACTGAATTAAAATTTGGGCTTTTCAGGCACTTTTGGGTAGATGGAAACCAAATTCAAGCAACCAAAATGTTGCAGAATTAGAGAAAATCCTGGGAATGGACACCAGGATTTTGGGAATTATTCACTGAACCTGGAGTTCTCCCTTCTGTTCCCATTCCAGGGAAAGCCCCGGAATTCCAGCGGGAATTGTGAGCAGAATTTGGGCTGCTTTAATACATTTCCAGTTTATAAATCTGGCACCTTCCAGAAGTCATGGAGAGCTGGGAATTCCAAATCCGGGATTCAGCTCAGTTTTGAAATGGAGCAGGGGCTAAATCTTTACTGGTTATACTGGGAAGGACTGGGCTGGCATCCCTTTTAACTGGAATTTTAAATATTGCTCCATGCAGGGAATGAATTCCAGGAGCTGACCTGGTGACACAATTTTATTTATTTAATTTTATTTTATTTAATTTTATTTTATTTAATTTTATTTTATTTATTCAATTTATTTATTTAATTT
>VZTE01004914.1:0-14645 GCA_013397775.1 Eulacestoma nigropectus | reverse complement strand
AATTTATTTATTTAATTTATTTAATTTATTAATTTTATTTAATTTATTTAATTTATTTATAAAGGTTGGGGAAAGCCTTCAAGTTCATCAAGTCCAGCCTTTGAAGGAAACAATAAATTAAATTAAAATGAATTTTAAAATAATGCTGTCAAAAAACGGAGCAGAGTTTTTATTTAATTCAGAAAAATCAGGAAAAAATCAGGAAAAAATCAGAAAAATCATTTAAAAATTAGGAAAAAATCAGAAAAATCATTTAAAAATCAGGAAAAAATCAGGAAAAGTCAGAAAAAATCAGAAAATGTCAAGAAAAATAAGAAAAAAATCAGAAAAATCAGGAAAAATCTGGAAAAATCAGGAAAAATCAGGAAAAATCAGGAAAAAATCAGAAAAATCAGGAAAAAACCCAGAAAAAATCAGGGAAAAAAGTCATAAAATTCAGAAAAAATCAGAAAAAAATCAGGAAAAAATCAGAAAAAAATCCTCTCCCAAATGATGTTTTTAATTAAACACAAATGAACGTGCATTAAAATATTAAAATCATATCAGCTCTTGAAAAATGGAAAAATCATTTCAATNAAAAATCAGGAAAAAATCAGAAAAATCATTTAAAAATCAGGAAAAAATCAGGAAAAGTCAGAAAAAATCAGAAAATGTCAAGAAAAATAAGAAAAAAAATCAGAAAAATCAGGAAAATCTGGGAAAAATCAGGAAAAATCTGGAAAAATCAGGAAAAAATCAGAAAAATCAGAAAAAAACCCAGAAAAAATCAGGGAAAAAAGTCATAAAATTCAGAAAAAATCAGAAAAAAATCAGGAAAAAATCAGAAAAAAATCCTCTCCCAAATGATGTTTTTAATTAAACACAAATGAACGTGCATTAAAATATTAAAATCATATCAGCTCTTGAAAAATGGAAAAATCATTTCAATCCGATATTCATAACAAATTTAAATTTCTCCTGGGCTTCCCTTTTTCCTGATGGTTTTTTATGTCGGAAATTGGGATTTTTTAGTGGGAAAAAAAAATGTGGAAAAAGGCTGAAATGACAATTTTCCGTATTTCTACTTAAAGGGTAAAAAAATCCCAGTGAAATTTAGGATTCCAAAATTGCAAAGCGGCCATAAAACCTCCAGTTTCATTTATCAGAACTTTTCTTGGCCAAACCAATTCCTTGGAATATTTTTCCCTGGGGGGAAAAGCGATCCCAGGAAATTCCATTTTCCGCTTGGAAAATTTCACTTTCATTTAATTTTTTTGGGGGTGGGGGGGTTCTATGGCTCTGCTTAATATTAAACCCAAATAAATCCACTTTAAGGTCTGGCTTTTCTTTCATCTCAGCTCGTGGCTCAGCTAAGCCTGGCTTAAGGAGGGGTTTGAGCTTTTTTTGGTTGCTTTTAAGCTTTTCCTCCTTGTCCTTCCCAGCTCCAGGTCCGGCTTTTCTCCGACGGAGATGGGAAGGCTTAAATTTCCCAGGCTTTGTTCCTTCCCTGCCCGTGATCCTTGATTAAGGCTCAGCTTCCAGCTTAACTTAACCCAGGACTCCTTTTATTTTTTTTTCCCCTTCCCCTTGGAGCTGGAATTTTTTTCCAGCCCTCAAATCCCACTTTGGGACCATTGAGGGAATTTTTTAAGGCTGGAATTTGGATTGGAGGAGGAAAAGGGAAGGGAGGGAATCCAGGTAGAAAGCCAGGCTTAAAATTAAGGATAAATTGAGGCTGGGTTCCTGGTTTTCCACTCCTCTCCAGCCATTCCTTGGTTTTCCTGGAGGAAATAAGTGGGAATAACGGTGATGATTAACCCAAGGCAGGAGGTAACCTGGGCGACCACGGGGCCGGGTTTAGATTCCCTGGATATCCAGGAATGCACAGGGAATGCTCTGAAAACAGGGAATTTTGGTGGTTTCCCCTGTTTTTCCTTGAGTTTTTCCTCGTTTTTCCCTTTTTTCCCCTGCTGCCTCGAGGTCTCCCCATGGTAGCTCCAAGCCACCTCCTCCCGTTCCTTTTTCCTCCTTTCCCAATCCTTCTTTTCCTGCCACTTTTCCAAAGATCCTGCCTAAAATTAAGAAGATTTGATTCATTTCCCCCTTTCTGCCAAGCTGTCCAAAAAAATGGAAAACGGGGAATTCTGAGGGATTTTGGGTGAGTTTTGCCTTTTTTTCCTCGTGTTTTCCCTTGTTTTTCCCTTTTTTTTCCCCACTCCTCACCTGGTGCCTCCTTTNTGTGTTTATGGAGTTTTTTGGGTGTTTTTTGTTGTAATTGTTGGGTTTTGGGGTTTTTTTTGTTGTTTGGGGGTTTTTTCACTGCTTTTGGTTGTTGGTTTTGGGGTTTTTGGTTGTTTATTGGGGTTTGGGGGAGTTTTTTGATGTTTATTGAGGTTTTTGGGGTGTTTTTGGTTGTTCTGGTCANAAGCTGTCCAAAAAAATGGAAAACAGGGAATTCTGAGCGATTTTTCCCTTGTTTTCATTGTGGTTTTCCTTGGTTTTCCTTTTTTTCCTGCTGCCTCGAGGTCTCTCTGTGGTAGCTCCAAACCACCTCCTCCCATTCCTTCTTCCTCCTAAAATTCCCTTCTGGAATTGTTTTCCTATTGGGAAAAAGCACNGGTTTTTGGGGGGTTTTTTGGTTGCTTTTGGCTGTTGCTTTGGGGGTTTTTAATTGTTATTGGGTTTGGGGGAATTTTTTGGTGTTTCTTGAGGTTTTTGGAGGTTCTGGAGGGTTTAACTCCAAGTTCAGATTCCCCTGGTGGACTTAACCATGGATTTATTCAACACTGGACAAGGCCTCAGTGAAGGACTGGGATGCAGTTCTGAGAAACTGGTTTTTAACTGGTTTTAACTGATTTTTGACTGGTTTTTACTGGTTTTTAACTGTTTTTAAACTGGTTGTAATTGGGTTTTACTGGTTTTTACTGGTTTTTAACTGGTTTTTAACTTATTTTTGTCTGGTTTTTACTGCTTTTTAACTGTTTTTTAACTGGTTTTAACTGGCTTTAACTGGTTTTAACTGGTTTCTGATGGTTTTTGGTACTCTCTGTTCAACCTGTCTTGGTGTAAAACTCCACATTTTCCCTGGGAGCAGATTTTTCCCTCGTGGTCCCGTTCTGGTTTGACCTCCCAGTTAAAACATCAAAATTTTTTTTTAAATCTGCTTTTTTTAAAAAAATTCTTTCTTTGAAAATCTCAAGTTTTCAAAGCTCAGCTCAACAAATCAGTTTGGGAAGGGGAAAATGGGATTTGCTTGGAAATAAAGGAGTGGGGGGAGGTTGGATTTGAAATGGGATTTGTTGGAAATGAGGAATGGGAGGAGGTTGATTTTGAGGTGAGTGAGGAACATCCCAACCCCCTGAGCTCCAGATTCCCAAAACCCCTCAGCTTTTAAGGATATTTTAAAGGATATTTTTGATCCAAGGCCTTCCAGGAGCTCCAGGAATTTTTGGGGACACTTTTATTTATGGAATAAGGGTGGCTCCAGCAACTCCAATTCCCGATCCCACAACATTCCATAGAGGAATTGTTGTCCTGGGAGCCAAATCCTGCTCCTGGAACACCCCTGATGTGGCCAGGACTTGGATTTTTGATTTTCCCAATCCGTGGGCAGGATGGAACTGGAAAAACCTCCTCGGTTTAGAGATTAGATTAAAAAAAATGGGATTTACGCTGAGGGAGGTGAGGCCTGGGATGGATTTTCCAGGGAATTCGTGGCTTCCCCATCCCTGGAAATGTCCAAAGCCAGCCTGGGATAGTGGGAAGGGTAAATAAATTATCCTTAGGGTCCTGCCCAATCCAAACCATCCCAAATTTCTGTAGGAAATCAGACTGAAGGGACTTTACCCAGCCTGGTGCTTTTTTTGGCGCCTTCCTCTCAATTTTGGGGTTTTTGGGTCTCTCTTCCTCAATTCACCGAAGGGAATTCATGGATCCATCCCAGTTTCTTTTGGAGCAGGGATTTTTTCCCAGCCCAGAGCCCTCAGCCTTTTGTTTGGTTTGTAAAATGGGAGATAAGAAATGAAGGAGTTTTATTTTAAGATGGAAAAATCGTTGGCAAAGTGCCTGAACACCTGAACTGCTGTGTGGGACTGAGGGAAAAGGGCCACTCCCACTTCCCATTCCTTGGGATTTTTGATTTTTGCCATGATCTCATTAAATGCCCTCCCTTTAGGAAGAAATTTTATCCTTCCAAGCAGCGTTAGTAGGGAAAAAACCCCGTTTCTTGTGAGAGCTTAAAATCACAAAATGTGTCAAAGTCAGGAAAGTGAAGGAATTTTGAAAGGAAAATTCCCCCCAAAAATTCCTCATTCCCGATCCCTTTTGCCTTTCCCTTTTGCAGAAAAAAAATTTGTTGAAATCTTCTTTATTTTAGGTGTTTTCCACCTAAAAAGAGGTGGTGCAATATTGCCCTGACGCTGATTTATGGCTTTGGACACAAAAGGAAGGATCCTGATGGATCTCTTGGCAAAATTTGGATCTTCAGGATAAATTTGGGGCATTTCTGGTCAGGTTTTTGGGATTGAAATGTGGCCGGGTCAGTGCAGCAGCTCTGAAAATGTGGGAAAAATTCCAAGAATAGCTCCAAAATTAAAAATACTTAGGGAAAGAGCCACTGAGAGCCGTCAGAAATAATTCATCCTGGAAAAATCCCTCTGGGTGGGGCTAAAAAAGCTCCTCGAGTGGGTTTCAAGCAGGAGCTGGGAGCTCGGGGATTTTTCCAGCTGGATTTGGAAAATCGGGATGCACCAGCTGGCATCTCCCATCCGGCTGTGCCAGCCTGGGCCACCAAAAAACCCCAAAATCCCCTTTATGCCCTCTAGGAATGCTGCCATTCCTGGGCTTTCCTGCTCCCAGAAATATTCCCGTGCCCCCCTCCGTTGTAGGAATTGGATCCGGAATTGTGGGAATTGTAGGAATGGAATTCCCTCTGCAGCTCCCATTTGCAGAGGGAATTTAAGGCATTTTTGGGGGATAAATCCAAATATAGGATCCCAAATCCCCTCTAAAAGATGGGATATCTCAGATTCGTGTGCGTTTTGATTTGATGACTTTAGAATTTGGGTTTTTCCCTAAAATTCCCTAAATTTTTACAGTTGGATAACATTTCCAAAGTTATTAAGAACTGGATCATTTTGCTCTCATGGTAATTAAATATTGGGGTATTTTTGTGAATATTTATTTATTTATTTATTTATTATTATTATTATTATTCATTCTTCATTGTCATTGTTGTCATTATTAATCACGCATTGTTAATTATTAATCACCACTATTCTCATTATTATATTTACTATTATTTTCATCATAATTACTAATCATTCATTATTCATTATTATTACATTTATGATTATTTTCATTCTAATTATTCATTATTATTACATTTATTATTATTCTATTTTTATTCTTTTCTTTTTATTATTTTTATCCGTCTTCAGTGGATGACAGAGCTGGTTTTAATTATTAAAACCGAGTCTAACAAAGCCAGGTCTTAGTCTTCAGAAAGTCTCCACTCCACCTCCCTTTATAAGCAGGGCTGGGTGTCAGGACATCATTTTGGGGTGAGTTTTCCAGATTTTTCACTGGAAAATCCCCCAAAAAAGCTAAAACCCCAAGGGAGAACCATTCCCGGGTGATATTTTCCCCAAATCCCTTCGTTTTTTGCTCCAAACCATCCGGTTTTGGAGCCTTGACCCTGAGATATCCTCACCATCTTACTGGGCAGCATTGGATGATTTCTGCTTTTCTAATACTGCCTGGTAATGATGATGATGGTGTTTCCTGCACTCCGTGGAAAATCCGGCAGAAAAGCTGGGAGCAGAGCTTAATCCCCGCTCAAGAATTCCAGGTTTGGGCCCTCAAATCCCTCCCCAAGCACGAGGGAATTCAAATGGAAGCTTTAAATTCCAGGAGAAGGGGATGAAGCTCATAGAGCAACAGCTTGGGTTTATTGTGGGTTGGAAAATCTTATTTATGGATGGATAAAGTCGTGTTGGGATAAGCCTGGATCAGGAAAAATCCATGGAGCAGATGCTGCAAAAATAGGAATATCCAAATGGGAAAATCAAGTGCTGTAGGAACAAGAGAAATGTGGGAATTCTGTCCCAAAAATGTTCTTTTCCTTCCCTTTTAAACACCTGGAGAGGTGAAAGTGAATATTTTATTGGAATGTTCCTTGTTCATCTGTATTAAGTTAGGCTTAACCTCCTTTTTCTGTTTTAGATCTGTTTTAAACCAGGCTTAACTTCATATTTCTCTTTTAGATCTGTATTAAACCAGGCTTAACTTCATATTTCTCTCTTAGACCTGTCTTAAACCAGGCTTAACCCCCTGTTTCTATTTTAGACTTGGATTAAATCCCCTTTTTGTGCTCTTTTCCCTCCTGAAACCCTCCACGATTTCAAACCGTCCTTCAACACCACCCACCTTCCTCGTGCCCACGGGGAATTCCTGACCCTCCCGATGAAATAAAGCCATTCCTTGGGTTTTCCTGCAATTCTGGCCTCCTGAAGAACACGGAATTATTGATTCCTGCAGCTGCTGGACACGCTGGTCCTCTGTGGGCATCTTACTAGACAGTGCTGGATTTTCTGCCTCTACTCTAACACTGTCTGGTAACGATGTTTAAAGGGTGAACCAAACCACTCCAGGCCCAAATTCCACCCAGACCGGAACTTTTCCACAGGGTAAGGATGGATCTCGGGAAAACGGGGTGGGATTAGCCGTGGAAAATAGAAATAGAAATAGAAATAGTCACTAAAAATTGATGCAACCGCTCGGAGGTGCTGCTGGGTGTTTAGGCCAGGTCTAACATCCCAAACCCACAGCTTTTTCTCCCCAAATTTGGGTTGCACGGCCCGGATCTCGCCTAGGACACTGAGATTTCCTTGGAATTTTGCCATTCCTGCCTGTGGAAGGTGATAAAGGGCAGGATCCCGCTCGGAAAGGTCGTTTTCCCCAGTTCCAGCTCAATTAAAGCTCCGCGGTTGAACGGCTCCTGAACTTCCATCCTTTCCACCCTGCCCTGTCCCAGGTGGGGTTAATTGCTCCGAGCATTCCTTAGGAAAGCCAGGAATTCCAGCCAGGCAAGGAACAGCTCCTGAAGGCTCCAAGCAGCTGGAGGAACATTCAGAGCTCCAGGAATTCATCCCAAGCGAGCAGGAGCTCCTGGAGAAGGGATAAATTTGGGTTGGAAGCTGGAATTCCCTAAGGAAATCGGCTCTTCTCCCCAGTGGAATAAAATTCCAATTAAATCCATTGCTGGGGTGGCAGAGGACACCACATCCCACAGCAATTCCATCACATTTGAGCCCAGCTTTAGTAACAAATCCCAAATTTCAGCCCTGCCGGAGCTGCAGGAAAGATCTGACTCTTTAAGCAGAGTCCAGGGTCACACAGCTAAAACCAGGCCTAACTTGGGGCCTAATTAAGCTGCAAGTCTCGCTCTACTCCAGTGTTTAATTCATTCCAGGTTCATGTTCAGGACCTGTCTTTGTTCACCTTTCAGGACCTTCCTTGCCAGACTCACCCAGATTCGGGGTTTGCAGATGGATTTATCCGTAGGGGATGAGAATTCCTGTCAGAACCCGTTAGTGCAGATCCATCCTCACACAAGGAATCCCAGAATTCCAGGATCATTTAGGCTGGAATCTAAATCCACCCAGTGCCCAATCCCCACCTTGTCACTGAGTGCCACATCCAGGAATTCCTTGGACACCTCCAGGGATGGAGACTCCTCCCTGAGGATCCATTCCCATATTTCACCCCCTTTTCCATGCAGAAATTCCTCCCCATGTTCCCCCAATCCCAGATTTCAGCTCCTTTCTGGGAACGACCAAGGCAATTCCACGCATTCCTCACCCCGGAGCTTTCTGTGGATTCCAAGGATTTGATTTGGGATTAAACCACACTCCTGCAAGGTTTTCCTCGGCCTCATCCTGGTTTTAAACCCTTCCCTCACCCCAAATTCCAAATTAAAACTGGTCTAGCGACACAAAAATTCTTGGAATTAGATGATTTTAAGGTCCCTTCCAACGCAAACCAGCCTGGAATTCTCTCCCATCGTCACTGTAACCCTTTAAGGGATTTTTTTAAAGCTTTTCACTAAGCCAGGCCTAAGATTCCTTGCCAAAATCCATGGATAATACAGGAAAAGCAGGGAAAAAATGGATCATTTGATCCATAATGAAACTTACTCCCATTTCAACGTGGAGAGCTCGGAAGGAGCTGCCCTAAATCCACACTTGACCCCCTGGAACGAGCTCCGTTTGCCCTTGGAGGTTGAAATTCCCAGGAAAAGCGGAGAAGGAGGAAGCAGGGGGTGATTAAGGTGTTAATGAGTAACTGCTCCAGGACAGCCGGAGGAAATGGGGGAAATTGGAGGAATTCTGGAAACTGGATTTTAACAAGGCCTTAAATCAGTGGGATTGGGGCCCAACCCCCTCCCATCCGTCCCCTCTTCCAACAAATTTGTGTGGGATTGGATAAATAAATAACAATAAAAAAGGAGATAATTCCAACTGGGCGCCCGTGGGAATGTGGCCCTGGGAAAAACAGGAGACAGGAAAATCTCACTCCTTCCCTGGAAAAAACAAATGGAGACAGGGAAATCCCACTCCTCCCCTGGAAAAAACAAGTGGAGACAGGAAAATCTCACTCCTTCCCTGGAAAAAACAAATGGAGACAGGGAAATCCCACTCCTCCCCTGGAAAAAACAAGTGGAGACAGGGAAATCCCACTCCTTCTCACCCTACTGATGGTGGGTGCTTAGGGAAGAACCCATCCCAGCTTTTCTCAGAGCCATGGAAAACCCAGGAAAATTCCCTTCTGCCTCAATTCCCCCCGTTTTCCTACAGATTTCCCCGTTCCTTAAATCCCCTTCACCACCAGTGCTGGGGTTTGGGGTGGTTTAGGAGCTCTTTGGGGTTGAATCCTACAAAAATCGGCCTCAGCAAGGGGAATTTATGGATGAGGGGCAGCTGGAAGTGCATCCCCAATTTTCTGGGAGCTGCTCCAGGCCCAGCCAGAGGGATCCCACAGATGGAGCCGCCGGGGTAAGTCCTTTCAAATATTTAAAAATCATTTCCCAGCCAAGCAGAAAAAAGCTGAATTTTTCATCCTTTTCCTGCCTCGAATCAGGCAGGACGAGTTCAAGATTCCCTGGGAATCGCTGTGGCTCAGGAGAGCCTTTCCCTGGGATAATTTTCCAATGCTGGATGTGGAGAAAGTCCTTTCCTGGAGCCTGCTGATTGCTGTCTTACCAGGCAAAGTTAGATCTGCCTATTTCTGTCTAATACTGTCTGGTAATGCCGTCAATCGCACGGGCACGACCTCAGCGGGGCAGGAATGTGGGGAAAATTCCCTTTAGCAGAAGAATTCCTGGAGTTTCACAGCTGGAATTCATTGGAGGTAGTTTAGGCACTTTTTTCTTGGAGAAATGTGGAGGGAAAAACCCCAAATCCTTGATTTTATCAATAGAATCAATGAATTTTTGTATTAATTTGAGGCATTTTAGGCAGTTTTGTCCTGGAAAAAATGTGGGGAAAAATCCCTTTGTGAGAAGAATTCCTGGAGTTTCACAGCTGGAATTCATTGGAGGGATTTTAGGCACCTTTGTGTTGGCAAAAATCTGGGAAAAACCCAATCCCTTGATTTTATCAGAAGAATCACTGGAGTTTCATATTAATTGGAGGGATTTTGGTCACCTTCATCGTGGCAGAAATGTGGAACAAATTCCCTTTAGCAGAAGAATTCCTGGAGTTTCACAGCTGGAATTCATTGGAGGCACTTTAGGCACTTTTTTCTTGGCAGAAATGTGGAGGAAAAGACCCAAATCCTTGATTTTCTCAGAAGAATCCCTGAGTTCTCCCATTAATTTGAGGCCCCTGGAATTTGCTGGGTACAGACCCCACACGCCAGGAAAAAAATCCTAAATCCAAACCTGAGCAGAGCCCTCCTTGGTCCCAGTGCTGGCAACACTGAAAAAAACTTTGGAAAACTGTCCAGGAATGGGAATTTGATGGTTCTGGATCCTAAAATTTTCCTGCTGAAACAGGAAAACACAGAAACTCCAAGGTTTAAATTAAAATAAAATAAAGAGAATTTTCCTGGTTAAACTCAGGCCTTGAGGTTGCTCTGGTTTAAGGAGCTGCTTCCGATTGGGAATTATTCCTTAAATTCCCAAAATATGGGAACAGCTCAGGGTTGGATCCCTGGTTTCTTTTAATATGGAGAGAAAACCACTTTTAAAGGGATTTTCGAAATTGAAAAGGCTTTGCCAAGCCCTCAGCTCCCAAAATCTTCTCTTTGGGATGGGATTCATCAAATTTTCCAGGGAAAAAGGTGATTCCCAGAGATTCCCCACATCCAGCCTTTATCCTGGGAAACGAGAGCACAATTCCCTGGAATTTCCAGTCAGGAATGGCCTTGCTCCAGAGAAAGATGGGATTTGTTGTCCTGGCTGAGGTGAGTCCCTCCCAGCTCTCATTTCTGCAGCTTTTCCTTTCCAGAGTTCCCATTATTTCATGGAAAATCCTCCTTCCTTCGGAATGTGCAGTGTCTCCCCAAAATATGACTTTTATCCTCTCCATTTTCTCTTTTTCCTGCATTTCCACCCTTGGATTCCTCGTTTTCCTTCCCTCTATTTGCCCCATTCCAGCACTTCCCCTTTGGATTCCACAATTTCTCACCGGATTCTTCCCAATTCCCATTTCTGCCTTCCCGCCAAGCCCAAAAAAGGGGATTTTTGGAGTTTGGTGCTTCCTAAAACGCAACAAATTTGACCTTTCAGCAGCTTAATTATTAAATTAATTCAATTAAATTCATTATCTTTCAAAGAACTGAACCCAAAACCTTCATTCCTTCAATTACAAAGGGTCCCAGGGGAAGTTGGGAATAAAATCCCGCTGGAAACGTCGCATACAGGGAATTCTCAAAGGTAGGAGTGGCCAAAACATCCTTGCAGAAGACAAAAAGCTGAAAAAAAATCCCACTTTCTCCACCACTGATTAACTCTAATTAATAAATGAATATTCTGCTTTATCTCTGCAATCCACCTGTGTGGATAAATATATCCATAAGGATGATTTTTCCCTGGAAAAATGGGAAGAGCAGCTCCAGCAGCTGCCCTCGGAGAGATGAATTTTTATATCTTGCAGTTATTTCGTGTTTCACTGCCTGACAGCTGATAAAATTCATTTTAATTTTCATTTATATTGAATAAAAGAATTGAAATTTAACCCAGCTCTGAGTTGAGTTCACGTGGAATTTTTTATAGTCCCAGGAGAAATCCTGCCCGGAATTGGGTTGGGCTTTGGGAAAGTTCAAAGTTTCACGGGGTGATTTAGGAAATAAAACTCCTGGAGGAGAGAAAAGGCCATGGAAAATTATCCAGGGGTGGATTTGGGGCTGGAATAGCTCCCAGTCCTCCCAGATTCCCCACTGGTGCTGCTGGCAGCTGGATGTAGGGAAGTTCCATAACTGGGATGCAGCAGGATGGGAATTCAGCGTTGGAAAAGCAGCAAAATTCCCAAATCCAATCTGAATTTAAGGGGATTTTGCTGCTCCAAATGTATCAATTTCCAAAGATCCAGTTTTCCTAAAGGCCACAGCGTGGAAATATTGGGGTTTTTCCAGGTGGGAAAAATAAAAGGGGTTTCTTCCCAAACCCTGGAAGTGTCCAAGGCCAGGTCGGTTAAATCCCTGTTCATTCCCTCTGGAATATCCCGTTTTCCCCTGAGCCGAGGAAAGCTGAAGGAGCACAGAAGCTTTAAACCCGTAACTGAGCCTCTCCCCTTCTCTGGGAATTGGGAAATCGTTCCTCGAGGGTGGAATTTTGCTTGGAAGCCGTTTTGGGTTGCGACAGCTCCGTCCTCCCACTGCCGCTCCCGTGGGATCAGGTAATCCAGGAAGGGGGAAGGTGAGGCCAGGACGGGCTCTGGGAGCACTGGAGCCCATCCCAACCATTGTGCAGCAGCAGGAAAAACCCTGGGAATGTTCTGGAAGGGCGCTGTGACCCCCGGGGAAGGTGCCAGGGAATTCACAGCCAGCCCAGGGGATGTGGAATCGCAGCCAAATTCCAGCTTCCATCGGCTTTTCCCAACGTTTTTGGTTGGGGGTGGGAGTTACACTGAGAAAAAAAAGAGGATTTTGCTGGATTGTCATCATTCCTGCCTGGAAAATGGGAGCTGAGGAAGTTTCAGCATCCCTGGAAGTGTCCAAGGGATGTTGGAGCAGCCTGGGATAGTGGGAGGTGGAATGGGATGGGATTTAAGGTCCCTTCCCACCCAAACCATTCTGGGATCTCAGGTGCTGCAGAGATTTTCTGGATGGGACAAAATCTGTGGTGTTTGCACTTGGGAATGGGAAATCCTGGCAGGAATTGCAGATTTTATCCTCTGATTTTAACCCTGGGAGTGCCCCATTCCGAGACCCTAAAAAAACCCCAAATCCCACATTGTTTTCTGCTCCTGCAGCCGAATTTAGGGAATTAGGAATTCAAGGCTCCATAAATTGGCTTCGTGACATCTTTAACTGAGGCTCCACAGGGATCAAATTCCCTTCAAACCTTGGGAACAACCCAGAGGCTGCCTGGAAAAATCCCAATCCCATTGTTTCAGGCACTTTTCGCTTCACTCCGGTAATTAATGATCCAATAAACCAAAAATGTGAGGGAGGAGAGGCTCCCAAAGAAACCGGGAATTCTCAGAGCATGGAATGGGTCACGGATTCAGAAACTGGCCATGGATTTGCTCTGTTAGGAATGAGTTTGGAAAGAGCACCCAAAAAAGCAGAGAATTGGGAGTTTTCCATGTTTATTCCAACATCCTCAGATTCCTGGGAAAACCTTCAGGATCTCAAGAGGTTTGGAATGAAGAGGGGAATGGAGGATCCTTTCTCCTATCCCTTTTTTCCCCCTTTTTCCTCCTTTTTTTTCCTTTTTTTCCCCCTTTTTTCCCCCTATTTTTCCTTTTTCCCTTTTCTCCCAATTAATCCCTGGCTCAGCTCACATTAAACTAATAAAATAACAGAAAACAACATAAAATAATATTAAAACATTACTGTAGGTTCAGCTCATTTCAAACTCGCTCCTGGGAGTGGGAAGAGTTTTCCAAGCCTGACCTTTGGGACACTTGAGGAATTTAAGGTCCATTCTAATCCAAACCATTCCCAGATTCTGGGATCCTTTTCCTGACATTTTCCTTCCCGAGCCCAGCTCTGTGCATTAAAAACCAATTTCTTTGCCTGAGATCCAAATCTGTTTAATGCAGAGAGAATTCCTGTCTTCAGGGAGATGCTGAGGTCGTTTTTAGCTGGAAATTCCAGCTGGATTTCAACTGGACTCTGGAGAAATCAGTCATTGATATTCCATTAAACTGGAATTTCCAGGGAAAGGGTAAGTTTTGCTTCCTGAATTCTGCTCTTTTTTGGTAACAAATGACCCCAGGCGGTTTTTGTGTCCCTGCCAGGGCCAGACACAATTCCCAAAGGAATTAATGAGCCACATCCATGTCCAGTAATTTACTGGGAAGATAAATTCCCTGGGAGGGGATCGTGCTGTGAATTCCCTGCTCTGTGTGACCAGTGACACCACTGTGCCCCCAGGGCCCTTCCCTAAGAGCTCAACTCCCTAAAAAACTCCTCATTCCAGCATATTGAGATGAAATCCTCCCCTGGGAGGGTGGGGAGGGGCTGGGATGGAATTCCCAGAGAATTTATGGCTGCCACATCCCTGGAAGTGTCACATTGGAGCACCCTGGGATAGGGGAAGGAGTCCCTGCCCATGGATGGGGTGGAATTGGATCATCTTTAAGCTCCCTCCCAACCCAAACCACTCTGGAATTCCATTTTATGGAGCTGCCTGTGATGAAATAAAGGGATAAAGCCCCAAAACCAGGCCCTGCTTCCCATGGGAAATCCCTCATTTTCCTGCTGTCCCCACACCCTGCAGGGCCCAAACGCGGCCTGGCCTCCACAAAACCCCACACAGGGCTTGGAATTCCTAAAAAAAAAAAAAATCTCTTCTCTGTTGTTTTCTAGCCCCTTCTGAGGCAATTCCCCCTCGTGGTGCCCTGATCTGTTGGAATTGGGGGTTCCTGGGTGCTCTGGGGGTGTTTTGGGTGGGATTTGAGGAGGAAATTCAGGGAAGGAGGGCAGGGATCAGCACAGGCCTCACCACAGCTTTTGCTGTCAGAACCCTTTGGAAGCAGAATTTTAAAGCAATTCCTGACTCGGAGGATTTGCAAATCCCTCTCTTTTATTCCTTTACTCCAGGGCAAAGTGGAGCAGGTGTGGGACAGGCAGGAAATGTGGGAACAGCTCCCTGGGGACTGCACCTGCACCCAGGGGTGGGGCCAGCGGGGAATAAACGCAGGGATCATAAAACAGGAGAGATAAGGATGGGTGACAACGGCCACGGCCTTTGTCCCACCGAGGGCACCGGGCTTTTGTCACTGAGGCAGGAATTTTCTCTCCTGGAGCTCAGAGGAGCAGAAAAAGGAGGGAAAAGGCAGCAAAATTCTGAGTTTCAGCTGTTGAGGGGCGCTTGGTGACTGTGACAGAGCAAGGCCAGAGCAAGGCCAGCTCCCCTTTCCCTCAGCGTCCCTCCCCTCACCTCCGTGTCCCCCCCTTTCCCTCAGTGTCCCCCCTCACCTCAGTGTCCCCCCTTC
>VZTE01004913.1:636749-649058 GCA_013397775.1 Eulacestoma nigropectus | reverse complement strand
TGGTCAGGCACCCTTGGGCGGGGCAGGTGGGGCAGCCTGGGAAATGCAGGTGAAAATCCCAGGAAATTCAGATGGGCAGCCCAGGTGAGCAGCTCGGGTTGGGCAGATGAGAACTCCAGGAAGGAGAAATGGGCACCCCGGGAAATTCAGGTGAAACCCCCCCCGGGAAATCCAGGTGAAACCCCCCCGGGAAATCCAGGTGAAACCCCTCGGGAAATCCAGGTGAAACCCCGCAGGAAATTCAGGTAAAACCCCTGGGAGATTCAGGTAAAACCCCTGGGAAATTCAGGTGAAACCCCCAGGAAATCCAGATGGAAACCCCAGGAAATCCAGATGGCCACCTCAGACTCGGCACTGGGAAGCTCCCAAACCCGCTTCAGTTCGTGCCAAAATCACCTGGACTGGCGGAAGAGGCCCCTGCCCGTGGGAAGGGGTTGGGATGAGATTTTTAAGCCCCTTTTCCAGCCCAAACCAGGCTGGGAATTCTGGGATTCAACGGGAAAGGTGTGCCTGGGGACGAAGGAGTTGCACCTGAGGTTGTGGGAGCTGTGCCTGAGGTGGGAACTGGACCTGAGGATGGGAAAACTGTTCCAGAGGATGCGGGGGGAGCCGCACCTGAGCCCGCGGCCCCCCTGGGTGAAATTCCCCTCAAATCTGGGGCAGCGCAGGAAGCGGCGAGCCCCAAACCCCGTCCCAGAGCAGGAATTGCGCCTTAATTGCTTCCTCCCCCTCATTAGCAGCCTCCATTGAGCAGCTTCCCAGGGTTTTGCGGGAATGAATGAGGGAATGAGGATGGGAACGGTACCTGGAGGAGGAGGGAAGAGCGGAGATTAAGGAGAGGTGGAAGCTTTTGGGGCGATCCTTTAACGCGCGCAGCCCAGGGAGCGGAAGAGCAGCGGGGAACCCAAATCTGCGCCTTTTGGAGGAGATTTTGAGGGCTCCCCTCCTCCCATCCAGCGCCGGGGCTGCGGGATCCAAGCTCTCCCCGCGCTTAGGGAGGCTCCAGCCTCGTTGCTGGGGGTTAATTGAGGCTCGGCGAGCTCCGGGCAGGTCCAGCGCCCTTTTAATGCTCGGTAATTTCCCTCGCAAGCAGCAGGAGTCAAGCGGGTGTTTAATTTTTCATGGCAGCGATGGAGCGGGAGGTTCCGGGGCTGCCTAAACGCACTTTAATAAAGGTGCTGTTGGTCCGCGCAGCGCTGGGAAAGCCGGAGAGGGGAGGGGGAAATCGGCCTGGAGCGGGATTTGGATCCCGTTCCCTTCCCGGAGCAGCCCTCGGGGTGTCGCCCCCGAATCCCCTCGCCCTGAGAGCAGCGGTGACACCCGCGGGGGATGGGGACAGCCCAGCCCGGCATCCCAGCCGGGTCTTTCCCTCCCAGATTTCCCAGGAATGTCGCCTGGGCTCGGAGCAAACCCTCCCGCTTTGCTCCCCGGCCTCGTTTCCCGAGCAGTTCCCGAATCCCGCAGGAAAAACGCTGCTGCCTCGGGATAAGGGTAACCCCGGGATCATCCCTGGGGCAGCGCGGGATCCATCCCGCAGCCAGGGCAGGGATTCTGGGCAAGGAATGCCTGGATCAGCGGGATCGATGCTGCAGCAGCCTCAGCTGGGGCTTTCGAAGTGCGGCCATCGATTATTTATTTATATTTTTATATTTTTATGTTTATTATTCAATTCTTTCCTGTGGCTGCTGGGGTTTGGGGAGAGCCTTTCCTCCCCTGAGAGCTGTGGCTGCTTGTCCTGAAATCAGATTTCCCCCCACCCCCCCCCCCAAAATCGCGTGGATTTACCCTGAAATCAAACGTGGGAGAGGTGGGGGGGATTTTTCTCCAGCTTGGATCGTGTTCAGGGTCCCTCTGGAAGGTGTGAGTTGGGATGGATTGGGATGGAAGAGCCCCTGGAGCGCAGCGTGGGGGGAGGTCGGTGGTGGGGAGCTGCATCCCCCGCTGAAATATTCCCATTTTCCCAAGGAACGCGGTGGGAAAACATCGCACAATGGGTTTATTTTTTTTTTAGGAAAATGGGGATTTTTGTAACAATGAAAGAACCCAGAGCTGAGCGTGGACCCCAAAACCCCCGGCCTTGACCTCAGTGTCCGCCCCCATGGAATATCGCCCTTCCCAGCCCCAATCCCCTCAGCTCCCGGAATCCTTTGGGACGCAGCCACCGCCAAACCCAGAACCACCCCGAGCCTCCCAAGCAGCCACAATTCCCCGAATCGCTCCCAAATCCCCTTTCCCTCGAATTCTGGGGCAATTCTTGGAAAACTTTTTGCTTTTCCCTCCCCAAACCACCGGCCGGGGAGAGGTGCCCGTGCCTGAGATCATTCCCCGCGGGCTTTAATTTGCCTTTTTCTCCCTTTTTTCCTCCCTTTCCTCGCACGGAAGGAGAGGAATTTTACGAAGCCTCCCCTTACGAGCCGGTCACCTCCCGCCTCTCCGATATATTCAGGCTCGCTTCAATTTTCTCAGGTAATAAAAGCGCCGCGTTTCATCTCCTGCCTGCGAACGCGGAGCTGCTCCCCGGCAGGGAAATCCTCCTCCTCCCTCCCCTCCGCTTTGTCCTTTGCTCCTCCAGCTCTTCCAGCCGCTCCTTCCTGCCCGTTTTCCCCGAATCTGGTGTCCCGAGCATCACTTTGGGGGTTCGATGGGTTTTTTGGGGTAGATTCTCTCTGTTTCAGACCTTCCCAGGTTGGGATTTAGGGTTTTAGCCCTTGGGCCTGGCTGCTTCAAATCTGGGTTTAGATAAAGTTGCTGGAAAACCTGGAATTCCCGAAATTCCCTTAATTCGCGTTGTCGCCAGCGCGGGCGGGAGGGGGAGGCACAAACAGTCCCGGCTCCAGCCCTTCCCATTCCATGTGGAATTCCTTGTGTTCTGGAGGGTTTGGGACCCTCGGGATGGGGTGGAGCCGAGGGGGGGCCCTGTTTGCTGCCCCCTCCCTGGGGCAGGAGCCTCTGGGAAGCTGCTGGGAGAGGGATGCGGAGCCCTTCGGAGCATCCCTGTGTCCCTTGGAATCCCTTGGAGCATCCCTGTGTCCCTTGGAGCATCCCTGTGTCACTTGGAACCCCTTGGGGCATCCCTGTGTCCCTTGGAACCCCTTGGAGCATCCCTGTGTCCTTTGGAAGCCCCTGGAGCATCCCTGTGTCCCCTCAGAACATCCCGGTGCCCCTTAGAACATCCCTGTGTCCCTTGGAACTCCCCGGAACATCCTGGTGTCCCTCGGATCATCCCTGTGTCCCTTTGGATCATCCCTGTGTCCCTTGGAACCCCTCGGAACATCCTGGTGTCCCTCGGAGCATCCCTGTGTCCCTCTGGAGCATCCCCACGCCCCTTGGAGCATCCTGGTGTCCCTCGGAGCATCCCTGTGTCCCTCTGGAGCATCCCCACGCCCCTTGGAGCATCCTGGTGCCCCTCGGAGCATCCCTGTGTCCTCCGGGGAACCCAAACTCCGCCACCATCCTCGGGAATTTTGTTTTTCCCGTCCATTTCCATGACAACCTTGCCCGCGCCACCCCTCACCCCCTTCCCCAATCAGGTCAGCGCTGCCTCGGCTGCTCCTCGCTCTTCCTCCTCTGAACCCTTCCCCCAAAGCCCCCTCCCCCACGACGCTGCGGGGTTTTGGGGGGGTCCCGCTGTCCCCACACCTCGGGGACACCCCCAGGGCCGTGCCCAGAGCCCCCCCAGCTCACCTGGGGACCCCTCTGAGCGGGGCTGTGACACCGTCGCTGTCGCTGCCGTCCCCCGCCGGCTTTCAGCCTCCCCCGGCTGAGTTTTCCAGGCTTTTCCAGGTGAATTTTCCCCGGGAGCTCAGCACGGGTTTTTGGGACGGCGCTGCCACCCCCATCCCGTCTCCCGCCCACCTTTTTGGGATTGCATCGGCGTCAGGAAAACGTTGGAGCTGCTGGGAAGTCTGGAAAGCAGCGAGGCCGGAGCAGGGATTAGGCGCTCCCGGTTTATCCAGGGAAGCGGAGCGGGAGGAGCAGGGGAGAGCCTGGCTGGAGATTTTGGGGATGGGGGAAGGAGGGAACGAGCTCCCGCTGCAGCCGGGGATGCGCTGTGGCCACCGCGGTGGCCTCGATGCCGCCGCCACCCCCTCCCTGTCCCCTCCCGGGGACTTCCAGCCCCGAACCCTGATCCGAGCACTGCAGCAGGCGAGTCCTCGGAGCTGTTCCTGGAGAAGGAGCCGCTCCTGGGGAAGGAGCTGTTAATTGCCTGGAGGGGTAACTGGGAGCGGAGGGATTGCTGGGCCTCTCTGGGAAGCAGGGGCTGCGTAACCCGCGTGTAACCCGCGTGTAACCCGCGTGTAAGCGCGGAGCCCCCTCCCCACACCCGCGGGCTGCGCTGCGGGACCCCCGCGCTGGGCAGAGAATCCCGGGATGCTCCTCCCTGCTGGATCCCGAGGGAACCGCGCCCCGTGGGAGAAGGGAGAGGCTCCAGCTGGGAATTCAGCCCTGCGGGGCACCACACCCGAGCGCTGGGTGGGCATCAAACCCCACCCCTCCCCTCCTCCTCCTCCTCCTCCCCTGCCCCCGTCCTGCCCCAGAGGCCCTGGGGACACGCGGAGGGGACAGTTGGTGGCCCCAGCCCCCGTCCGCAGCTCCTCGAGCCCCGTTTCCGTCTCTGCTCATGAAATTTTCATGCTCGTGCGTTATTAATGAGCTCCCCAGGAGCGCGGCGCTTCCAAAGCCGCGGCTCCATTAAAATGCAGCCGGGGCCCTGCAGGTCTCGGGCAGGGCAGGAGCGATGCTCCCGAGGATGAGACAATGGGCTGGCGCTTCCCACGGATCCCGAAATCGCGGCTTTGTGCCGGAAATCTGCTGTTCGTCCCTTCCAGGGCTCGGGGCCGGGCTGGCTGCGGGTGATCTGGGGTGCGGGGAGGGCTCGGTGCATCCCCCAAAAGCAGGGGAAGGAAGGAGACCCAGGTGTCCCCCACCTCTTAAATCCTCCTTTTCCCCCCTTCTTAAATCTTCCTTTTCCCCACCTCTTAAATCCCCTTTTTCCCACCTAAATCCTCCTTTTCCCCACCTAAATCCTCTTTTTCCCCACCTCTAAATCCTCCTTTTCCCACCTAAATCCTCCTTTTCCCCACCTCTAAATCCTCCTTTTCCCACCTAAATCCTCTTTTTCCCCACCTCTTAAATCCCCTCCTTCCCACCTAAATCCCCTTTTCCCCACCCCTTAAATCCCCGTTTTTGAGGGCATCTCCGTGGCTCGAGGGCACCTCCCCTGGTCAAGAACATCTCCCCAACTTTGGAGACATCTCCCCAGCTCTGAGGATTTCTCCCCATCCCAGCTCAAGAGCATTTCCCCACCTCAATCCCATCTCCCCAGACTCCAGACCGTCTCCCACCTCTGAGGCCACCTCCCCACCCCTCCGCACCCTCCTGACCCCTCTCCCTCGGTGTCCCCGGGCAGGAATGGACCCGGCCACCACCTCCAAGAGCAACCACTGCCTGGACGCGGCCAAGGCCTGCAACCTCAACGACAACTGCAAGCGCCTGCGCTCGGGGTACATCTCCACCTGCAGCCGGGAGCTGTCGGCCACCGAGCCCTGCAGCCGCCGCAAGTGCCACAAGGCCCTGCGCCAGTTCTTCGACCGCGTGCCCGGCGAGTTCACCTTCCGCCTGCTCTTCTGCTCCTGCAAGGACCCGGCGTGCGCCGAGCGCCGCCGCCAGACCATCGTCCCCTCCTGCTCCTACGAGGACAAGGACAAGCCCAACTGCCTGGACCTGCGCGGCGCCTGCCGGGCGGATCACCTGTGCAGGTAAAGGGTGTGCCGGGAGCGCCAGGGGGGTTCTTATGGCGTGGGTCAGGCGTCGGTGTCACCTCCTCGGCATCGGTGTCACCCCCTGGCACCGGTGTCACCTGTGCAGGTGAGGGCTGCTTCTGGTACCCTCCTGGGCATCGGTGTCACCCCCTGGGCATTGGTGTCAACCCCTGTCACTGGTGTCACCTGGGCACTCTGGGGGCTTCTCCTGGCACCCCCTGGCATTGGTGTCACCCTGTGGGCATCGGTGTCATCTCCTCGGCATCGGTGTCACCCACCTGGCATCGGTGTCACCTGTGCAGGTGAGGGCTGCTTCTGGTACCCTCCTGGCATCAGTGTCACCCCCTGGTATCGGTGTCACTTGGGCACTCTGGGGGCTTCTCCTGGCACCCCCCTGGGCACCAGTGTCACCTCCTTGGCACCTATGTGACCTCCCCGGCACCAGTGTCACCCCCCTGGCATCGGTGTCACCTGGGCACTCTGGGGGCTTCTCCTGGCACGCCCTGGCATCGGTGTCACCCTCTGGGCATCGGCGCAAACCCACGGCTCTGTTTTCCCAGTGTTTGCCTCGGGAAGCGGCACTGGGACAATGCCCGGGCAAGATCCGTGGGGCAGATCCCAGGAAACGGGGACGGAGCTGCATCCCCCAAAAAACATCCCCGGCTGCTGAATTCCTGTTGTTTCCCCCCTTGGAAGCGCAGAGCTGGAAGCTGAGGCTCCTGTTCCTTATGAACCCCATTTGTCACAGGGACAACCCCTCCTGTCCCCTCGGGGCCGGGTCGGCTTCCCGACGGCTCCGGCTCCTGCCAGGAGCGGGATCTTTTTCCCATCAAGGTGATGGAGTTTCCTGGCGCTCGGCAGGGAAATAAATGCGAGCTCCGGGTCTTCCTCCGGCTGCGAGAGGAGATGTTTGAAATGTGGGAATGTGGCTTTTTATCAAAAAGTAATCCAAGGAGCCGCTGTCCATGAATAAAAGATACCCGGGAATGGCAGCTCCTCTCCATCAGCACGCTCCGAGGTGGATGCTGCCGATGGAGCCGCGCTCGGAGAGGGATAGCGGGGCTGGGGGGGCTGCAGAGCGTTAATTCCTGCAGGGAATGAAATCTCCGCACAAAGAGGGAAAGCGGAAAAGGGGGAAGGGGTGGGGCAGCTGCTGGGAGTGTTCGCTCCAAGGGGGAAATGGGTTTTTTTGGGAGAAGCATGGATGCTGCCGGGATGGGCGCTCTCGCTGTGGAAAACGCCCAGATCTGGGATTTATTTGTGTTGGTTTTGCTGCAGAGTTTTGCTGTAACCTCGGGGGTGTTTTACCTTGGGATGGGGCATGGAAGCATTCCGAGGATCTGGGTTTTCAGGAGAAAATCCCGTCCCATCCTGTCTGCTCCCCTCTGGCATCTCCACCCGGGAGTGACAGGACACGAAACCCCTCTGCGTCCCCTCATCCTGGAGGACAAGGCAGGGCTGGGCTCTGCCGTGGGATTTCCCATTATCCATGAGTTTATCCAGCCAAAACTCTCCCGTGTCCCCTCATCCCGCAGGACAAGGCAGGGCTGGGCTCTGCCGTGGGATTTCCCATTATCCATGAGTTTCTCAATCCGACATCCTGGCCTGATACTCATCCCGATCTGACAGGGGCCTGGCGAGGGCACTGGAGCCGGAATCCCGAGTGCTCCCGGAGCCGGAGGTGACAGGAGATGAGATAATTCTCCTGCCAGGGTAATTAACCTGCCAGGGTAATTAATTAACCCTCCTGGCTCAAAGCCCAGTGAGGGAAAACCCTCTCTGCCAGGACAGGGCTTTCCAGGGGGATTTTTCCCGCATGGAGGTCGATCCAGGGGCTGCTGCTCCTGTAGGACAAGGAGAAAAAAAAAAGCAGAGGAGTTGGAGGAGAGGGCAAATGAATATTCCAGCACGGAAAACAGCCCTTCCAGAGGTTTTCCTGGCTCTCTGTGCTGTTTTCCAGCTGCTGGGGTTGGACACCAGCCCTGTCCCCTCGGTCACAAAGGTCACAAGGAAGCCACCAGCTGCTCCATCCTGCCGGGAATGGCTCTGGAATGTTCTGGTGCAGGAGGGGTTTAACCGCCAGGGAGGACATTCCCTGTTGTCCTTCCGAAGGCACGGAGGGTCTGGGATGTCCCTCCTTGTGTCCCCCAAGGACTCAGGCCCTGGCGAAGGGACAGGATCGGTTCCCCGGGCTTGGAGCGCAGGATCGGGCTTATCCTGGGCTGAAATCCCGGCTTTTGCTCCATATAGATCCATTCCAACCGCCTTGACCCAGCCTCAAATCCCAAGGGAGCTGCTCCAGGACTCCGGGAGCAATCGAGCTGCGATTTGTGCAGCTCGGGAAGCTTTTCCCAGCTTTTCTGAGCTCAGGAAGCTTTTCCCGGCGCGCAGGAGCCTGGCAAAGTCCGGGCGCTTTTGTGGCTGATTGCAAGGGACAGGTTTTAGCTCCCGGAATACAAAAACCTTTGGCGAAGCACAAACCTCAGCGAAGGGGAAAGGGAAGGGAAGGGGAGAAAAGAGCTGATTTCAGCAGCTGCAGCTCGCTGGATTTTTCATCTTGCATCAGCAAGTCGGGAACACAAATAATCTGCTCTTACACGCTCCAGTGGTGCCAGTGCCGGAGAAATTCCCAGCCTCCACTGGCTGGAGCTCCTCAGCATCCAAAGTGGAGGTGTTGGGTCATTTCCTTGGATTTTTTTTTTTTTATCCCGGTTTTTGGTGTGTTTAAAGCTGTGGGAGGTCAGGGATGCTCCCAGGATATTTCTGAGTCAAGGATTTTGGCCGGGGTTGGGCTGGAGCTCCCCAACACCCAAAGCGGGGTTTTGGGGTAATTTCCTTGGATTTTTATCCCAGTTTCAGGTGTGTTTAAATCCGGGGGTGGGTCAGGGATGCTCTCCCTCATCAAGGATTTTGGCCGAGGTTGGGCTGGAGCTCCCCAGCATCCAAAGTGGGGTTGTTGGGTCATTTCCTTGGATTTTTATCCCAGTTTTTGGTGTGTTTAAAGCCGTAGGGGGGCTCGGGATGCTCCCCCTCACGGGATATTTACGCTTCAAGGATTTTGGCCGGGTTTGGGCTGGAGCTTTGGCTCGGGAATGAGGGAACGGCATCCAGGCTGGGCTGGGAATTGATGGAACACCAAACACGGGAACGAAACGCGGCTTTTCGAGAGCCGCGGCCTCGCCGGCACGGCCTTTGTTCAGCACAGACAAAACGCCGCCCGTAATGGATGTTCCCTTGATAAACAGCAGCTCAACTTTCCCATTACTCCCCGTAATGAGAGCCTGTCTGGGAAGAAGAAGGAGCGGGGAAAAATCGCTCCCGGATTTAGCTGGGAGAGCTCGCGTTCGGAGGGGACGGCGCGCGGAGGAGCCGCCCCGCTGCTCGCAGCCGGCTGGAGGAGCCTCCAAACCCGGCTTGGGATGGGGAAATGCGTAAAAATCCCCGAATCTGGTGGATTTGGGAAGTGGAGGGGCAGCACCCGCGCTCCCCAACACGAGGAGGCGGCTGGGGGAGGGCTCGGCTCCCTGCGGGCTCTTACCACGAGAATCAGTCAATTCTCGCTGAATAATTAACTCGAGAGGCTTCCCAAGTATTGACTTAATGTGACAGCGAGTCTGTCTTGAGCCGGGCTTTGCTTGTGTAAACACAATCTCCGGCTGGGCTTAGTTAGCGGCTCAATGGGACAGAACGGGCCCGCAATTAAAATCAAACGATGCCCGCGCTCCGTCCTCCCCTTCCCCCGGAGCCGCAGGGCTCGAGGAGGAGAAAAAAAATCCACCCAAAAAACGTCTTTGAGCGGCTCGTCTCAGCGCTGGATCAAAATGTGAGGGTCAGAAATGATCGCGGAGAGGGAAATTGTTAATTAGTAACTCCCGACTTGGAGGTTGCGCTGGTTTCTGCCCTAATTATTTTCCCTCTTGCTGGGTTTCCTCTGCTTTTGGGAATTTCTCCCTTGGTTTGTTGTGGGTTTGCCTTTTTCCCGCCGTGCCTTGAGCAAGGAACAGATATTCCAGGATTTGGAAAAACCCTCCAGGATCAGAGTCCAAGACTTGATCCCCACCTTGTCCCCAGCCCAGAGCTCTGAGTGCCACCTCCAGGGGTTCCTTGGGCACCTCCAGGAATTCCTTGGACATCTCCAGTGGTTCCTTGGGCACCTCCAGGAATTCCTTGAACATCTCCAGGCCTTCCTTGGGCATCTCCAGGCCTTCCTTGGACACCTCCAGGCCTTCCTTGGACATCTCCAGGGATGGTGACTCCAAACCCCCCTGGGCAGCCCCTTCCAAGGCCTGATCCCCCTTTCCTTGAGGAAATTCCTCCTGGAATTCAGGCCGAGAGCCTCAGAACAACGACAAAAATTCCCTTTTCTCTCAAACCAGCCCAGAACAGGCGGCTCCTCTCCCCAGACAACTTTTCCCGGATAAAACAAATCCATCCCTTGATCTTTTCTCGCTCCCCTGTGAACTCCTTGCTCGATTCGGCAGCGGGTCATCCACAAAAGCCAAGTTTTATTCCGGCTTCCCTCATTCCTTCGGCTGCTCCCGCTCCCTGGGACTCTTTGAATTTACCTGGGAACGTTTGAGGGGAATTTTTTGAATCTCAGCATCTCCCGGCTTCAAAAGGATCTCTCTCCAGCAGGATGGGGATGTCGGGAGGGCGATGCCCAGCGGGATTTTCGTGTCTAGCTGAGTTTTTTCCGTGTCGTCGCAGCTTCCTGAACATCCCCAGCTCGGCAGGAGGAGAACGGGAGCGGATTTTTTCCCAGCTGTTAAATTCGCTTTTTAAAAAATTCCCTCAGTCCCCGTAAATTGCCCGTGAAAAAAAAATTCCACCTCTGGAGGAATCCCGGCGTCTTTTCCATGAAATATTCAGGAGCAGGATGCTGTTGGGTTGGATGGGCGCTGAGTTATCGCCGAGGCTCGGGGATGGGAGTAATTAAAACTCAATTAAGCGCTTAAAAAAAAAAAATCACAAACCTCCACCCCCCAAACTGATCCCAAAACCTCCATGTTTGGTAAATTGTAACGGCAGAGCTGGCAGGGTTTTGGCGGTGCTGAATTCCTGCAGGAAAACAGGGAATGGGAGAGGAGGTGGAGGCAGGTGGTCCCTGCAGTGATGCTTCAGGTCCCTTAAATTTGGGATATGTGCACCTGGGACAAATGTACAGGTACAAAAATCCCCTAAATTTGGGATACGTGCACCAGGGGGTGGAAATAGAGGGGTAAAAAAACCCCCTAAATTTGGAATATGTGCACCTGGGATAAATGTACCGGTACCAAAAGTCCCCTAAATTTGGGATTTATGCACCAGAGATAAATGTACAGGTACAAAAAAAACCCCCTAAATTTGGGATTTATGCACCAGGTGTGTGCGTAGGAATGCACAAATTCCCTTAAATTTAGGATTTATGCACTTGGGATATAAGTACAGGTGCACAAAGCCCCCTAAATTTGGAATATGTGCACTGAGGGTGGAAATAGAGGGGTAAAAATCCCCTAAATTTGGGATATCTGCACCAGGTGTACACGTAGGATCACACGAATTCCCTTAAATTTGGGATATGTGCACTTGGGATAAATGTACAGGTACCAAAAGTCTCCTAAATTTGGGATTTATGCCGTGGGAATAGGGGTATGGAGTTACAAGCCCCCCTAAATTCAGGATATTTAAATCCAGGTGCCCTACGGGGATCCTGGGAAGTGCCTGGATTTGGGAGCAGGGCCATTAAACCTCGGGATTCTGGGGCTGCCTTTCCTGGGCGTCCTCTCGGACTTCTTCCCCCAGGAATCCAAGAGGAGCAGTTGGGATTGGGAATTGGGAATCCAGCCCTCGGAGCGGGTTTGGGATGCAGGAAGTGTGTGTACATCCAGAATTAATTTTTTTAATCCTTTTTCCACTCCTTTTGGGTTTTTTTTTGGGACAACTCTTAGGAAATTCCTCCTCCCACCCTCCTCTTCCTCCCCTATCCCTCATCCAGCTCTTCCCAACCTTTCCAGGCCACCCCCACCTGCCTCCTCCAGCTGCCAGCAGCAATTTGGCTCCGATTCCTCCTTGTTCCCGCTAAGATGGATTTGGCTCCTTCCCCTTTCCCTCTTTTTTCTGATTTCTTTGGAGCCCTTAAAAGCCGAAACCCGCGAGGTTTTATTCCTGGCAGTGAATCCCATCCAGCGGCTCCAAAGTCGCCGTGTCCAGCGGGAAGGGTGACATCTGGCTTGGATATTCTGGGAGGATTTCCCAGCTGCTTCTTCGTGGATTATGGAAGGAATAACATTTGCCTCGGAGGATGCTCCGGGCTGGGAGCGGAGCCCCGGGGAGCAGCGGTGACAAATTTTCCTGGCGCTCCGTGCTGAACTCGCGGCGCTTCCCGCAGGGAATTGACGTCCCTTCGCCTCGGATTTGGGAAAGAGAGGGAAATGCTGTCGGAAAGTTTTATTTCTCTCCCGTGGAGAGCCCGAATTCCTCCCTGCGCTGCGGGGAAGGAGCAGGTTTTTGGATTTCTGCCATTCCCACCCTGGAGCTGAGGTTTGGCTGCAAGGAAGGGTGGAGCATC
>VZTE01004913.1:604655-633791 GCA_013397775.1 Eulacestoma nigropectus | reverse complement strand
TTTTTTTTTTTTGCCTTAAAAAATTTCTCCAATTCCCGAAACTTCCAAATGTATTCTTGGAAAATTTATTTTTTTTAACGATGTCTATAATGGAAAAAAAAAACCAACAAAATAAACCAAGGAGAACAACCAAGGAATGAAACAGCCCCAAAATCCAAGATCCCATAAAAATCCCAATATCCTGTGGGGGGAGAAACGGGAACCCTTCAGCTGCAGGAACACCAGGATTTGGGTTGGAATTCAACAGTTCCCGCCCTTTTTTCCTGCAGAAGACAACAAACAGGGAAACATTCCCAAGGAGCTGCCACATTCCCGTTTTTTGCCGGCATTTTGGGAATTTTTACATGCAAGAATTTCGGGTTTCAAATTCCAGCCCCTCCCTTGATGGGGTTTGGAATTTTTTTCTCCAAGACAACCTGACAGCGCTGGAAATGTTGGAATTTGGGGCACAGGAAGAGTGAAGGGCTGGAATTTTTTATTTATTTGGGGTTTTTACTTATTTTGGAGTTTTGGGAGCAGAAATGTGAATTCCCATCCGGCTGTGTCTGCGGAAAAGGGGATTTTGGGAATCTTGCGAGCCTGGGGATGGTAAAATCATGGAATTCTGGAATTCCAGATTGGGTTGGGATGGCTTAAAATCATCTCATTCCAGCCCCTGCCATGGGTAGGGACAATTCCCACTATCCCAGCTTCCTGCAACCTGGCCTTGGACATTCCAGGGATATGGAAAATAGGATGGGATGATCCCTGCACTGTTTGCCGGGAGCTGGAGCGGCCAGAAAGGGGAGCAAGGGATGAACATTCCCTTTTCCAGCACGGAAAATCCCGCAGGGGGGATGTGGGAGTTGGCACCGGGAACACAAACATGTCCCATCTCTCCTGGAATTCCTGCTGCAATCCCAGGCTGCTTTTTCCCAGGAAGGGGCAGCTCTGAGCTGGAGCCAGGTGTGGGGCAGCCAAAAAAAGGGATTTGGGAGCTCCACAGCAAAATTTGGGATCCTTCCTGGAGGTGATTCCCAATCCTGGTGATCCCAGCATCCTTGATCCCAGTTTGGGCTCGGAGCCCTGGGCACTGCCGGGATTCCTTGGGAAAGGGGCTGGAAAATCCAGCATGGATTGTGCTTCCTGGTGCCGGGGTGTTTTCCTGGGAAAGCTGGGAATGCTCCAGGCTTTTCCAGAAGGAGTAGGAGCTGCTTGAGAAGATCAGGGAAGCGTCTCCATCCAGCAGATGGGCATCACTGAGTATTCCCGGTATTCCCTGCTCGGGAGTGATCCATTGTGATCCATGGGGCTCCTGGAGTTACTGGGAAGTACTGGGAACATGGATTTGCTCCAGGATTCCCTCCAGGAATGGCAATTCCAATATTCCCTCTGTGAATGGCAATTCTAGAACTGGAAGAGGGTTTTGCTCCAGGATTCCCTCCAGGAATGGTGATTCCAATATTCCCTCAAGGAATGGCGATTCCAGCACTGGGAATGGGGTCTTGCTCCAGGATTCTCTCCAGGAATGGTGATTCCAGTACTGGAAAAGGGTTTTGCTCCAGGATTTCCCCCAGGAATGGCGATTCCAGCACTGGAAGGGGGATTTTCTCCGCTATTCCCTCCAGGAATGGTGATTCCAATATTCTCTGAAGGAATAGGGATTCCAGCACTGGAAAGGGGATTTTCTCCACTATTCCCTCCAGGAATGGCGATTCCAGCACTGGAAGGGGGACTTGCTCCAGCATTCCCTCCAGGAAGAGGATCTTGCTCCAGGATTCCGTCCAGGAATGGTGACTCCAATATTCCCTCCAGGAACGGCGGTTCCAGCACCGCCCAGTGCCAGCGTTTGGAGCCATTCCCATCCCCTCTCCACTCAGACTCCCGAAATCTCCCCAACTCCACCCAAAATCCAACCCTGGTGCTTCCTCCACCTCATTCCCAGCACGTTAATTACAGGAGAGGAAAATTCCCGTGCTTTGTGTGGAAGCGGGAAACGCCGGGATGGATAATTAACTCCGGAGATAATTCCCTCTTCATTTGGACTCAATTACTTTCCCGATAGGAGAAAGTGCTGAAAACAGGATTTTTTTTTCGGGATGTGGCATAAAAAAATGATGGAAAAAATCCACTCAAGCTTTCCCTGGGAGAGCTTTTCCTTCCTGGGATAAAGGAGAGGATAAATCCCGGTTAATTCTCCAGAATTCCAGCTTGGCGTCTCCCTCCTGTCCTTGGAATGTTGGGTTTGGGGGGAAAAACAGCATTCCGGGGTTTTTTAGGATGGATCAGTTGGGGTGGGAATGTCACGGAGTTTGCTCCAAGGAGGAATTGCTGGGAAATGAGGGGGTTTTTGCGGGATAATTTGGAATTTTGGAGGAGTTTAAAGGAATATTTTGTGTCTCTGGGGTCACCTTGTGGTGCCTCTTCCCACCCTGCTACAAAACTCCAGCGAATCCTCAAATTACAATGGATAATTCCATTAGGAATTCCTCCTATTTCCCGGCTGGAATCTCCCATTCCCAGCCGTGCCTGGAGCAGCAGTTCCAAGGGGAATAAAAAGCCATTTAACCTCTTTGGAGAGCAAAGCATTTCCTGGAATATTCCGCATAAATTCCCAAGCTTTTCCCTCCTGGCCATGCCCGGATTCCTGGGAGCAGCCAGGGAAGCTCGGGGTGGGGGGGACGGGAATTTTGGCTCCTTGAGGAATTTTTGCCTCTCCAGGTGTTTTTATTCCTTCTCCCCTGTGCCCAGGGCCATAAGTCCCAGCTGGGCAATTCCAAAGGGAATATTCCAGGTGGTTTTTTTTTACATCCCGGTTTTTGGAGCAGTTAAAAAGTCCCTGCGCTCCTTGCAGGAAATGCCAAGCAGTGGGAGCAGGGAGGAAAAAATAGAAGGAAAAGGGTTTTTGAGAGGATTTTAAAAATAGCGGATCTTTGTAGGAGAAATCTGGGAGGACGTCAGGAGGGAGCCTCAAACCCGGGGGGAAAAGAATTTTCCGGAAAATTGGGATTAATGAATTGCTGGATTGGGGGGGTCTTGGTGTTCTGGGGTTTCTCCCGGCAGCTCCAAGTCTTGAAAATCCAAGGAAAAGGGGCAAAAATGTGGGAGAGGGATGGGAGGATTTGCAGCTGTTTGGGGTTGGAGAGGGAACTTTGCTTGTTCTTCCTCCAGGGGATCCGGAAGAGCTGGAAAAGGGATGGAGGATCAGGACACAGGGAATGGCTTCCCATTGCCAGAGGGCAGGGGTGGATGGGAGATCGGGAAGAAATTCCTGGCTGGGAGGGTGGGGAGGGGCTGGGACGGAATTCCCAGAGGAGCTGTGGATCCCTGGAAGTGTCCACGGCCAGGTTGGGATAACCTGGGATAGTGGGAGGTGTCGGGGTTGGAAATGGCTGATCCCTAAGGTCCCTCCCAACCCAAACCATTCCAGGATTCCGTGACCTTCTCTCCCAAGATCCATAACTTTGCAGGACAGACCAAACCTTCCAGCGGAGGCGGTTGAAATCCCGGTAAATTCCAGTAAAGCGCCCGTCTGGAGGCTCCTTGGAAAAACAAACCCCAGGAAAAACGACAGCCACGGAAGCTCTCCCGTTTAACCTTCGGCCTCAGGAAGAGGTCCACGAAGGTGAGGAAAAGCTCCCGGGATTCCCACGGGGGTCGAATAAAGCGAACCATGGAATGTGCCGGCAGGAATTCCCTGCCAGCTGGGATGTTACCCCAGAGTGGGAGTAGGGCCACAACCGGCAGCCTTTTCCAGGAGAGGAATTTGCAGAATCATGGAATGCTTTGGGCTGGGAGAGACCTTGAAGCTCCTCTCATCCCACCCCTGCCAGGGGCAGGGACACCTCCCACCATCCCAGGGTGCTCCAAGCCCCTGGCTCCAAATTCCTTGGATTTGGGTGCCTTTTAAAGGGCTGGAAAACCGGGAAAAGCTCTCCCAAGCCCCTCCAGGGGGAAGTTTTGCTGTCGTGACCGGGGCAAGGTCCGCGTGGAGCCCTTCCCGTGTCCATCCGAATGATTCTGGAATTATTCAGGAATTATTCCTGCCTCCCGCTCCAGCGCCGCGTCTTTGCATCCGTTAATTAAACTCGGTGGGTGAAATGAATCCCGGCCCTAATTCCCTGTCTGGGTATTCATTATGGAAACAGCAGCAGCCGGGATGTCAAGGAGGATTAAGCCGGGAGCTGGGAAGTCACAGGTGGCTCCAGCACGGATTTTGAACCCGTGCCTGGAAAAGCTGATGGATCCCGCTGGAATCAAACCCGAAAGCATCATCCTCACTCCTAGTTTCCCTGGGGCAGCCATGGAAAATTCCTTCCCATGCTCCCAAAGAGGGAATTCCCCCCAGGCTGGCGCTGAACTGGTCACGGTGTCCTGGTCCCTGTCTTTCTTGGGGATGATAAATGCGGTTGGATCCCCCAGCCCCAGGAATTCTCCCAGCCCCATTCCCAGACCTCGGGGCATAAAGGGAGCATTTTCCAGAGGCTCCTCCACCCCCTGGATGATCCCCGAGGAGCCCCGGCAGGAACAAGGGCTCCGCTGTTTCCATCGGCCCCGCGGCCCCGGGGTCCTCTGGATGACCTCGTGCGGTCGCTCCTGGAGAAAATCAAGTGGATGGGAAGCGGGAAGGGGAAAAAACCTTGGAATTTCCCCCCTTGGATCTGCTCCCAGCCCCTTCCCCTGCCTGGATGGGGCCAGGGCTCCAGCACCAACCGCAACCCGGAGCGTTTGGGAATCAACCCCGCGCTCGTCCCGGGGATCTGGGATGCTGATCTTGAGACTGGCCGCATTCCCAGCCCCATTCCTGGCGCCGGCAGTGCGGAGGTGTCCCGATATCCCGAATTCCCAGTGTCCCGGGGAGGCAGCAGTGTTTAATTAAGCGCTGAACATGACGCCGGTTTTAATTCCGTGCGTTCGGAGCTGCCCACACACCCCCTGTTGGCATGGCAACGTTAATTTGTTTTGGAGCCTCCGCTCGGGTGGATTTGGGAATTTTTTTTTGTTTGTTTGTTAATCTCCTTTTCCTTCCCCCTCCTTTCCTTACCCCTCTCCCCTTTCCATTCTTCCCATTCCTTCTTTCCTGACTTTCCCCCCCCCTCCGATTCCCTGAATCAAACAGCACCAAAAATTCCACGCGTGGAATAAAAAATTCCTTCTTCGACCCCCAGCCGGGCATCCACATCCCACAGCCTCGAATTTCCCGGGATTTATCCCAGATTATCCCAGTTGCCTTCCCGAATCACGGTCCTGCTGCCAAAACATGAAGAGATCCATGGTTTCCCTTTCCCAGTTTGAAAACCGGGAATAAACCTCTTGGAAGGCCTGGCTGTGGTGTCGGGATTCCTTGGAATGCTTGAAAGGGATTTTCCTTCTGCTGAGCTGGTGAAGGAGAGAAATAAAGGGAAAGAACCAAGGGAGAGCTCGGTCTCCCCTTGGAAAGGTCCCCCCAGCATTCCAAGGGATCTCTGGGCTGGAAGCTGGGAGAAAGAGGGGGATGAAACATGGATCCAGTGGAAATGGGATGTAATGGAAGTGGGATGGATCCAGTGGGATAACACCCCTGGAAGCTGCAGTTTTACGGCTCCCCATAAACCCTGCCCTCCATCCCCCTCCGTTTCGAATTCCCTGGAAAACCTTCCACTCAATTTCTGGAGCTCCTCACGAGCAGGGCCCATAAATATTCCATGTGCTTGGAATTGGCACCGACTTGTCCGGGGCTTTTCCCTTTTCCCAGGATTTGCCTTCAGCTGAGCGTTTATTCCTCCACATCCACCATTTCCCGCTCTCTCCATCCGTAAAATCCGGTGGTAAAAGCCGGAGAAGGCCTGGCAAAGGGATCAATCCACGAATTTCCTTGGGAATGGTGGAAAAGCAGCGTTTGGGGCAGCTTCTCCTCTAATTAGGGTAATTAAGAGGAGCAGCTTCCAGAGCCTTCCATGTCTTATCCTGGGAGAAGCCGGGTTAGGATCCAGTTCCCGGGTTAGGATCCAGTTCCCGGGTTAGGATCCATGCTGAAATGGATTCCCAGCCTCAGTTATGGGAGGTTTTCCCCAAAAAAAAATAGGTGTTGGAACACCGGGATTTTTGCTTCCCGCTCCCGGCCAGAGCAGGATTGAGCCTGGAATTCTGTCCTGCCCTACTTTGGGAGTTAAAAAAGGATTCATGGATATCACAGGGAAGAGGAAAAACCGGGAATTTCTGTCCTTTCAGAGGGAGCTGCGCACGGCTTTGCTCCTCTCCGATGGAAAATTCCCATCTTTGAACTCCTGAGCTTTACCCCAAATCCCAGATTTTAAACCAACACGCGCCTTCACCTCCCAGAAATCAGCGGATTTGCCCAGGCCGTGTTTTTGAGCGGATTAATGATTCCAACACGGAATTTCTTGTTCCATGATGGATAAATTCCCTGTTCGGGGAGTGCCAGCCGTTATTAATTAAGCCCAGCCCAAGGATTTGTTTGCTTTGATGTCGGAAGCTGCAGCTTTTCCTTTTTTTTTCCTCCCTGCTTGTTAAACTTAATCAAAAGCAATCAAAACTGCTCCCCTAAATTAGAGCAAATTAATTCCCAACAAAAGGGGAAAGTCTCCAGTAGCACAAATGGAAAAGGAATTAAAAATAATCGGAGATCGGAGTCGGGGTAATTTAAATTTAAATGTCGGGTTTGGCTTTCCGGGCGTTGTTTTGGAGGGGTGGAGTACGGTTAGGACAGGTTTAAATGGTGGGTTTGGTGCTGAGTTTAACTCTGGATGGGAAAGGAAAGGTTTAAATGGTTTTTTTGGTTATTTGAGTTAATTTTGGATGAGATAGGAAAGGTTTAAATGCTGGGTTTGGTGTCATTCCAGAGCAGACCCTGGAGGCCGGAGCTCCCAGATCCGAGCGAATTCCAGAGGCTCCTGTGTACATATTTATCCCTATTTATCCTTTATCCTCCCTGGCACCACCTGCTGCCGTGTGGGAAAAGCTGGGAAATCGCGGCCGCCCACTGGCTCTGAAATCTGGGAATGGGAGCAGGAGCAGCGCCCGGGAGCTGTGCCTGGGAAAACGGGACTTGTAGAAGGGATGTGGGGCCGGGGATGGAGGAGTGGCAGCCTGGATGTCAACAGCTCTGGGGGAATCATGGAATCATGGAATTCCAGAGTGGTTTGGGTGGGAAGGGACCTGAAATCCCATCCACTTCCAACCACGACACCTCCCACTGTCCCAGGTTGCTCCAAGTTGGCCTTGGACACTTCTAGGGATCCAGGGGCAGACAGAGCTCCTCTGGGAATTCCATCCCAGCCCTTTCCCACCCTCCCAGCCAGGAATTCCTTCCCAATATCCCAAATCTCCCCTTTCCCAGTGGGAAGCCATTCCCTGTGTCCTGTCACTCCATCCCTTGTCCCCAGTCCCTCTCCAGCTCTCCTGGAGCCCCTTTAGGCTCTGGAAGGGGCTCTGAGTTCTCCCTGGAGTTTCCCTTCTCCAACAACTCCAAGTCTTGGCTCATCCCGGGACTCTGTTGGATTTCTGGGTCAAACTGAACTTCTCAACCCTCAACATCCCAAAATCCTTGTTTCAGGGCCTGCCTTCCCTGGATACCTCTCCCTGGGCTTGGAGCAGCCTGGGATGGTGGGAGGTGTCCCTGCCCGTGGGACTGGGTGGGATTTAAGGTCCCTTCCCACCCAAACCATTCCAAGATCCCATTGTGACGTGGAACAGCGAATTCCTGCTCCGAGAACGAGCTCTGGGGGATTCTGCTTAAAGGGAAAACGCGACGAAATTCCTGAAATTCGGTAACAAGAATTTAATGGGAGTCTGACCCAAACTGCCGCAAAAAACCCAGCGAGGAAACATCCCAAACCCAACCCTCCCGTTGGAATTCCCCTCTCCACGGCTACAAACCACGCCGGCACGCAGAGCCGCGCTTGGAACATCGGGATATTTGCCAAGCGGGGCTTTCCAGCTCCAGACACTCGGGATAATCCGTTCGGGCACCGCGGGAATTCGCTGCCACCAAGGGCCGTCCCCGGTGTCACCCGCGCTCAGCGTCAGGACCGGCTCCTCGTTAGCGCCAACGCCGAACACATCCCGCTGTTTTCCCATCTCCGGGAGAGGGGAACAAACCTTTCCTGACAGCTTGGATAACCTTTCCCTGCTCTCGTTCTCACTCGGGAAGTGCCGACGCTCCCGGCTCGGGGCAGCTGCGAAGAGCAGAGGGCGGGGGGGTTGGGAAGTGCGGGGTTGTGCCGGCTAAAAATACGGCGAGTCTGGCACGTTCTGCCTTTTCCTTGGAATTCAAAACCCCTCCGGTGCCGCTCCGAGGGTGGCCCTAATTAGGGGTGTCAGAGTGTGAACAGATTTTTTGGGGTGTGGGGATTTTTTATTTCCCCTCTTTCCACCGCGGATTTTTTTCTGGGGGGGAGTTTTAGCAGCAAATTGCACTCGGAATGAGGGGAGTGGATTCTCACTTCCACAGGGCAGGGATAGTGGGATTTTAGGGAGGAATTCTGCCCTGTGAGGGTGGAATTCCCAGAGGAACTGTGACTGCCCCATCCTAAAAGTGTCCCAAGCCAGGTTGGAATAATCTGGGATAATGGAAAGTGACCCAGTGGAACAGGATGGGATTTAAGGTCCATTTCTACCCAAACCACTCTTGAATTCTATTCCTGGTGCCTTTTCCTGCTCCAAAAATCCACTGGGAGGAGGGCCAGGAGCCTTTGTGACATCCTTGGGGAGGAAAAGCCCCCCAAAAAAGCCAAGGCTTGTCCGTTAATTGCGTTTTAACGGCAAATAATTCCGTGAGTCAAAGCCATGGATTGACTCAATCCCGTCCTTCTGCGGGGGCTGAGGATTTGGGGGTTGTTTGTTCCCATTAAATTCCTGCTGCTCCTGCCGGAGGATGTGAGGAGGAGGTGCTGGGGCCACACAAAATCTCCTTGGGACCCCAAGGTTTGGGTCAGATTTGGGGTTTTGGGGCTGTTTGGTGAGGAACCCGATGGCTGCAGCATCCCTGGTCCTCAAATCCTCGTCCTTTTTCCACAGTCTCCAGGTGACGATTCCCAGCTCTGGGGTCCTCCCATGACCTCCCTTATCCGGAATCAGCCAGTGGGAGCCGAGACCCTTCTGGAATTGCCTCTTTCCCCCTTTTTTCCCCTTTTCTGACGCGGGTGACTCACGCAGCTCCTCCGGAGAAATCTTTTCCTCGGGGGAGCCGCGAGATCCGCGGCGATTGAGGAACAGCGGAGCCGTTGGCAAATGCCAGGCTGCGAATCTGGCCCAGGATTTTTTCAATTAAGCTTTTCTTTTCTAGGTTTTTTTTTTTGTGTTTTGTGTTTTGTGGGGTTTTTTTTTCTCTCTCTCTCTCTCTCTCCGAGAGGCGAATTAATTGATATTTGCTCAGTGTGTCAAAATAGCTGCGGTGCGTTGGAGTGCCGCGCTCCGATCGGGAAGGGAAGGGAAGGGAAAGGAGAGTGACTCAGTGGGAAGGGAATTAAAAGCAGCAGCTCCTGCTCAAGGCCAGGCTCAGTTCTGCTCCGAGGAACGGGAGGGGAGCACGTGGATTGCAGGGAAGCTGTTCCCAGGAATCTGGTTTGGGGGGATTCACCTCGTTTTCCCTCTGTCAGGCTGGAGGAGAGGAGTTCTATGGAAAAGTTGGAGCGCTGGGTTGGGGCAAACTGGGGACGGACTGGGATGGAATTCCTGGAGGAGCTGTGGCTGCCCTTGGATCCCTGGAAGTGTCCAAGGCCAGGCTGGAGCAACCTGGAATAGTGGGAGCTGTCGTGGTTGGAAGTGGATGGGATTTAAGGGGGATCCACCCAAACCATTCCATGATTTTGTTTCCCCGTCCCTCCATGGGTTCTGCAGGAACAGCCCCGGACAGCGGGAATCTGCCGGGCAGGAGGGCCTGGAGTGCCAGGACACAGGGAACGGCTTCCCACTGCCGGAGGGCAGGGATGGATGGGATATTGGGGAAGGAATTCCTGGCTGGGAGGGTGGGGAAGGGCTGGGATGGAATTCCCAGAGGAGCTCTGTCTGCCCCTGGATCCCCGGAAGTGTCCAAGGCCAGGTTGGGATAACCTGGGATAGTGGGAGGTATTGGGATTGGAAATGGATGGGATTTAGGTCCATCCCAACCCAACCCATGCCAGGACTCCATGATCTTCATCTTCCATGGAGGATGTAGAGCAGCTGGGCTGCTGGATTTGGGAATGCCATGGATCCCATCCTGGGTGGTTGGATGAACACACCCCTGGATCTGTTGGCTCCGGCAGAGGCACCGTTCCATGGGGGGTGAGTCCCCAGTGAAGCCCCTTAGAAACTTTAATTCTATTCAAGATATTCATTAAGAATTTATTAATTATATTATTTTAGCTCTTCTGGGGCATCCCTGGCCCCACCCGTCAGCGGGAAAATCCCTGGATATGTTTAATTCCAGCTGTCCCGGCTCCCACTGCAGAAAGCCAGAATTCCCCAGTTCCAGGGGTTCCGACTTTCCCAATTAAATCCCTTTTTTCCTGTTCCCTCCCTCCCCCTGCTCCGCTCTCATTTATCTCCCCTCATTTGTCACCTCGATCAAGTTCCTGATCTCCCACTGGGGCCGCCGAGTTAAGCCCGGGATTAGGGGGAGTTTAATTGGATCGCCCTCCCACCATCAGCTCCAATAAAATTTCATGGAAAGATAAAAAATCTCCCGAGGTTTCACGGAACAAAAGGGGCCGGGGAGGGGAACGGGATCACTTTTTCCACCTCCCATCCCATTTTTTACTTTTTTCCGGTTAAATTCTCTGCCAAGCCGCGTTCGAGGCTGATTAACCAGGGAAGGGAGGATTTCTGGGAGCTGCGTTATCCCATTTTTTCCGTGTGTAAGCACTCGCTGGCTGCTGCTCTCGGCCTCTCGCCGCGATTCCCCCTGACAGGAAGATGAATTGGGCTCCGGCCGGGGAGAAAATAACATTTATTTCCCATGGAAAATGTGCTGAGCCGCGGGAGAAGCGGGAGCAGGGAGGTCAGGATGGGAGAGCGGGGACGGGAAGGGAGGGATGCACCTGGATTTGGGACCTTTGGATGTAGAACCCTCGGATATCCCGGTCTAGGGTCTCGGGTTTAACATTCCAGGCACCGGGAATGTGTTATCCAGGTTTAGTGGAACATCCCTGAGGATCTCCAGGCACTGGGAATGTCTTTCCAGCCTGGAATTTCTGTGGGAAGGGGCGGTGCATTTTTTTGGGATTCTGTGGCCCCTCCAGCCTCTCCCACCCCGAATCCCCACCCCATTGTGCTCATCCCACCCCCTTTTCCCAGCACACAGAGAGGATCCCGCTCTCCTCGTCCCACTCCTTTTCATCCAGGAGATACCAGGGATGATGGAGGGCTTCCAGAGGGATCCGGGATGGATGGGAGCTCATTGAGGCCGCCTGGGTCGGGGAAGAATCTGGGAACGATCCCAGTTCCCTCATCCTCCACTACAGAGCCTCAAATCTTCCCCTGCCAGGGGCTCTCCCAGCCTAAAGCAAAATTCCCAGGAAAAACGGGCGCTCATATGGAAGTGCCACCGCTCCGGAGGAACATGAGGAGCTCCTGGATCCGGCTGAGCCTTGCAGGAAAATCCAGTTAAAATCTGGGAAAATCTGCCCTTTCCTTGCTGGTTTTGCTCCTCTCCTTCATCCCGGGAGCTGTTCCTGGGAGGAAAAAAATCCCAGCTAATCATTAGGGTGGGAATTGTTCCCATTCCTGTTAAAAATAATCCTGGTTGGGTTTGTTCCTGGTGCTTTTGAGTCTTTTGGGTTCTTGGGCCAAACTTTTCTTCTCCTGCAGTGACATTTGGGGGGAGAAAAGTGGGGGAGGTGTGAAAGGAGGAGGCGGAACAAAGGAAGGGAACGAAAATAGGGAAAATTGGGGGTGGATGGCGGGGAAAGGAGGAGGGGAGGGTTTGAGGCTCTTGCGGAGTGAAATTCCCATCCCAAACTCCCCCAAAAAACAGGGAAAAGGATGCAGGGAAGGTCCTTGACCCCGCAAAGAGGATCCCACTGGGAACTGAGGGGCAGGGAATGGAGCTGGAGCATCCAAAGGGGGAGGTTGGGGTTGGGGCATCCCTTGGAGCCGGGAATGTCAGGGCTGGAGCATCCTTGGGGACTGGGAATATTGGGGTTGGAGCATCCCTGGGGAGAGGGGAAAATGCGGGAAAAAATGCGGAAAAAATGTGGAAAAATGCGGGAAAAATGTGGAAAAATGCGGATTTTTTGCCGCTCAGTGCGTTCCTGGCAGGGTTGGGGGTGCGGGGCTGGAATCGGCGCTAATCCAGAGATGAAAATCACCCAGGAGCGACCCAGCAGCATCAAGAGATGAATTAATTACCGGCGAATCGCTAATGAGGCATCGTGAGTCAGCAGCGGTTTGATCTCGGGCACACGAGGAAGGAGCTGCTGGAAAAGGGTTTGGATTGAAGCTGTTGGAAAAGGGTTTGGATTGGAGCTGCTGGAAAAGGGTTTGGATTGGAACCGTTCCAGCCCCGCCATCCCACGGGTGGGGACGCGCCGTGATTGCAAATGAGGCTGCCCGAGCATCCCAAATCCCATTCACAAACAGAGCATCCCAAACCCTTCGGTTCACATTCCCAACCCCGTGGGATGCTCGGGATGGCGCTGAGTGACCCCAAGCCATCCCACGCCATTGTTCCCACCTGGAGCTGCTCCAGCTCCTTTGGAATCGACACCGGGAAAGCCCAGCCCGGGCCTGGCATGGCTGTGCAGGGCCCTGGGTGTGAATCCCGCACAGAATATTCCTAAAATTATCCCCTAAAACCCCTCCCAGCGCTGCCCAGATCCTCACCCGGAGAAAATCACGGAAAATCCAACATTTCAAAGCCCCAAAAGCGGCGGCCGAGGGAGGGGAGGATCCTTTCAGCCGGGTAATGGCTCGTGGCTGACAAGGAGCCTCTGTTCTCTTCCTCGGAAAAGCTTTTAAGAGCCCCGGGAAGGACGGGCAATTACGGGAAGGTTCTCGCTCTCCGCGGGGCGTTCGGAATCGCTCGTGGATGTTTTGCCGAGCAGGGAAAAAAAAAGTGGGATTTTGGAGAGAGGGAAAAGCAGCGCGGTCGGAGCCGGCCCCGGCCCCTTGGGGTTAACGGAGCTCCGTAATTAGCGCTGCAATTAACGCCGCTCATCAGGGGAAGGGGGGAGTCATCCACAGAAATCCCGGAGAGATCCAAAGGGCGACGCTTGGGGAGAGGGGGAGTGCGGGAAGGAATTTTGGGGTTGGACTCGAAGGGCGAGGGCTCAACGGGGTTGGTGGCACTGGGGACACCCCCGGGCACGGGTCCCCTTCCCATGGGGACATCTGAAGTCTGGCAGGAATTTCAACCTCCACCAAACCTTTCCCAGGATTTTTCCCGGCTGGAAGGGGGTCAGGGCAGCTCCCAGAGCCGGGACCTGAGAATGAATTTTAATTCCTGCTGCTCAGAGCTGCCATCCTGATTTATTCCAGGGATCTCCAACCTGCCGGAGCTGCTCCCGGGATCCCAAAGAGCTGGCAGCTCCCAGAACATCCCAGGAGAGCCGGGATTCCAGAGCCTGGAAAAGCCCCCCTTCCTTCCCTGTCCATCACCCTGGCATTGGCGTCATTCCCGATTTCCTGCCAGCGGGGAAAGTGAGATTGGGGGATTTTTCTCCCCCTCCTCCCACGCTGTGGTTTTCCGCATGGCTGGGAATTGTGGCTGTTTCCATGTGTTTTCACTGGAATCCTAATTCTGGGGAAAAAAACCCTTTCCATACGGAGCTGATTTAATTCCTTTTCCCTTGGCCCCACTTTCCCTTCAATCTTCCACCACTTTCCCTTTTCCAGGATGGAGCTGAGGGTCAAAATTCCCTGCGAATCCCTGAGATTCCTCCTGGAGGGGGAAAGCGGGAGCAAACAAAGATTCCTGGTGCCTGGATGAGGCTTTTTTTGGGATCAAACCACCCGGCCAATCTGCTGCCGCCATCCCCGTTAATTCCATGTGCGAGCTGTTTTTCCAGGGAATTTCTTGCGTCACCGGCATCCCAGCAGGGCTCCATCCACCTCCTGCCGCTCGCCCTTCTCTTGGAAAAGGTGATGGATGCTGTTCCCCCTGCCAGCCCCTTCCCACACGGATCCTGTCGCCTCCCAGGAGCCGGAAAAATCCACAATAATTCCCTGCGTCACCTTTGCCGGGCTGTCAAGGCCCAGGAAAAAAAAAAAAAAACCTGCAGAAAAAGCTGGATTTTATAAAATCCTGAAGGTCAGGGCAGCTGTCAGGAAATCAATGGTGTGATGATTCCATAAATAAGCTGGGAAAATGGGGATAGGTCAGAGGGAAACTGGGAGCAACAGCAGCTTGTGGGGCCAGGGGAAAAATACTCCTGGGATGTGCTGGAGGACAAATTCCAGGAAAAAAATCGGATCCAGATGGCCAGCGCTGGATGCTGGGGATGGGAATTGTCCTTCTGGAGACAAATCCAGCTGGAACGTGGGAATTTGGTGTTTATCCCTGATTATTTCCATGCTTAGGGGATTATTTTTCCCACCAGGAGAAGGTGGATGCTCTTTTCCAGGCAGGCTCAGCCCTCCACCCTCCCCACCCCATGGATCTGCGGTGGGTGGATAATGAATTCCTGCTGGGCTCTGGAATTCCCGCTCTGGAGAGGAATTGCGGGAGCAGGGAGGTTTTTTGGTTTCCAGCCCGTGGAATTCCTGCGTAAGGTGCAGTTTTTCACCGGGGCTGCTCCCGCCTCTTCCAGCAGTGCTGGGATTTGGTGGCGGATCCATCCAAATTCGCCGGGATTCGGTGGCGGATCCATCCAAATTAATTGGAATTCAGTGGTGGATCCACCTGAATTCGCCGGGATTCGGTGGTGGATCCGTCCAAATTCGCCGGGATTCGGTGGCGGATCCATCCAAATTCAATGGAATTCAGTGGCGGATCCATCCAAATTCAATGGAATTCAGTGGCAGATCCACCTGAATTCGCCGGGATTTGGTGGTGGATCCGTCCAAATTCGCCAGGATTCAGTGACAGATCCATCCAAATTCACTGGAATTTGGTGGTGGATCCATCCGAATTTGCCGGGATTTGGTGGAGGATCCATCCAAATTCGTTGGAATTCGGTGGCAGATCCATCCAAATTCGTTGGAATTCAGTGGCGGATCTATCCAAATTCACCGACTCAGCTCCGCCGCTCCCAGGGCTGTGACATCCATAAAAAATGGGCCCAGGAAATCATTGATCCCAAAGTCCACACCAAGGAGCCTCTGGGAGCCGGCAGGCAGCGCTTGGAATGCCAAGGGCACATTCCCACTCCATGGCCAGATCCCGAGAGCTGCAGAAGGGGCTTGGGAATTCTTTAATTAACGTGATTTATGTCCCTTCCCGTGATTGAGGCCCTGGAGCTTCGGGAATCCGTCAGCGGAAACGGGCGGCATCGACCTCCGTGTCCAACCTGGAATCTCAGCGGATGCAGGGCGGTAATGAGGGAAAATCCAACTGGAAAAGCAGCCGGAGCGTGCCTGGATGGGCGAAACGCAGCGGGAATGGGGGCAGGGATCCCTGTGCCATCCATGATCCATCCGCGGCAGCCGGGGTGGATCCAGAGGATTCCAAAGGAGCCAAAACCAGGGATGGACAAGGAGCTAAGGAGCCAGAAGCTGGGATTTGCTTAAAATCAAGGAAGCAAAGCAGAGCCAGGTCCTTGGGAGCTGCGGAAGAACGAGGGATTTGTACCTCAGGATGAGGAAAGGAGCTCTGGAAGCTCTTGGATATTCGGGATCCCAGCCTCCTTCCCGCATCCTGCGGGATCCTTTCCCTTCCCCAGGCTCCAGCTCCATTCCAGAGCTCCCAGCTGGGTTTTTTCCCCTTATTTTTAGGGATTTGGGTGAGTTTCTCCACCCTCTCGATCCCAATAAAAACGAAGCGAAAATGGAATTAAAGCCAAAATCTTTGGAGAGGGAGGACGGAACGAGGCAATTATTTTGTGCTTGGAAATTATTCCCTAATTGTGCCAGGAGTTGTGTCCAAAGGAAGCCAATAAAGGGGATTTAATTGGATTTGGGAAGGGAAGGAGAGCGGAGCGAGCGGGAGAGCTCAGCTCATGGGATGTGCTGGAGCTCGGAGTGTCCCAGCAGGAAAATTTGGGATTGAATCCATTGGTTTGGGGGGCTCGGAGCAAATTCCCTGGGACTGCGCCGCTGCCTTCTCCCTGCGGATCCTCCTGGGATGCGGGAGAGCCTTTGGAGCAGCCTGGAGCTCTCTTCCATGTAGGAATGGTGGCACCTGGATCCAGGGATCACTGGGAATGCCCTGATTATGGAGAGGAGAAACTGAGGCAGACATGGATCATGGGAATATCCAGGAAAAGGTGGGAATAAGACAGGAATCTGCCCCCTCCCCCGGCAGCAGTGGGAGGAATTTTGGCCCTGGGTTTGGAATTTCTGGGAAGATCTGAGGAAGAGGCTGGGAAATTGGGAGTGAAGCATTCCCAGAACATCCAAGGGAGGTGCCTGGAAATCCCCCTTTTCCCACCGCTCCTCATGGAATAACGGACGGGAATCCGGAATAACAATTTCCAAAAACTCAGGAATTCCCGCACTGGGATTTTCCCTCTCCTGTGGATCACCTCATCCTCACTCGGATCCCACCTGGAGCCTGCCTGGATTCTCCTCCACTTTCATCTTTTCTCCACACCTGGATCCAGCATCCACCTGGAAAAACGGGAATTGCTCTGCTCCCATCCTATTGGAGCAAGGGGCAAATCCAGGCTCTGGATAATGACTTTAATGAATTTTCACCTTTCCAGTCATTAATTCCCAACAGCTTCACTCGGAGCATGGAGCGGTGGAGACTCCAGAGGTGGAGATTCCTTCCCATCCCGGGATTTAAGGAGCAGGAACGCGGAGCAGGAAGAGCTGAAGCAGCTGCATTATTTAAAAATGAGCCGATGAATAATTTATCCAAGGATTCTGTGCGCGTTGGACAACATTCCATTACAATATTCCATTAAAAAAGAAATCAATTACAATTTATGGGGGGGGAAAAAAGGTCCCTTCCCTGGCTCATGGAAAAACGCTGCCGAGGCAAAGAATATTCCTGTTATTCATAAAGAACGGGAGAGGTTTAAATAAGGATCTCCTGGAATAATCAAAGCTTCTCCTCGGAGCCACGTAGGGGAGGGAGATTCCCGCTCTCCCAGCGGCTTCTCTCCATTAAAATTCCTCCCTTGTTTTGGGAAGGGCAACTTTAAACCTTCCGGGTATCCGGGATTACGGAATATCGAGGGAGTTGGCTGGAAATATCCATAAATTTACATTTCTTCCCGCTCTGCTCCTCTCCCAAGTTTTTTCGGGATCAGGGATATCTTTTCCCCCAAAACAAACTCCTTTTCCATCCAGCCCCCTGTGCCAGAGGGAGATCCCAACTTTTCCCGGGATCAGGGATGGTTTTTCCCCCTAAAATCACCTCCTTTTCCCTATAAATGTAAAGCAAACAAGAAATTCCCGGGAACAAGTGGCGGGAGCAGCTTCCAGCCGTGACCTGCAGCACTGGGAATGCGCTCCCAATAATCAGCCGGTGTTTATTTAATGGACAATAATTCCGCGCGGAGCTCCGGCGGAGCGCGGAGTTAATTAAAAATGGCTTTGGAATTGCTCCCCCCGGGAGGATATTTTGTGTTATCCAAGGATTTTTCATTAATATTCCTCTCCCTTCTCTCCACTCTGTCTGCCCCTGCTGCTGGTTTTATCTTTTCCCTGGAATCTTGGGGCTGTTTCCCGCTGGGTGCCCATGGAAAGTGGGCGCTGGAGGGGGGTTGGGTTTAATATCCTGGGATTTGGGCACTTTCCCTCCAGGAAATGGTGAAATTTTGCCTCTTTTTTTCCTTGGATTGGCACGGGATGGAAGGGTTGGGTGGGATGACCAAAGACCCCCCCCAGGGAGGGAATTCCAGCCCCTTCCCTGCATCCCTGCTGGGATTTGGGGATGCTGATGGAGGCACAGCCGGAGACTCCAGAGCGTCCCATCCCAAAAGGGAGGAATGGGGTGAGATTTTGGGAAAACCGAGGCTCATGGAGCCCATCCAGGTTGGCACTGAGAAGATTCCGGCGTTGTCCCAAACCTTGGTGGGTCATTCCCAGGGTGATCCCACTGGGATCAGCATTCCCGGGGACACATCCCTGTTCCAGGTTCCCTTGGATATGTTTTATCCCATAAATCCCCACCGGGATGCCTCCATGGAGTGTTCAGCCATGGAATATTTCCACCTCCTTGCTCCTGCGGACTCTCCAGACGGGAACATTTCCCTCTGGAATTCCAGCAGCTCCGTCACCGCCGGGCCGTGAAATGGGAGCCGAGGAAGCGCAGCTGGGAATAATTCACCTCCAACCTGGTGGGAATTCCCGCGGATCCTGCCGGAAGGAGGCCGCGGCTCCGCTCGGGATCATCCCGCTCCTGTTTCCTTGGAGCAGCCTCTTCATCCTGGCGGATCTGATTGCTCCTGATGCTCCCTAATGGCTCCGAGTGGTTTTTCCCTCTCTCCTTTTATTCCCGTCTCCTCTTGTTTGGATCAGGTGTTGGCTGCGTTATCCCGCCGGTTTTTATTTTTCCTTAGGGATTTTCACGGTGTTTCAGAGAGCGGGGCTGGGATTGAAACCAGAGGAACCATCCCAGAAAAATCCAAGCAACCCCCCAGCAGAAATTTAAGAGAAGGTTTGACCCAAAATCCTGAAAAATCTGGGTTTATCCCAATAAAAATCAGCCCCCCTTGCTGCTTCCTGCCCTCCAAAGAATCTGAGAGGGAAAAAAATCCCATTTTTTCCTCCTTTTTTCCTTCCACTCCAGGGAGAAGAAAAGGAACAAAAAACCGGTTCAGGCTTTTTTTATCCAAGCACTTTCCAAGTTAATTTCCAAAAGCTGGGAACACTCGATAGTTTTAATTAAGCTGCTGCCTGGGGAAATCTAATTTGTGCAGCCAAAGCCTCTCACTTTCCTTGGATAGGGATCTCACTCCGGGAAACGTGGATGGTTCTGGCAGCGGTGACTCCAGGGATTTGATTTTATTCCATTTTATTCCATTTTATTCTATGTTTTATTTTATTTCGCCGTGGAAATCCCACTTTTCCCAGTTATTTCAGCCTGGCCGGGTTGTGGTGCTGGAAAGAGGAATCCAGATTTTTCCAGGGATCGTATGGAGACCGCGTGGGAACAACTCATTCCCCCAAACTGCAAATCAATTAATCCCAAATTTGATTTTCCCCCTCAGCAACCATCCAGGTTTAATTTCAGATGGGAACATGGAAAACGCTCCGGGACCATCGGAAGTACCACACTGGGGTTGGGATTGGGGGTTTTTTTTCCTGATGGGATTTTCTGATTCACTGGAATTAATTAAAGTGATCCGGGAGCAGGGAAAATCCTGGATTTGCTGCGCTCCCCGGGCCAGCAATCCCACTAAAAACTCGGCTCTGCTCCTCCCCAGGCCTCATCCTGCTGCAGTTTCCAGCTTTTCCGGAGGCTGCCAAGGAAAGGGTCATTTCTGGGAATATTTTTAGCCCTGGCACCTGCCCATGGAGAAGGAAGGTGGGATTTGCCAGCTGACTCCAGGCGGGATTCGGGAGCAGATGGAGCTCCGGGGCTGCTGACAGGGCTGCGAGGAGAAGTTTGAATTCAAATTTCGGGAGCGCTGGGTGCCTTTCCAGCCGGCTTTCTCCTTCCTTTTCATGGAAGCAGCCGCGCTTGGATTGGATTCCGTTCGTCTTCCCAGCCAGGAGCTTTCGGGCAGAGCCACAGGAATGGGAATTACAATCCAGGAGAATTCCTCTCTCTTTTTACCCATTCCAAGTGCACTTCCTTGGTGCTTTTCCCATCCAAGGAAAACACAGGAAAACAGGATTTAAAGGCTGCTACTGGGATTGGTTGGAGCTTTGGGATCTCCCTTTCCATGGAATCCTTTTTTGGGGGAAAACAGGAGCTCTGAGAGCCCCTAAAATCAAATTTTGAACCTGAATTAAGTAAAAAATCCTCAAAAACAGAGCCCGGAATATCCCTGCAAATTATCAGGGAGAGCGGGAGACACCCTCAGGAGCGATCCCTCTTCCCGGAACATCTCCCAGTCCATAAATATTTCCCAAAAAAAAAAAAAAAGCAGGACAAAGCCTGACGTATAAAAGATTGGATGGAGAATGTGTTATGGCATCCACAGCAATCCCGTCTGGGGGAATTTATGGCATCGATAAATTCCCTGCAAAAGGAGGCTCCGCTGCCAGTTGGAGGAGTTCAATCCATCCTGGATCCGTGGCGAATTCCCAGTGTTACAGTTTGCCTGTTTAAAGGGAAATTGGGATCGAGTCTTTGGGGGATTTGGAATAAAAAAGTCAAAACGAACCCTAAAAGACCTCGTTTAAGAGCCCGGTGGTGCCGTTTATCCCGGAATTATTCCACGGGGATCCTTCCCATTCCCACAGCACTCAGGGATGTGGGTTAGGAGTGTGGGATATGTTGGGAAGGAGGGAATGGGGCGGTGGCAGAGGCAATTCCTGGTTTTAGGGCGGCAGAATTCCCCTGGGAGCAGCTTTTCCTTCCCCACCCTCGAGCCCATCTGGATTTCGGGTGGGATCATCGGGAAGCTGCTGCATCCATGTGGGATCTGCCGGTCCTTGGGATAAGAGCATTTTCCACGGCATCCCTGTGTGCCCCCCTCATGGGTTCAGGGATCCCACGCCTGTTTTCCAGCTGATTTTGGAATTTTCCAGAAAGTTTGGGCTCTGCTTCCCTCTGGATCCAAGCCCTTCCGTCTCGATATTCCCAGCACTTCCCACAGCTGTGCCAGAGGTTTGGGAACAGCTGCTCTGCACCAGGGAGGTTGAACTGGGGCAGGCAGGGAATGAGAACGGAAGCAGGAATGGGAACGGGAATGGGAATGGGAATGGGAACGGGAATGGGAACGGGGACAGGGACAGGAATGGAAACGGGGACGGGAATGGGAATGGGAACAGGAATGGGAACGGGAATGGGAATGGGAATGGGAATGGAAATGGGAATGGGAATGGGAATGGGAACGGGAATGGGAACGGGGACAGGGACAGGAATGGAAACGGGGACGGGAATGGGAATGGGAACAGGAATGGGAATGGGAATGGGAATGGGAATGGGAATGGGAACAGGAATGAGGGGCAGGGAGGGTGGCACTGCCATCACGGCTCCCGGTGGCCACCGGGATGCTCCAAGGGTGACATTCCAGGGATAACAGGCAAAAGGAAGGGATGAGGGCCAGGAATTCCAGTTGCTGGATGAGCCGGAGCTCCCCCACTCATGGATTCGGAGCCGACAGGAGCAGCGGGCTCTGGAGGGGGTTAAAGGAGCAGCTGGAGCACCAGGGAACTCAAAACTATGGAAAAAACCCGGGATTTATTCCCAAACCCAACGCATTCCGCAGCAATTCCAGCCCAGAGCCTGCGCTGAACTTCCCGGTTCTTTATGGAGGTGGCATTTGCATGGAAATGGGATCGGAGAGCGCTTTTAGGGGAGCGCGTTCCCAGCTGTTCCTGCTGCCGGATGACCTGGAGGGATCATCCGGGACGAGCTGCATCCACGGGAGGTGGGAAGGGAGGATGGATGGGATGATCCCTGCTCCTTCCCACCCCTGCCTCTGCTCCCGGTACCTCCTCCCTTCCCAAACCCCCTGGAAAACCCCAAACCCTGAGCTGATCCTTCTCCATGTATTCCAGCATCAAACTTTGATTTAATTCCGTGTTTTCCCATCGTTCTTTCCACCCCAAAAAATCACCCTGGCCGAGTGCTGATCCTCTCCTTCCCTCCTCATTCCCAGCCCCTTTTTTTTCCCCCTTTTTCCCTTCATTCCTGCGTTTTCAGCCTCCTCACCTGGAAGCTGCTGCATTCCCCGCTTTTTTCCCAAGGAAATTCGGCCTCGGCCCGGCTGTGCCGAGCCATTTTAAAATCAGATCCTCTCGTTATTTACACTTTAGAGCCCATTGTGTTTTTCCATGTCCTCTTCCCATTGATTTTCGGGGGAGGCAGGAAAGGAGCTCAATTATTCCCCACAAACCCACAGATTTTATCCGCGTCGGGTTTGGGGTTTTTATTTTTTAATCTTTTTTGGTTTTGTGTGTGCGTTTGACATTTTTAGAAAATCAATTCCTGGCAGTTGGGTTTGTTCAGGCTCCGGGGCCGGAAGCAGCTGACACAAAGCCGACGTTTATTCCAGGAGTATCCATCCAAACCCTTATCCAGGATTTATCCCCGGCCCAAACATTCCCAAACTCTCCTGGCTGGGTTTTGGGTGTCCCTGTCGCCATCCACGGTGTGACAAAGATTAAAAAAAAGAGGGAATGAAGCCAAATTATCCCAAATAAATGGAGAGATCTCAACCCCACGGAGCTCGGGATGCTCTTCCCATGCTCCCGCCCTGCCTTTTCCAGAGATTTAGTGGATGGTTTTATCCTGAATTTTCCCGATTTATGTCACTCCTTGGTTTTCTCCCTCCCATCACTCTCCGGTCCTGGAAGTGGCCACAGACTCATTCCCTGTCCAGCCACGGGGCGAGAAACATAAAAAAAGAGGGAATAAAGCCGAATTATCCCAAATAAATGGAGCCCACAACCCTTTGGACCTCGGCATGCTCTTCCCAGATTCCCACCCTGCCTTTCCCATGGATTTCGGGGATGTTGGAGCATCCAGGCAGGGCAGGGACATCAGCGGGGACGTCAGTGGGGACAAAGGACAACCAGTGCTAAATAAAGTTCCCATTATCCCTGGGCAGGAGGAGGGAGGGAGGGAAGGAGATCGACCAGGCCGTAAATTTTCGGAATTGCCCCCAAAAAGCTTCTCCAGGGAGTGAATCCGAGGGAGCGGCCGGGCTGGCTGCAGATAATGGATTCCTGATTAATTAATAATGCGCCGTGATGGAGGCTTTTATCGACCCTTAGATACGAACCTGACCCCCCTCCATGAATAAAACATGGGTAAAAAATGGGATCGGAGCGTGGAGTGATCCTGAAACGACCGGGATGGATTGTGGGGCTGCGGGAATCGCCGATGGATGGCAGCCCCTGCCTGGGATCCCGCAGGACTGGGTGCCCCCAAGGGCTGGGGTGGGGACAGTGGGGTGGGGAACGGCGCTGCTCAGTCCCTGGGAAGGATTGGAAGGATCCTTAAAAACCGGGATCCTGTGGGAATGCCCTTCCCAGCTCGTTTGTGTCGTGGCAGCCGCACAAGCGCCACCATTGTCCCTTTAGGGGCTCATTAGGGATGCTCAGGAGGAGCTGGCTCTGATCCATCCATCCCTGTCCCTCTCCTGGTTTCCATCCATCCATCCGTCCATCCATCCATCCATCCATCCATCCATCCATCCATCCATCCATCCCTGTCCCTCTCCTGGTTTCCATCCATCCATCCATCCATCCATCCATCCATCCATCCATCCATCCCTCTCCCTCTCCTGGCTATTTTAACACCTCACGGAAAATCCATCCTCAGCCACCCCACAGCTCCCGGTTCATGGCAAAGCCTTGGATTGCTCTTCCCGTGCTCCAGACTTGGCCTGTTTTGGGGAAAATGGGATCCAGGGGCAGGATGGGATCCAGCAGCAGGATGGGGACCAGCAGCGGGATGGGATCCAGGAGAAGGGTGGGATCCAGGAGCGGGATGGGATCCAGGAGAAGGGTGGGATCCAGCAGCGGGATGGGATCCAGGAGAAGGGTGGGATCCAGGAGCAAACCACGAGGCAGCACCAGCCTGGAAAACCCCATCCTGCAGCTCCGAGTCAAACTCTGGGAAAAATAAATTAAAAAAAAAAAAAATCCGAAGCGTGGATTATCCAAGCGTTTATTCCGGGGTTTCTTGTGGGATTTCTCATCTCCCACCCCTCCCCGGCCGTTCTCACCCCTGGCATTCCTGGAGAGCACTCAGTTCCCGTTGCTTCCCGAAAAACTCTGCCTGAATCCTCCCATCCCTGCCCTGGCATTTGATTCCTTATCAGGGGGAGATCCACAGAGGAACAAACAAAGGGAAGGAATTTATTGTGGGAATGATTGGATAATGCCCAGTCAGGCGGCTCCGTGGCCTTAAAATTCGCCTGTGAGCCGGGAAAGAGAAAAAAAAAGGGAGAAGAAGAAAAGTCTCGGGAAGACTTTGCCAGAAAATGGAATTCGGTTTTTTTTTACCATTTTCAGGCTGTTTTAACTCTGCCCTCGGGGTCAATCCCTCCGGAACAACCTTTTCCTCCAAGAAAATGTCACAGCAGGGGCTGGTCCAGCAGGAATTCGGGATCAGGGGGCTCCGTGAGGGAAGTTCAATGCCAGGCAGCTGGAAAAATGAGGAATATCCCGGGTGGGATGCAGGGAGAGCCCCCAGGATGCTCCCAGGGTTTGGCACATCCAGGGAGCAGCAGGATAAGCAGGCCCAGCCTCTCAGAGGCGTTTTCCCTGTGCCAGGGATTTGTTTACCCCAATTTTTCCCGATTTTTCGCGGTTTCTAACCGCCCCCCTCCTGCCGTATCTCCCACCTCAGCGCCGGCGGTCAAAAAAGGGACGGGATGCGTTTCCATGGCAACAACTCCCGAAATCCGGGCTGCGGTCCCTGTCCCCGCTCCCGGCCGGATCCGTCCCCATCTCAGGATTCCCGAGCCCTGCGAAGGGCTCAGCCGCCCCATTCCCAGCCCCTGGGATGCAGATCCAGGTTTGATCCTCTCTGGAGCATTCCCGGCCGCCTTCCCCCCGCGGCTGCCCCCTCGGGCACCCTCTCCCAGGGCCCTGTGCCCGCCGGGTGTCCCGTGGGTGTCCCCTGGGTGATCCCTGCTCTCCCTCTGTTCCCCCTGTCGCCCTGGGTGTCCCCTGATCCCTCTGTGGTGTCCCCTGGGTGTCCCCTGATCCCTCTGTGGTGTCTCCTGGATGTCCCCTGAGTGTCCCTTGTTCCCTCCAGGTACCCCCTGATCCCCCTGGGTGTCCCCTGATCCATCTGTGACATCCCCTGGGTGTCCCCTGTTCCCTCCAGGGACCCCCTGCTCCCCCTGGGTGTCCCCTGGATGTCCCTTGTTCCCTCCAGGTACCCCCTGGGTGTCCCCTGATCCCTCTGTGATGTCCTCTGGGTGTCCCCTGCTGCCCCGGGTGTCCCCTGAGTGTCCCTTGTTCCCTCCAGGTACCCCCTGATCCCCCTGGGTGTCCCCTGATCCCTCTGTGATGTCCTCTGGGTGTCCCTCGTTCCCTCCAGGTACCCCCTGGGTGTCCCCTGAGTGTCCCCTGCCCCGGCTGCCGCAGAGGGGACATTTGTCCCCTGCCCGGAGCAGCTGCAGCTTCCCTTGGATGGAAACCTCGGGAATATTCCCGAGGAGAAGCCGGGGCTGTGTGAGGTCCCCGGGCCGGGGTGGCCCTGGCGCCGCTGGAATATTTCAGGGGGTGGCAGGGAGGGGGTGACAGGGACCTTGCCGGGTGTCCTTGCCGGGATGAGGGAGATGGATCTGGCTCTTCCCGGGAGCAGCGAGGCCCTGACGTGACAGCGGTGACGGATGGGCCCTCCCTGCCCGCGCTGATTACCGGGAAGGCTTCGAGTCCGTAAATATTCCCGGGGGGACACAGCTGTCACCTCCCTCCGGGAGCTCGGGTTTAGCAAAGCCTGGCTTAGGGAAGGGATGGACTGGGAGGAAATGGGGGTTTGGGGCCATTTCCTGCTGGGGCGGGTGGGGACACGGCTGAGCGGGCGGCGCAGGGGCTGCTCTGCCTCAGCTCCCTGGAGCTGCTTCCTCCTGCTTCCCTCGGGATCCTCCTGCATCCTCCTGCGTCCCTCTGGATCCTTCTACATCCTCCTGCATCCTCCTGCATCCCTCGGGATCTTTCTGGATCCCTCTGGATCCCTCTGGATCCTCCTGCATCCTCCAGCATCTTCCTGAATCTTCCTGCACCCTCCTGAATCCTCCTGCATCTCTCTGTATCCTCCTGATTCCCTCTGCACCCTCCTGAATCCTCCTTCCTGCATCCTTCTGGATCCTCCTGCATCCTCCAGCGTCTTCCTGGATTTTCCTGTTCCCTTCAGAACCCTTCAGATTCCCTCTGCATCCTCTTGATCCCTCCAGCATCTCCCTGCATCCTCCCACACCCTCCTGCGTCCTCCCGAATTTTCCCGCACCCTCCAGATCTCCCCGGGATCTGCACCCCTTGGAATGCGAGGTTCCCACCCAGGGCTGGAGGTCGAGGTGGGGAAATTCCCTCCCGGGTGCTCTCCAGGTGGGGAAATTCCTCAAAATCCCCCCAAAAAATCTCATTGCCGAGGCGATGCCAGGGCTGGGAGCGCGGCCGGAGGGGAGGGAGCAGAGCTGGGAGGGATTGGGCTGGAAAAGAGCCGGGAAAGGAGGAAAATTCCTTATCTGAGATTTAAAGGGAAATAAATAATTTAAAAATCAGAAGGAACAAGAGAAAAACCCCCACGGAGCAAATGGAGATCTCTGGGAGAGGAGGGGAATTGATAAACAGAAGCTTATCAGGAGGCAAAGCTGATAAGGAACGGCTCCTCAGATCTGGGCTGGAGCTCGCAGAGGACAGGGAAGGGGATGGGATCCTCGGGATTTGGGAAAGGCTGATAAGGGCCTGCAGTGACTCAGAAAACTTCATTTAAATTAGAAAAAAGAAAGGAAAGAAAAAAAAAATCCCCTTTTTTGTCTTCAGCCCCTGAACTTCCCAGGCTGCAGCTCAGGGGAATGGGGAGAAGGAGAATCCACCCCTGGAGCTGCTCCCGGTGAGCTGAGCCCCCATGGATTCATTGGGAATTCTCTTTTAAGGTGGTTTCAAGCCGGGCCTGGCAGGGGCTGCGCTTCCCAAAATCCCTGGATGCCCTCCCGCTCCCAAAACTCATCCCAGGGAGGCACAGGATCCTCCTCCATCCATCCTGCATCCCCAAAACCATCCTGCGTCCCTCAAAACCATCCTAAATCCTCCAAACCCATCCTAAATCCTGAAAAACCATCCTGTATCCCCCAAAACCATCCTAAATTCTCCAAACCCATCCTAAATCCTGAAAAACCATCCTGTATCCCCCAAAACCATCCTAAATTCTCCAAACCCATCCTAAATCCTGAAAAACCATCCTGTATCCCCCAAAACCATCCTAAATTCTCCAAACCCATCCTAAATCCTGAAAAACCATCCTGCGTCCCCAAAAACTCTCCCGCATCCTGAAAAACCATCCTGGATCCTCCAAAACCCTCCTGCATCCCCAAAAACCCCATCCTAAATCCTGAAAACCCATCCTGCATTCCAATAAAGCGTCCTGAATCCCCAAAACCCAATCCTGCATCCTCAGGATTCCCTGTTCCCGTCCCTATCCCACCACATTTTGCAGGCGGAAAACGCCCCAATTTTCTCCTTTTCCCTGATATTCCGTCGTTAATCCCCTTCGGATGGAAGCAGAAGGAAAAGGAACCCGCTCCCGATTTTGTGTTTCTTTGTTTCGGTGTCTGTTTTACAGGAATTTCCATCCGTTTATGGAATTTTCCTCCCTCCTTCCATAATTGCTGTAAACAACCTTCAAACACCGCCGGAGCCACAAACATTCCGAGGGGAAGCGGAGGAAATTATGGAGATCCCGGAGCAGATAAGGAGAGCTGAGCGCTGATAAGGCCGGGAGCTGCTTTGTTTGTTCCTTTGTTTTCCCAAAAAATCAGCTCTTCCCTGTTTATCCCATAAATATCCGGCTGCAAATGAACATCCAGGATTCCAGGTGTCCTTCTCCCACTTTTTCCTGACTCCTGGAAAGCTCCAGGATTTTCCTGGGATCCTTCTCCCACTTTTTCCTGACTCCTGGAAAGCTCCAGGATTTTCCTGGGGTCCTTCTCCCACTTTTTCCTGGCCCTGGAGCACTCCAAGATTCCCAGTTCCCAAGGTTTATGACCTCACCGATCCCAAGATTTATGGATTTGGGGACCCCTTGGAGCAGCCACTTCTCCACCTCCATCAGGGGGACGAGGAATTTCCTCCCGCATGGATCAGGGAAGGTTCCCGGGAATGGGCTGATTCCCTCCTTTTATGCGGAGTTTCCCAGAGGTTTTGGCTCTTCCCTGAGCCGGGAATTGCCCAAATTCCGAGGAAAAATGAGAGACAAATGTCAAGGAAAAAAACTCCGTCGCGGGAGATGAATAATTCAGCTGCCAGGAGAACGTTATCAGCTAATGATCTGTAATTATTAATTAATAATTGAGGGGCTAATAGGCAGGAAATGAAATTAATTAATTGCATCATAACATAATTAATGGAATTAGCGGCAGGGAATTCAAGGAGTTACAGGGTTGGTGGTTTTTTTCACGGAAAAATAGGATTTTAAAGGAAAAATCGGATTTTTCCAAGGGGCCGATGGCGTTTTTTGTTCCGATGGAACTTTGGGAGGTGTGGGAGAGGAGGAGGTGGAAAAGGAGGAAGAGGAGGAAAATTTGGGAGCTGCAGGACCACAAAACCGGGACAGTTCTCCCCAAAATCATGGAAAATCGGGACAAGAATTTGCCAAAACTTTGCAACAGCACAGACCTGAAAATGTTAAATTAACGGGAAAAAATTATTAAAAAAAAAATCAATTTCTGGGCTAAAAATACAAATCCAGCCGAGTTTTCCTGCGTGGGGATGGACGGAATTGTGGATCCATGGATTCTCCTGGATGTGCACAAACCCAAGGCCACCCCCCCAGCCCCCATTCCAGGGTTTTTATTGGAAAATCACAACTTTCCATAAATGATGGGGATGGGGTTTGTGGGGTGTTTTTAGCATTTCGTTCCCTGGGTCCCCTCCAGTCCCCGCTTCCATTCCAGAGGGACGCGGATCATTGTCCCTTCCCGGGAAATGGGGATTTTCCAACAGCTCCCATCTGCTGGAGCCAGGAAGGAGCCAATAAAATCCTGGGAATGCAATTCCAAACTTGTTTATGTCTAATAAACCTTAAAACGCTCCAAATAACCCCAAACACTTCTCCGGGAGAATTGTTGGAGCGAGGGAGGGAGGAGGCCTGGATGGGAATTCCACATCCCGCTGCGGGTTTGGCTCCGCCAAACAGCCCACCCTGAATTCCCGCATCCCATCCCACCCCATCCCATCCATCCCATCTCATCCCATCCCATCCAACCCCATCCCACCCCATCCATCCCATCCCATCCCATCTCATCCCATCCCATCCCATCCCACCCCTTCCCG
>VZTE01004913.1:589768-603780 GCA_013397775.1 Eulacestoma nigropectus | reverse complement strand
AAAGGGAACCCCAACCCCCCCCGTTCCCAGCCTGCAGCCGACATCCCCCTCCCATCCCGGGAAAACGCTCCATGAATCCCAAACAAACGGATTTCGCTCAGCCCTGACTCTTTCAGGGTTGTTTTTTTTTTTTTCGTTCTCCCTTTCATGGCAGATTTTCGGGAAGGCGGCAGCCAATGGAGAGGGAGGACAGGGATTGAAAAGGGATTCAAAGGAGCCTTATCACGGCAGGGCCAGGAGCGTGTGGAGCCTTGGAGATAGGGGAGAGCGGGGCCTCCGATCCACAGGGGTTCCTTCGCTTTTTTCCCTCGGGAAATTGCAATTCCTTTCCCTGTTTCTGTATTTTTTTTTAGGAGGGGTGGGATCCCTGCCCAACCCGGCAGGGTTTGGGAGTGGGGACTGCGGGAATTCTGCGCAGCCCTGGGTTAAAGGGTGGAGGGCGCTGTGGGAACGAATCCCAAAAATGGTGGAGTGTTTGTCAAAGGTGAACAAACCTGGAAATTCCAGGAAATACGAGGAAAACTTGAGAAAGGGATTTTAATGCTCACCTGTTCTTTTTTTGAGGCACAGGTCTGGGGTTTAAGGGGATTGAAGGGATGGATGGATGGGAATGTTCCCCTGGAGAAGGGAAAGATCCAGGGAGACCTCGGAGCCCCTTCCAGGGCCTAAAGGGGCTCCAGGTGAGCTGGAGAGGGACTGGGGACAAAGGCTGGAGGGACAGGACACAGGGAATGGCTTCCCACTGCCAGAGGGCAGGGATGGATGGGATATTGGGAAGGAATTCCAGGCTGTGAGTGTGGTGAGGGGCTGGGCTGGAATTCCCAGAGCAGCTGTGGCTGCCCCTGGATCCCTGGAAGTGCCCAAGGCCAGGGTGGAGCACCCTGGGATAGTGGGAGGTGTCCCTGGATGGATTTAAGGTCCTTTCCCACCCAATCCATTCCCACTGCTCCGCTCCCGCTCCCAAACCTCCTCCCGTTCCCTCTTTCCCACTCAGAGGTGCCCAGGGTTCAGGATCCAAGAGCTAAAGAGGAGCAACAGGATCCTGAGGAGAATTTGGGGAAGAAAAACCAGGGATAAATCCAAGCAGGATTGGGTGTTTTACACTGGGATTTAAACCCAGCTTCCCCTCTGGATGGAAATCCCACGGAAACAACGCGATGGGAAGGGCTGGGGAGAGGCTGAGCCGACCCAATCCAGGCCATGTCCCACATCCAGAGTCTCATCCCTGTGGGAATGCGTGGGCAGGGTTCGGCTGGGGTTTTGGAGCTTTGCTCCGGGTTTTTGGAGCGTTTGTTTTTCCCTTTTCCCCGGGCTTGGCAGGATTTCACTCCTCCTCACCTCAATAAAAGCCGCCCGTCAGGCTCTGGGTTTTTTTGCGGGAATGACCTTTTCCATATGCACAAAACCCAAAGCTCTCCTTGCATTTGGAGGGGGAGAGGCTAAAGCTGGGTTTGATGAGACACAAAGCCTCCGACGCCACGGGTGAGATCCCTCTGTACGGGAAAAACGGGAATCGCGAGGGGTTTGAACTCCGCGGAGTTACACCGGGATCATTTGCACTCACACCGGGACGTTTGTGTAGGATGAGGCAGAAAAACTCCTGAGATCCCCCTCAGTGCCTCCAGGATCCTCAAGAGCCATCCCAGGACCATGCTGGGAGGATATTTGGGATGTTCCGGCCTGAATCCAGGAGAACACGACCTGCCTGTTTTCCATCCCCATCTCCCAGTCTTGCACAGGGCAGCCTGGGGATAAATCATCCCTGCTGGAATCCGTGGAAGCTCCTCGTGTCCTGCTGCCTCCGTCTTGTTTATCAGCGCATTGTTGAGGTTCATTAATGGAGTGTAAAACTGTAATTAAAAATAATCCCCTTTTTTTTGAAGGGAAAAAACCCAGGAGGTGGAGGGAGGGGAAATAAACCCGGAGCCTGAATGAGCTTTAATTGCAGCTGTGGGAACACCGCGGCAAAACAATTTGCTGGGTTTGTTTTTCCTCCGTCAGGGATGAGCCAGGAAAAGCTGGTGAAGAGCCCAGCCCCGGGAAGAAGGCTGCAAACATCCCCATCCCGACTGGAATCTGTCTTTTCCCAACAATCCCGGGCCTGGCTGATCCCTGCTCAGGAGCGGAGCAGGGTTGGGGTTTCTCTGATTTATCTCCCTGGGCGAGGATTTCATTTCAAGCTGGAGGATGCTCCAAGCGAAGCCAGGCCTGTTCCAGCCTTAATTGGGCCGTATTTCAATCCCAGCTCATCTGTTCCGTGTGGATTCCTCGTCCTGGCTCCATAAAGTTTTATTAAGTGATACATCAAGGAATACACAGGGAGAGGGCTCGGTCCTGCTTACAGGTTGGGGAAATGAGGGAGGTGGCGGTGCCTGACTCCGCTCTGGGCACTCCGAGAATTCCCCCTGCCAGACTCCAGCTGGGAATGTCATCCCACAGGGAAAAACACCGCCAGGAGGGGGATTGACAAAAACAGGGGAGAACCAGGGTAAGTCCACAGGCGACGTGGAGCTCTCATCAGATTTTTGGTGGCTGCTTGGATGGTGGCTGCGGATAATTCCGGGTTTTGGAGATTCCAAGGCTGGAGGAGGAGTGGGATGTCCTGGGATGATGGGAGCCGGGAGGAGAGGGATGTCCTGGGGTGATGGGAACCAGCAAGATCGGGATGTCCTGCTGGGAGCCAGGAGGATTGGGATGCTCTGGGATGATGCCACCACACAGAAGCCAGGGACTCCCCTTTCCCGGCTGCTCCCTGCCCTCCACGTGCTTTTTCCACGCCTTTTCCCTGCGCTGCTCTCCCCTGCTCTCCGCCAGCCGAGGTTATTTTGGAAAGCCATGGAATTACCCCGCGTTATCCGCGCTCAGCCGTGTGTCCCGCGGACGCTCCGGCACTGGCAGCTGATAACGGGCTGTGTTTAAGCCGATTGCCGCCAGAGATAAAGGATTCCCCGGAATCTCCGCTCACTTTTGTGAAAGGAAAAGGAAAGGAAAAAAGAAATTATATTAAAAAAAAAAGAAACCACCCTTGAAAGGGCTGCGCCTCCCCCCGATTCCCATTCCGGATTAGGATGTTGGGAGTGCAGCAGGAGATCCGCCAGGGCCCGGCTGCCGGAGCAGCTGTTTGATATTCCAGGCTGGCACTGGATCGTTCCTGAAGAGCCACCTTGGTGTCCTTGAGGAGAGCTCCGTAAAATGCCTGATCCGCGGCCTCTCCCCGTGTTCTCCATGCGGAGAGGGAAGAGCAGCAGGGCTGGGAATGTCACTCCAGAGGGGCTTTTTCAGGGACAGGGAGGGGACGGGAGAGGCTGGGGGGATAAAACCCACTGGAGCTGGAGTGGCTGCAGGGCAGAGGAGGGAGAAAAGGGGCCTGAGGCCAGGAGATGACAGAAAAGGGGCCTGAGGACCAGGAGGTGACAATTCCTTTGTGAAAAGAGGGAGGAGAAACGAATTTGGTGCTTCACGCAAGGTTCAAACACTCCTCAAGGTCCAAAAACTCATCAAAGTTCAAAAACTCCTCGAGAGCCGCGTGCAGCAGCATCCAGAGCAGCTGGAAGTTGGAAATGCGGGATTCCCATGCTGGAAGCGTGGGAAGGAGGGAGCAGAAGGCTCCGCCAAGCTCCGGCACCACCGGGATGAGCCCAATGGCTCCCAACGCTCCTCCCGGGAACCTTCGGTGTTGTCGCCGCAGCCACCGTGGAGAGATCTTGGCGCGCATTAATGGCCCTTGATTTAACTCGAGTTCACGTTAGATCTCCATGTTGATTGCCGGAGTTAATTACGGAGTTAATTACCAGCTAATCGCTTTGTTGCTAATGGCTGTGACGGGTTTTTGGCAGGGCTGTCAGGAGGGTCTCCTGGGCAGGATCCTTGGTGAGGAGCCGGAGACACTGAAGGAGAACGATTCCAATATTATTTTGCTTTGATGAACAGTAAATTATCCCAATATCTCCCACTCTTGTGCTCGCTCATTATCCGTGGATAATTAGGAGTGAAGACCTGCTGATAGGCGACCGCGGAAATTTGATTTTTGATGTCCCAGACTGGGGTTTGTCCCTCATCTCTTGCTTCCCGTCCTTCCTGGCATTCCCAGCCCTTCTGCACCTCCACAGGTGCCATCCCGAAGTCCCTGCATCCTGTTTTGGGAGAATTCCAGGGTTTCTCAGGCCCTGTGGAAAATCAACCATGATTTCCCAGGAATGGCTCTGCCCTTCGCCCATGGGTTCTGCCCCCTCCTCCTGGATGTCCCCCCTTGCCCGCCACATCCCTGCTTTTCCCGGCACAAACTGGGATAAACTGGTCGAAACCTGTGCCTGAGCACGGCCAGGAGCCCCCCGGGATTGGGATGGGGATTCCCAGGCAGCAGCCAGAGCTGGGGGAAGTTTTGGAGACGATCAGGGAATGAATGAAGGAGCAGCGTGGGGTCCCTCAGCCCCAACCCAACGCAGGTGACACATTCGGAAGCAGGGACAAGGGACAGCGTGTCCCTATCAGCTGAACCACTGCTTTGGAGCCCTCAAAGCCCCTTTTCCATATCCCAGCAGCATTCCAGAGGTTTGGAAAGTCCCCACAATCCACTGGGATCTGTGGCACTCCCAGGGCTTTCCCGTCCTCGCAGCTCCCAGCTCCAAACACAACCGTGCTGGGAAGAGCCAAGGCTTTGTCACCTCCCTCAGCAGATGGATGGGAGAGTTCCAGGGAGCTGAGACAGCTCCTGCCTGGCAGCTCTTCCCAGCCTTTCCCAGCTCCCGGTGCTCCTGCTGAGCCGGAGATAACGCTGGGGACAGGGAGAGGCTCCGGGAGAACGCACGGCACGAGCTCGGGGACGAAACATCTCTGAGAAAAATCGGTGTCACTGCCACATCCTGAGTGCCGCAGGGGCTGCGCTGTGTCCTGCTCCTGCTGGGGGATCGGAGAATCCCAGAATCCCACAACGGTTTGGGTTGGAGGGACCTTAAAGATCAGGGGCAGGGACACCTCCCACTGTCCCAGGGTGATCCAAGCTGGCCTTGGACACTTCCAGGGATCCAGGGGCAGCCACGGCTGCTCTGGGAATTCCAGCCCAGCCCCTCCCCACCCTCACAGCCTGGAATTCCTTCCCAATATCCCATCTAAATCTCCACTTTCCCAGTGGGAAGCCATTCCCTGTGCCCTGTCCCTCCATCCCTTGTCCCCAGTCCCTCTCCAGCTCTCCTGGAGCCCCTTCAGGCCCTGGAAGGGGCTCTGAGCTCTCCCTGGATCTTTCCCTTCTCCAGGTGAACATTCCCAGCTCTCCCAGCTTTTGCAGCCACCCTTCAATCCCCGCAAGCCCTCGGCAGAGCTCTCCTGGCAGCGCTCCCTGGCTCGGCAAAGCTGCTCCCAGCCCCTCCTTATCAGCGAGGTGCACGCGCCACCACCTCGGGGGAAAACCTGGGATCTGAGGGAGGCAGAGGGAAAGCTCCCAATCCCGGCATCCCTGCCAGCCTGGGAGGTGTTGGGAGGGTTGGAGTGGCGGGGGGTGGATGGCAGGATTTGCTTTCCTTTCCTGGAGCAAGATACGGGAGTGAGATCCCAGCCTGGAGCTGATCCCATGGAGAAGGCGGCCAAGCCTGGGAGAATCCCGGTGCCGGGGCGGCTGCAGCTGCTTTGGAGAGGTAAATCCTTCCCAAATAGCTCTGGAATGGGGTGGGATGGGGGGTGAGGGATTTCCATCCTGCTTTTTTTTCCAGATCTCACAGATTTCCCTGCTCTGGAAAACAAAAACCCCTTCCCCAACCCCCCTGACCCCTTGGAATTCCTCACAGGAGCTGCCAAGCCCAGGAGGGAACAATTCCGTGCCGGGATGATGGAGAGGCAGGAAAACCCTTCCAGAACCACCAGTGAGGGGTGAGAATTCACATCCCGGACGAGGTGGAAGCCTCAAAACGCACCAAAAATTGGAGCAGGAGGAGCTGGGCTGTGCTGGGCTTGGATTTATCCAGCCCCGCATCCCAGCAGGATGGATAACCCGAGGCTCTGGAGCAGCCCCCGACCTCATCCACATGAGTAATTCCATGGATTTCTGTCGTCTGGCTGCATCGGGAAATAACGATCCAGGAATCGATAAACACTCACAATCACGCCCCACGAACACAATGAACTCATCCCCATCCCTAAACACCAGGAAAACTCATCCAGAACCCGCTCCAGCTCTTTCTGAGCATCCCAGCATCGAGCTTTCCTGGAAATCCGGTGCAGGGGCAGGTCCTGACACCTGAAAATTCCTTTTTTTTTTTTTTTCCCCCCCAGCTTCTTTTCAGGCCGCTGCAGGATTTGAGCTGAATGGATGCAGCTGCAATCAGCCTGCGGTGAATGATGCTCCAAATTGCAGCTCCCGGGATGCCGGGGGGAGAGCGGAGCCGGGAGCAGGTGACGGCGTTTGAATGTCACTTAAAGTTCATTTTCATTATTTTAATTGTCACCGGGAAAATCTCCCCATCCAGGCCTGATTATGCTCGGAGAGAAAATCAGGGCTTAAATCCCAATCAGTCGGAGCTGGAAGTGTCGCTGCAGCGCAGGCAGAGGGGCCTGAGCTGTGATTAAAGCAAGGGATTGGTGATCCCGGGAAAGGCTCCTTGGGAATAGGTGGGATTAGCGCGGGGCCAAAGGCAGAGCTCCGGGATGAGCTTTTCCAAGGATCGGGGACCATGGACAGCTCATTCCCTGCTCCCGCTGCCTCCATGTCCTTGTTCTCCGCAGGGAAAAGGGGCAGGATCTGGGGGGCCCGGGGGACAGTGGGACGTTATCAGCTGGAATTATCAGCTGGAATTATCAGCTGGAATTCCAGCCCCCAGCTCCAGGGCCACCAATACAGAAGGACCTGGAGCTGCTGGAGAAGTCCAGAGGAAAACACGGAGCTGCTCCGAGGGCTGGAGCCCCTCTGGAGCCAGGCTGGGAGAGCTGGGAATGTTCACCTGGAGAAGGGACATTCCAGGGAGAGCTCAGAGCCCCTTCCAGGGCCTAAGAGGGGCTCCAGGAGAGCTGGAGAGGGACTGGGACAAGGGATGGAGGGACAGGACACAGGGAATGGCTTCCCACGGGGAAAGGGGAAATTTAGATGGGATATTGGGAAGGAATTCCTGGCTGGGAGGGTGGGGAGGGGCTGGGATGGAATTCCCAGAGCAGCTGTGGCTGCCCCTGGATCCCTGGAAGTGCCCAAGGCCAGCTTGGATCAACCCAGTCTCGTGGAAGGTGTCGGGGTTGGAACTGGATGGGATTTAAATCCCTCCCGACCCAAACCATTCCAGAATTCCGGGATTCCACCAGGCAGAGCCAGATCCTGCTCCTTTAACGCCAACAATTAAGGGGGGGAAAAATAAAAAGCTGCTTCATAAACGGCTGCAAAGTGGAAGCTCCTTCCAAACAAACCAATTTGCAGGGAGACGGAGCCAGTGGGATCCGGCAATAATTTAATAACCAGCTCGGAAAAACAACGATGAATTTAAAAGCATCAGGGTGGGATTTTTGTTTGGTTTTTTGTGAGTGTTTTTTTTTCCGAGAAAGAAACATCGACTCCGCGGGGAAATAAATGGAATAAACGGAGCCCAATCTGCACAAACATTTGTTTTGTTATCTCTGGAAAATCAATAAACACGGGGCAATTATGGCCTCGATGAATCCCCCAACTTCGGATTCTCTCTCCAGGCTTCCTGCTCGATGGGAATTCATTACATTTCCCTTTCTTCATCCGGATAAATTCTGGTTTTTCCCCCTTCTCCAAGCCCAAGTCATGTTTTTTCCTTGAAATGTTTCATTTCTCTTTCCCTGGCGTTGCGGAGGGAGAGGGAAGCTCCCCTCAGCGCCAATCTAATCCAATTAAATGTAATTTAATTGCTGGGCAGGCTCGGATTTGTCGGGAATTCCAACAAGAAATAAATCAGAATAAAAAGCTCGGCCTGACATGGATCTTCCTGGTTTCCAGCTCAAATCTCCCAGTTTGGGTTTCAGCACCTCGGCCAAGCTCGGCTTTACAAAAACCACGCCTATTCCTTCTCCCTCCCTTGATTTTGGAGCCGTCTGGACCAGATCCAGGGAGCAGGAGCATCCCAAATTCTCCTCTGCCCCCACTCCTGCCTGCAGAACCTTTGGAATACTCGAACCTCTGGGATACTCTTCCCTATTTTCTGTCGGAGCAGTTCCCTCCCCCTGCCCCAAAATCTGGGAATTCCCCATGGAGACAACAACGGCCCCCAAAGCACAGAAATAAATGGGGCAATTATCACCAATTATCGCCCGGGGGTGCCCAATTATTGATTTTTAACAAAGGAAAAGCGCCGCCTGTTCATTCCAGTGGCGGAGGAACTTAAAACACATTCCCAGCCCATTGGAAAAAGCCACTCTGGGAATTCTGCCACGAGCTGGAGATTTTACCTCTTACCACAAAATCTGTCATTTTCACACCAGGTTTTTTGTTCCGCTTTTTTTTTTTTCCATATTTTTTTTTAGGCTAAGACCTTCCCATGGAAACGCCTTTGGAAACGCAGCTTTTCCAACATCCTGATGGGGTTTGGAGGAGCCTTGGGAGCACCGGGAGAGAGCTTGGACTGCTTGGGGGGCTGGAATTTATTTGGGATGCTCGGGAAGCTTGGAAAGATCCTGTGTCCCCTTGGAGCAGAGCCCGACCCTCCTGGCTGTTCCCTCCTGCCAGGGACTTGTGGAGAGCCGCAAATTCCCCCCGATCCCCCTTTCTTCCAGCGTCTCCTCATCCCGGCCACTCTCCAAGAAAAGCGTGATGGAGCTTCCAGGACGCAGGAACCAGGGGAAAAAAAAAAAAAAATTTAAATTAAAAATAAATTTAAAAAAAAAGAACAATCCCGAAACCAGGGAACGTTTCCCACTCTCGCTGAGGGTTTGGAGTCTCTCCCTCGCCACTTCCCCCAGGGATTGCTGCTTTTTCCCCGTAATTAGCAGCCAAGTGTGAGCGCTGCGAGGAGCCAAGAGTCTCCCTCGGATCCCACTCAGGCTTTTCCCCCCGTTTTTTCCCGGTATTTTCTTCTCACCACATTCAATTAAATCCAGACCCGCTGCCAACAAATTCCTCAGAGCAGCCAAACCCTCCGCAGGGGAGCTCTGGATCCTCTCCTGGCTCCGGAGCCCCCCAGGGTGTCCCCATCAACCTCCCCAGGAAAGGAACAACTCTGCTGGATCCGATGATCCTGGGGGTCTTTTCCAGCCTTGATGATGCCATGTTTTTGGGAAAGAAACACTGGGACCGGAGCAGCTTTAATCATCTTTAGTTCCTTTTTCCATTTGTCCCTTTTCCCTTCATATTTATCACAAGTGAACTTCAGTTTTGGAATTTCAAAGGAAAAAAAAAATCATTTCGGAGAGAATAAATGTTAGAAAGAATAAACTTTGTGATTCATAAATTTCACAATTCATAAATTTTATAAAATTCGTTCAAATTTTTAATATTTTTTAGAACCCTTTTTTTAGCTTTTAACTTCTCCACCAGGACAAACCGAGGAGCTTTATCCTCTCCAACGCTCGTGGCTGGTGCCATGGAATCCTTTTCCTTGGCCAAGCGGGGAATGCCAAGGCTGAAGGAGATTTTGGGGAGCCCTTTCCACTTTTCCTTGGCGTTTTTTTGGCTGCCAAACTCCTCCGCTCCGGACAGAACTCTGTGAATAAAACATGAAGCAGAAAGCAAATCCTTCCTGGCACCTGGATCCTTCCCTTCCCAGGGCAATCCCGATGTTTTAATTGCTTGATTTACTGCCGGAGTCACTCTGCCAGCAGCGATAAATAAAGTTAATTAATATTGGGAAACTCCTGCCAGGGGCTGGGAATTACCAGGGAACAGAGGGATGGGATTTGGTGGGGAAGAGCCCAATTCCCTCTCCTCCCTTTCGTTATCCATCATCCGTTATTTGTTTGGCTCCCGGGAAGCGCTCGGCTCCAATTCCTGGTTGTTTTCCTTCTCTTTTTCCCTCCTCCTTCCCCAAGGACCCGGGGCGTTAACCAGGGAAGAGTTTCTGTGATTTAAATGCACGGAAATGGTGGGATTTTGTCCCAGAGAAAAGAAATCTGGTGCCAAACGTGGAGTGGGAACATCCTGGGGTGCCAAAAATACGGGAGGAAAACAGGGAATGATTGATTCCAACAGGACAGAGTCCCTCATCCATCAGATTTCAGCTTTTCCTTGAATGCTTTTTTTGGGATGAAGTTACAGGTCCTCCACAAATCCAGGAAATTTCTTCGGATGGTTTTCACGTTGGGTTTAACCAGGGAATGGCTTGGAGCAACCTGGGATAGCGGGAGATGCCCCTGTCCATGGCAGGGCATGGAATGAGGTGAATTTTAAGGTCCTTCCAAGCCAAACCATTCCATGATTCCACGGTTGATCCCGGATCTTTCACGTGGTCGGTGTAAACCCCAGCGCCTCCCCCGGTGCCAAATCTCCCCGCGTTTTCCTGGACCAGGATTTGGCCCTGGAATTTTGCTGATTTACCCAGTCAGACTCTCTGACCTGGCCATGTTTCCATTGATTTTTCCCGGTTTTCAGAGCATCTCTGCCGGGGACGAGCTTCCCGCACGTTCCCCCTGCAGCGCCTCGGAAATGTGCTCCAACATCTGCCAGCCTGACTCCTCCAGAGCCATTTGGGATAATTTGTGTGCTCTGGAATGACACGGGATTCGTTGGCGAGATGGAAACTTCTCTCTGGATCATCGGGAAGGGACGAGGAGGGGGCTGGAATGTCAGTTTTATATCCCAAATCCCTCCCTGGCTGCGGGACGTGCCCAAAGCTCCATCCCTGCTGGGATTAGTGCCTGATTTATACTTTTAAATAATACTTAAATGATTCCTAAATGATTCCTAAAAGATTTCCTGAGGAAAAGGAGGATTTGGGATTGTCTCATGTGCAAGGAGATGTTTTTATCTGTCATTGGGACCAAGACGCCCAAACCAACATTTCATTATTTGCTTTTCCCAGCCTATGGAAAAAAAAAATCTGGGAGCACCAAAACCCTGCCTAAACTGGGCCGTGAAAAGCTGGATTTTAATCCCAGTTTTGCCAGGGAGGAGCTGAGCCCCTTCCTTGTGTCCCTGGGCTCATCCCGGCTCTTCCTTCCGGCACATCCCAGGGAAGAGCGGAGTTTGCAGGATGTTCTGTCCCCTCTTTGTGGCTGGGCTGTCCCCGCTCTGTCACTGACAGAATTTTCCCATCTTTCCCCTTTTTCCATCCCTTCCCAGTGCGGAACCAGGAGGGACAAGGAGCTGCAGTGCCCGGAGTTGGAACAGGTCAGGTTGCAGAGCACAATTGGTTGAAATTGCCCAAATTTGTCATTTTTAAGGCCAGAAGTTGCCGCTTCCCACGCTCAACCTGACATTTTACCTAATGATGGCCATGGAAATTCACCCAGGAATTCCCAACTGGCCGGGGATGGAGCGAGGCTGTTTTTAAAGCAACACCTGACCTTTGGAAATGGATCCCAGGATTAATGACCAGGTCAGGTTTTATTTCAACCAGAGCTCGGTTGGCTTCATTTTCCAGACATCCAGTCCGGGCACGGCTCCTTTTGCTTTAAAATTCACCAAAGCTGGTCCAGGTACCCCAAAATCTCTCACCTGGCAGAGTTTTCCCTCCAAGGAATTAAGCTGAGCTTTCCCCACCCCATGTTTATAAAATAAATAAATTTAATCCTATAAAGCCGTGATTTAATTTGACAAAAGCCCCAGAGCTTCACTCTGAGGCCAGGAGTTCAAATATCCCGAACCAGAGCCACAGGGCCCGGAAGAGAACCCCAGAGAATGGCTGGAAATGGATTTCAGGGAGATTAAAATCCAGCGTGGTCTGGAGCTGCCGAGAGCCTCGTCGGGGCTGTGGAGCGGGGATTGTTGGGAACAGGGATGAGTGTTGCTTTGGAAAATCCGATGTTGTGGTTGTTAAGGACGGAATTTCCGTCCCTCCCAGCCTCTGCACCGTTTCTCGTCTGCTGATTCCCTGGACAAGGATCCAAAGCCCTTTTCCCAAGGGGAAGGAGCCGCTTTGGGGATTAGGAGCAGGACTGGTGTCAGCCGATGGTCGGAGCCTCATTCCCTGTTTGCAGGACCGGGAAAAGGAGAATTGGCTCTTCCCAGAGGATGCCAAACCCTGGCTGGGGCTGGCAGGGAGGGGAGAAGGGGCTCAGCCTCAGTTCCTGCAGCTCTCGCCCCTGGGAAAGGCTGGAAAGATCCTGTTCCATTGGAAAAGGCTGGGCTGGCCCCAAAATTCACTTTGGATTGTGCTGCTCCAGCTCTGGATTCCCAGCACAGGAAGGAGATGCTGGAGTGAGGGATCAGAGGGATGGAGCAGCTCTGGAGCCAGGCTGGGAGAGCTGGGAATGTTCCCCTGGAGAAGAGAAGGCTCCAGGGAGAGCTCAGAGCCCCTTCCAGGGCCTAAAGGGGCTCCAGAAGAGCTGGAGAGGGACTGGGGACAAGGGATGGAGGGACAGGACACAGGGAATGGCTTCCCACTGCCAGAGGGCAGGGATGGGTGGGATATTGGGAAGGAATTCCTGTCTGTGAGGGTGGGAAGGAGCTGGGATGGAATTCCCAGAGAAGCTGTGGCTGCCCCTGGTTCCCTGGAACGTCCAAGGCCAGCTTGGATCAACCTGGGATCATGGAAAGTGCCCATGGCAGGGGTAGGATGAGATGATTTGAAGATCCCTCCCAGCCCAAAATTTTGTTTGCCAGCGGGATCACGCTTCCCCTGCTCGGAGAGGCGATGGCTTTTCCATGTAAATGCGTTTTCCATGTAAATGCTCTTAGAGGGCTGTTTAGCGGGAAGTGACAGCGGTGACAGCTCCGATCCTCCCGGGAATCGCTGCAGTCACTGTTGGTTTTCTCCTAAAATGACGGATCTTGATCTCTCCGCCTTTCAACTTTTGTGGGTTTTGGAGGTTTTTTTTTTTCCCTAAACCGTGGTGTCCTTGATAAATAAACACAAACAAAAAAAGGCCTCGGAGCCAGGGAGGGAATTCCAGCCTGCATGAAGGAAAAAAGGAAATAAACCGGGGAAAAAAAGGGAAATACACTGACCCGGACAGACCCCAAGGGGTGGGAATCCCGAATTCCTGCTCGGTGGGATAAACCCTGGGCACGTCACATCCATCCGAGCACCTCCTCCTAACCCGGGGCACCAGCTTGGCTTTTCCTTGCCTTTTTTATGGAATTTCTGGAAATTTCACCCCCACCCTGGGAGGTCCAAGCAGCTCCCCCAGGCTCCAGCCCTGCCCTGATTTTTCTGGAAGGGCCCTCCAGGCAGAGGGGTTTGGAATTGAAATCCATGAGAAAAATTCCTCCTTTTTTGCATTAAATATTCCATTAATTCAACACCCCAAGTCCTGGAAGCAGGAGGAGTGTTAGGATAAAAAGCCACCACCCCCTATTGCTCCCCAGATCTTCCCAATGCAGGAATTTAATTTCTGGCTGAAATCCCAGAGGGAAAAGAGAGAGGAATTTGGAGGAAGGATGGAGGAGGAAATAAAAAAAAAAAATCCCCTCACCCAAATAGAAATTAATGAATTAAACGCAATCAGAGCGATCAGGGAGAGGAGATGGAAACGGGGAAAGCTCCTGATGGGAGCGGGAGCGCGATCCCTCCGTCATTTCCATTTCCCAGCACGCCGGGACTCAGGACGAGCGATGAAGGAGCTGACATTTAGAGGAGTATTTAAACCCTTCTTAGATTAAAGCTTTTCATTCCCTCCAACTCCCAGCCCCTCCACATTCCCTAACGTTTGCCCCCCTCCTTAGCGGATTTATTCCTGGAGTTCCTCGGTGCCGCCATCCCCTTTTTTTTCCCCTGTATTTACCGCGGAGGTAATGGGGAATAAACGAGGAGCAAAACGAAGCCGTTCCTGCTATAAATAATTGATGGACACCGCGGCTCCTCACGGATCCCACACAGGTCCTGCGCACGTGGGCACGGAACGAGCGGGAGCTGAGAAATTCCAGCTCCTCGCAGACGGGAGATAAAAAAAAAAAAAAAAAAAAAAAAAAAAAAAAAAGGTCA
>VZTE01004913.1:572123-589740 GCA_013397775.1 Eulacestoma nigropectus | reverse complement strand
CCCCGAAGGGGAAAAAAAAAAAAAAAGGAAAAAAAAAAAAAAAAAAGGAGAATATTCCTGCCTGACCCATTCCAGCTCTAAAATCCAGGTATTACCGCCTGGGTGCTGCCACCTCCGGTTGTGCCGGCCCCTGTCACCGCCGCTGTCCCCGCGCGGGCACGGCCACAATGCGGCGGAACAGCCGCGGATAATTAAACTTCGCGGTGAGGAGATAAAGCCGAGATGGGCTTTTTTTCCTCGGAGCTTTTCACATCCCAGCTGGAGGCAGCAGATAAGGTGGAAATTGGCCTATTTTCCAGCCCGGAGTGGCTTTGCCTCGAGAACGCGGGGAAAATTTAGATTTTTTTCTGCCGGCCCTTCTTTGAAATCAAAATTTGAGGGGTTGCACCCCCTGCTCCAAGAATGCCGCATCTCCTGGGGTCAGCGGGATGTGTTTCCTGGTGGGAATGAGGGGGAAAGCCTGGGGATGATCCTGGATCCTTCTCCTGGGATGTTCTCCTGGGATGATGAGGGTCGCTGTACCCAGTAGCCGGGTCCACGGGGTCACCACGCACCGGGAATCGGCTTTAAATCCCAAATCTGGCGGGATCTGTTCAAATTCCAGTCCTGCCTGAGTGGGAATGAGTTCCATGGGCACAGGATGCCGGGAAGAGCCAGTGAGTGATCCCAGGATGTCCCTTGGCCCCCAGGATGTCCCCTGCCACACTTGGGCTGAAAATTCCTATTTTAGAGGGGTTTGGGAGCTCAGGAGCTTGAACTCAACATGGTTTGCCAGGGAAATCGTCTCCATGGGATCTGCTGGGAATGGGAATTGCGGGAGTGAGAATTGAGCTGAGCATTCCCCAGAGCATCCAGGGAAGTGAAACCCAGAATTGATCATCAGGGGTTTGGGAAGCAGTGGGAATTCTGTTAGCTTGGGTTCATCCAGGGCTTAATTAATTGTAATTCCATGCACATATGAATTTATAGGGACACCTACGGACTCAAAAGGGCCCCCACAAACGGGGCTGGTTTTGTTGCAAAACTCCCCAAAAATGCATAAAAACCTTAAGGAAAATGGGAAACGGAGGGAGAAGAAGCGGGAGCTGCAGGGAATGGATCCATCTCCACGGGAGACGGATGGGCCTTGCTTCTTCCAGAGCTGGAATCATCCCACAAGGCAGCAGTGTTGGAGCATCCTGACAAGGTCCGGGTAAAAATTCCTGCTTTTCCTGGCTGTCTCTGCAGGGATGGAGGGGCTGAAGTGGGAGAGGAGCCGGGTTCAGCTCCCAGCGCATCCCAATCCCGTTTCCCTTCCCGCTGGATCGGAGCCTTCATCTCCAAAAACCCGGGGCCGGCAGCTCCTTTGAGGCCTCATTAATGGATGTTTGCCAAGCGCTCTGGAATCCTGCGGGAAGCGAGGCCGCGCTATCGGGGCGCGGAATCTTTTCCCGACTTTTATCCGCGTTCGCTGCTCAATCCGGAGAGGCTTTGTGAGTGATAAAACTCCCGCTCTGCCATCACCTCCCCGGCCCCAACCGAGGCGCTGATGGCTCCAAAAAAATTATAAAAAATTATGTATAAACCCCAAACCCTTGGAAGAATCCGTCTGTGCCGAGATAATTCCGCTTATATAACACATTATCTGCCTTTCTTTTCTCCGGGATTTCATTTCTCTGGGATATTTGCATGAAAACGGGAGCTTTGTTGCTTAGGAAATTCAGCTGCCACCGCTGCTGGCCCCATTCTGCTGCGCTCGAGTGACGGCCTTTGTGCTGCGCACCCTCCCCGCACCGCGTCCGCCTCCCCGGGTATGATATCCCTGCTTTTAAAGGGAAAAACGGACCTGGGAAAGCTTTTCCCGATGCCACTTGGCTGGAGGGGCTTGCGAGGAGGGAGCTCAAAATGCCTCCGTCAGCTCAGGGATGGGGTTGGGATTTTTGGGAAAAAGGGTTTTTTGGGGGAAAAAATGGGAAGGGTTGGGGGTATTTACGAGGGTTTGGGAGCCGAGTGTCCCACGGCACTCCAGCCTTGGGTTTTCCAAGGATTCCCACTGGGAATCCAAGGCCTGAGCAAGGGATGCTCAGCTGTTGGGATTTTGGGGGAAAAAGGGATATTCTGGGGGAGTCAATGAGCAGGATTAGGGATTTTCAGGAGGAATTGGGAAAGGAGGATCAGCTGAGTGCCTCTCTGCGCTCCAGCCTTGGGTTTTCTGCGGATTCTCGCTGGGAATCCAAGGTCTGAGCAAGGGATGCTCAGGAAGCCACCAAGGGCCTCAGGACACCTTCAGGTATCCATGGATTTTGTCTCCGAAGTGGGATTGGTCCCCGCAAGAAACACCCACGGAAATATGAGGGGAAAACCCACAGGAAACTTTGGAACGTCTCAAATTAAAAACATTCCCAGCCGGAAATGCAAATGGAGATGTTTCTGTGGATTATAAATCCCTGATTTCCCACATTTCATCCCCTGGTGCTGCCTGGGATTTTGTGGATTCCAAGCAAGAGGAAAAGGGCGGAAATAATTCCAAGCAGGGAGAAGGAGGAGCAGACCCACACTGGGACCGGAGAACGCGGATGAGATCTGGGATGCTCCCAACCAGCGGGATCCTCCCTGGCTCTTTCCACCCGCGCTCTGCCTTTCTCCAGATGTATAAATCATCCAGGCCAGGCAGAGGGATCCTTCCAGGGAATTTTTCCGGCTCCGGGCATTCCAGCAGAGATAAAAGACAAAGATAAAAGACCGGGACAGAGGTCCTGCCACCTTTGATGAAAAATTCATGGATACAGGCTGGAAAAACGGATATACACTGCAAAAATGGATATAGACTGGAAAAATGGATGTGGACTGGAAAAACACACTGGATGTGCCCCCAAAGTCCCATGGAGACCCCAGTGGGGGACAGGGTGGCAGCATCGGCGTCACCCCCCGGCGGTGGCACTCACAGCCCTCATTCCCACGCCCTTTCCCGGGATAAACCTTCCATTCCCTCTGCCAGCACCGTAAAGGCTCCAGAACGACTTCCTGGCACATTCCCATTTTAATAAAAATTATAGAGGGGAAGAGCGATGATGTGGCACTTGAAACTGAAACCCGGCTATTTCTTCCATCTTTATCATCCCGGGAAATGCAATATTTTGACATTTCCGAGGAGCTGCAGCGTTGTGGATTTTTTTTTTTTTTTTTTTCCGATGTATTTTATCTTTCCCTGTGCGGTATCAGCCCAGCTCGTCTCCATTTTCTAATTTCATTAACTGGCACCGAGAATAACCCCCTTTATTTCCCCCGGAATTTCCACCCACTCAACATTTTCCATTCTCCCATTCCATAAAGATCTCCCGTGTAAGACGTTTTTCCAGCCTGATTGCTCTGGGAAAAAAATTGCAGGGGAGACAAACTCCGAGTCTGAGCAGAGCCCTGAGGGGTCCTGGGGGCATCCCGGGCTCTGCCACCTTCCCCAGGCAGGAAAAGCCTCACCAGGGAAGAATTCCAAATGGCAAGGGCTTGGATGGGAGGGAAAAGAACAGAATTCCGTGCTGGGAGGTGATGGGATAAGGGAGCAAAGGAGGAAGGGGAGGAATCTCTTTTAAAGGGATTTTTCAGCCTCTCCTTTGACACAAAAAGGTCAGAGGGATCTTCTTCTCCATTTCTTGGTGTTTTAGGGAAATTTGCAGCTCCAGGTTTTATTTCCAAGCTTGGAGGCAGAGGGAAGGTCAGGGCAGCTTTTCCTGTGGGAATCCTTGGAAAGTTCAGGCCTGGAATTCTGCTTTGGGGGGAAAGAGCGGAAGATTTCAGGGATGCAGGTTTAAGGGATCTCCAGCTCGGGCTGGAAGGGGGCTGGAAAAACCAGGGGTAAAACAAATCCCACTGTCCATGCTCAGAATTCCCAGATTCCCGTCACTGGGCCCCTCCAGGGACATTTATTCCAGAGCTGCTGCAATTCCTGCCTTTCCATCCCCACCCTGGATCTGGCCTTTGGCCGAGCCAAAGAAGCTCCTGGGCTGGAGCTTCTCATCCCAAACTTCCTCCTGATCCTTTCTCCAACTGGAGACGGACACCAGGCACTGGAGCTGCCTCCCTCCCAAACAGAAAACCTTGGAGCAGAGGCCGGGAAACGCATTATCCCCTCCTGCTTCTTCTCAGGGAGTTTTCCCATGTTTTTTGAGACTCTGCCTAAAATTTTTGGAAGCTGGGGTGGGATCTGAATCCCCTCGGCTTCCCTGTGCCCAGGCTGGAGCAGCTCGGGGCATCCCAGGGTGGGGAAAGACCTTCCATAGGGCCATGAAGTGGTTGGGATAAAAAGACCTTCCACAGATCCATGGAATCATTTGGGTTGGAAAAGGCTTCCCAGCATTCCAGGCCGTTCTGCTGCTTCCCTGGACGGGGATCCGGCGGGAGCAGCCACAAAGCTCCCCCCCGGGGCGGCGATTGGGATCTCAACAATCCCATTCCCGCTAATCCTCCCAAATTAGCAAACACAGCTTCATCCTATTTGGAGCGATTTCCCTACCCAGGGGTTTCCATTGAGCTGATGGAGAGAAGGAGCAGCAGGAGACGCAGGGCCCGGCTTCCTCAGCCCTTCCCGGGCCAAAGGGAGCTGGGGTCAATCCCTATCAGGCAATTCCGGGGTTATTTCCCATTTCCCTCCTCAATAATCCCCTCCAGCCGCCGACCAGCGCTTCCCGTTCGGAGTTCCGTTGGATTTTCCCGATGTTTGATGGTCCTCGTGCTGCTGCTCCTCGGAGCACGGGGATGTGGGAATTTGCTTTTGTTCCAGGGCGAAGCTGAGGAATCCCGAGGGGAAAAATGGGAATATGGATCCAACGGGCAGCTGAGAGCTCGCCAACATCCCTCTGCCCACCCCAACATTCCCTCTGCTCCAAAAAAAACCCCGGAGCGTCTCAAACCCCGCAGCAGCAGCTCAGCAATTCCATCCCAGAACCTCCAGCAGGAAGGGGTGAAATAATCCTAAAAGAGCCAGAATTTGATGGATTTAGGGATAGATGCTCCTGACTCCCAGCTCTCCGTGCCCTCCCCAGGTGCTGCCAGCCCTTCCCAGCCTTTCCCAGGGCCGGCAGAAAAGGGAAAAAGCCGGGAATCCTTTATCCAGCAGTAACAAGGCCCCTCTTAATTATGCATTGGAAGCTAATGAACATTTAAATTCCATGTATCCCCCTCTTCTCGTTCCCCCCCTTTCCTTCTCCTTTAAATAAATATTTCAGCATCTCCGGAGCGCTGGGAGCGGGGCCGAGCAGGTTGATTTAATCTCCCGTCCCTGTTCTTTGCCGAGCAGGAATTCTCTCATCTGCCTCCTGCACATCAGAAATCCTCGCCGGGGGAAGGAGGGGGATCAGAGCCCATCCAGCGCTTCCCTCCTTCCCTTTGGAAGTCCTTCAAGGATTTCGAGGAAGATGTGATTCACGGCTTTTAATCGCTCTGCTCGTTAACGCTTCGGGATCCGAACCCGCCAGACATTCCCTCGATTCCCATGGCAGCAGATTTCCCAGGGGATGAGGCCTCCAGCTCATCCCACAGAAGAAAATTCCCTCTGGTCTCTCCCGAATTTTCACACGGCTTGGCTTCGATTGGGTCCATTTATCCTGGAATTGCCACAAAATCCCTGAGAACACAAAGAAATTCAATCTCTTCCCAACACTGCCAAGCCCTGGGGCTCCCAGCTCCGCCTGAAACGAATCCCTGGATCCAGGCAGGTCCCACCTCTAGGGGATGGATCACCAGCAACACCTGCGATGTTTGATGTGGATTTTGGGGCAAATAATTCCTGATTTCCACCCCTCAGCCCCATCCTAGGGCAGGGATGAGGGAGCATGGATGGAAGGATGGAGAGATGGGATTGATTCCCTTTTCCTGGCCTGGAAAAGAGCCCCAGCTGAGGCCAGCTGAGCTCAGCACCATCCCCGGACAGGTCAGCGTCCAGGCAGGGATGAAGCACAAAAGGAGAATTATTTCCGTTTAATCCTTGTGGTATTAAGGGAAAAATATCCACAGTAACAGCGAGGTTCTTGGGGGAAAAAAAATAAAATTTTAAAGCCTGGAGTCTGCACTGAAAAAAACCAGCACCGGAAAATCTAAATAATGACCATGGAGCTGGAAAAGAGCTCCCGGAAAATCCTGACTGGGCAGAGACCTCGGAGGGGTTGTCTGGAGCCGACTGATTCCTCTGACTCCTCATCTCCTGGAAGCTCCTCCGTGGCTGAGGCCAACCTGGGATCAAAGAGCTTTCCCAAGGATGGGAGTGCAACATTCCACACATCTCCTGGAAACCTTCCAGGGAATCGCTGCCCCGTTTTCCTTCCGATTCAGTGAAAACCTTCCCATTTTTCAATTTTACACTTTGTGCTCCAAACCTTCACCGGAGACGGGGAAAGGTCAGCGGGTGGAGAGAGGTTGGACAGGAGGATTTGGGGCTGATTTATGGCTCCCTAAAGTGCAAACCCTGAACCCTGCCCTGCCCGGGCTCGGGAATTGATTCCATAAAACATTTCTGGGAGCGCTGGCGCTGATCCATCGTTCTCCCCGATCCCGCTGACCACAAGTGGACAACGGACACCATTTTCCCCATGGAAAGCTCCTCATGGGGATGTTCCATGGCCGAGATAAAATGAAATCAGGTTTGGGCAGGATCCCAGAATCCCTGAGATTGGAAAAGCCCTCCAAGGTCACCGAGTCCGAGCTGTGCCCGACCCCCACCTTGTCCCCATCCCAGAGCTCTGAGCGGCACATCCAGGAATTCCTTGGACACCTCCAGGGATGGGGACTCCAAACCCCCCTGGGCAGCCCCAGCACCCAAATCCCCCCTCCTTGGGAGGGTCCCGGCTTGTTCCCACCTGGATCATTGAATAGAAGGAAGCTCCAAGTGATTAATTAACTCCGGAGTGTTTAATTACCCTCGGAACATCCAATGGACATCCCCGGCTCCGTCTCGCAGCATTCACAACACTCGACATTCCCAATTAACCATAATTAAGGATGATAATGAATCCCCATGTTTACACGACCCATTAAAATCCCGAATTTTCATTATTCCTGGTCCCCACGTGCTCCTTGGCGAGAGACACAGCGGGAAAATCTCCTCTGTGCTGTGATTTGTGCCGGGGCCTCGCAGCCGATTGTGGACGGGCTCGGAGACAGAAAGAGAAATTCGGGATAAAATCCAAACTCCAATTTTGGGGGCTGCGACTCCCACTGAATGAAGAATGAATCCACCTCGTGCTGCCATTGTTTACCTCCCAGGCTGACAATGCAGATTTATGCAGATGAGCTGCTGTTTGTCTGCTCGTTAATTAGCAGCGCGTTCCGGCCACGGAAACCGGGCTGGGAGAATTCCTCTAATTCCATCAGCGGTTGGATCCTGCTCTTCCCCACATTCCTGTCCCACTCCTTGGGGCTTCGACGAGGTTTTGGGGTGGAACAAAAACTACCATGGACATGGCAGGGCTCCTGGGCTTGGGAGCAGGGAAAGAGGGATCTGGGAAAAGGGGGAAAAGAGGGATTTGGGAAGAGGTGAGCGGCAGCTTTGCATAAATCTGGATTTCCCTTCCAGTTTCTTCGTGCAGCGATGATGTCGCAGAATCAGGGAATTGTTTGGGTGGGAAAAGACCTCTCAGAGAATCATGGAATCGTTGGGATAAAAGACCTTTCATAGGGCCATGGAAATGTTGGGATAAAAGACACTTCATAGGGCTACAGGATTGTTGAGATAAAAGACCTTTCATAAAGTCATGGAAATGTTTGGGTTGGAAAAGATCTTTCAGAGAATCATGGAATTGTTCGGGTTGGAAAAGACCTTTTGGAGAACCATGGAATCATTAAAAATGGGTGGGAAAAACCCCAAGACTTTCTTGCTCTCCCTGAGGTGCATCAATAATCCCAACAGGCAAAATCTGGGATGAATTCCTGGGAGAAATGTACAAACTGTCAGTGAGCAAACACCTAAACGACCTCTTGGATGTTTTAGTCCCAAAAAACCTGGATCAGCTCCAAGTGTTGGGCACAGCCACGGCTCTGCCCAAGCTGAGGTTTATCTGGGAATGTTGTGGGATCAGACAGAGCCCTCCAGGGCTCCCCCTCCCATTCCCTTTTCCCAGTTTTTCCCTGTCCTCTGCGTCCCTCAGGGACAATTTCTTCCCCCGGATTTACGCATTTATTTACAAATCCAGAACCTCTGGGGGGGAATCCCAGCACCTGCAGGATCCCGGCGCCTGTTTCCAACCTGGCCTCTTCCAGTGTTTCCTCTGCAATTTCTGCACACACAGCCCCGCAAAACGGGCCTAAACACTGCAATTTTCCAACCATTTTCATCCAAATTGCCGGCAATTTCCCAATGGTCCCAGCACCAAATTGTAACTGAGTGCTCAGAAATGCTGCGAGGCCGCCCAGGCATCCGCGGGCACCGGAGGGAGGGGGAAATGTCGGCATGAGGTGGCAGCAGCTGGACACAAACCCTTCAAAAATGGGTTTTTAGGTTATTAGCGGCCACATCTCGGGCCTGGAGTCATCAGGGAAGAAAGATGAGGCTGTTCCCATGATGGATTTGGGATGCAACACCGTAAATCTCCCCGGGTGGCCAGGAAAGGGGTTGTTTTTGCAGGATGTTTGTGGCGCCGGGCAAAATAGGAATAGACCCCAAAATAAATCAGACTGAGAGGTCGCTTTGGTTCAGTCCCTTGGGAAGCAATTCCAGCCTGGAAGAGGGGATGGGGCCTAGGAAACCCCGAGAGGGGGACCCAGAGCTTTGCAGAGCTCCAAGAGTGACCAATTCCACCATTTTTGGGGGATACCACATCCCTGGGATTGTTCAAATCCAGGCTGGACGAGGCTGGGAGCAGCCTGGGATGGTGGAAGGTGTCCCTGCCCATGGGAAATCTCATCTGGAAATGGGGTTTAAGGTCCCTCCAACCCAAACCGTTCCAGGATTGGATCTGGGTGCGGATCAGGGCAAATCCCATCCTGAGGTGGGATTTAAGGTCCGTCCAACCCAAACCGTGCCAGGGTTGGATCTGGGCGCGGATTAGGGCGCTCCAAGGTGTGATGCTGGACACTTGGGAAGGAGAGGCCAAGGTTTGGAGCAGAACATCCCCACATCTCCTGGACCACCATCCCCATGTTAGGGTCACCCCATTCCGTTCTCTGCCTCGGGAATGCAACGGGAATTTGGGATCCAGTTCCTGCAGCCCCCCAGGAGCTCTGTCGCTCCCGGTCCTCCTCTGTGCCATCCTCCTGCTGCTTCCCACACGGATTTCACACTCCCTGCTCCCCCCCCAGGAGCTAGGAACCCGTCAGATATTTCTGTGTTTCTCACAGATGGCCTCGGTTTCCAACCCAACCACGCCGCAGGCACGGGGAATGTATTAATAATTACACAAGGTGTTAATTGCTTCCCAGGCAGGGCTTTTGTCTCTCCTTCCTCTGTTGAGACAGCAACGGCGAAAGTCAACAAGTGTCGAGTGCGGTGCTCCATTCCCAAGCCGAGAGCATTTATTAAAATTGCTAATGAATCTAATAATTAAACACATAAATATGCGTTACCTCAGGTATTAAATCTCATTATTGGGCCTGTCCAAAATCAATCTGGGGCCATGTGCATATTAACACAGGGGCAAAGTTAATTAGAAATGTCCAGATCAATATTTGAGTAATTCTTAACCGGCGGAATCCCCGTCTGCAGAGCTGTGAATAAGTTATATCCCAGAAATTAATGCCTTCCCTTAATGGAGTTTATCCTGGGAAATTAATAATACTCCAGGAAATCTGCGAAAATAAATGACGAACCTGTTTGCCTGAGCATCGCCCTCGGGGAAACCATTAAATATCCGCTGTCAGGGCCCAGGCTCTGCTCCAGCTGCAGAGCACTTGGAGAGGTGGGACAGAGCTGGGATGGAGCCCGGGAGGCTCTGACCCCATTCCCTGCTCCAGGGGTTCCAGCTGAATTCCCATTTCCCATGAAACCAGGGGCTCCTGCAACTCAGGCATGGATCCCACGGGGCTCTGACCCTCACTCCCTGCTCCAGGGGGCATTGGGAAAGGGGAAGAGCAGCTCTTGGGAAGGCCAAGCCCAGCCTTGAAGCAGGAGTTGGGTGCTGATTTCAGGGCTGGATCATTCATCAGTGATTTATGGGGAAAATCTGCACTTCCCTGACACGCTGGGGACAGGATGGGGGCACAGGGCCGGGGGACAGGAGCTGTCACACCTCGGTGTGCGGTGACAAATTAAAGCCCAGCCCTGCAGACAGCCCAGCAGCGCTTCAGGGAGCCGTGGGGTTCTCCAGCAATTAATTGTCTCCTCATTAAACGCCTCGTTGCCGTTTATCCACCCTCCTCGTGCTATTTAGGGATTTATCATTAATAAAGGGCAGCAGAGGGGAGCAGGGAGCAGAGCAGGATCCAGCGGGGTCTCCCCCATCTTCCCGCAGCTTCTCTGTCTGGGTTTGTTTCCGTCTCTCCTCGCCTCCCCTGGGATAACACCATCCCTCAATCTGCTCTGACACATTCCTTTCCCCAGGGCAATTTTACGCGGAGAATGATTCCCTGATTGCTCACTTTGCCTCCTCCTCTCTTCTTCTGCGGGGTTGGGGTTTTTTGGTTTTTTTTTTTTTAAATTTTATTTTATTTTATTTTTTTATTTCTGAAGGATCATAAAATACCATGTTTTAGCAATAATTGCCTGGCGGGGATGTTTTGCTGCCAGGGGAGAGCTGTTCTTTTCCTCTCCAGGCTCTGTTTGCTCAGCAGGGTTGGGTTTGGGGTTCCCCCGTGCCATGGAGGGGCTGCTGCCACCTCAGTGGGGACATTTGGGACCCCCCTGTGCTAAGGAAAAGCCCCAAAGCCCAGGCAGGGCAGGGATGGAGATTTGGGGTCGGATTTGAGCCGTTTAACCCCAAGCACAGAATTATCCCACAACGGTTTGGGTGGGAAGGGACCTCAAATCCCACCCAGGGACACCTCCTACCATCCCAGGGTGCTCCAAACCCCGTCCAGCCCGGCCTTGGACTTCCAGGGGTTAAAAGCATCCAAATCCCAAAGGAATTCCCAGCAGGAGCAGGGAGCTGTGCCCAGGCTGGGCCGCGCTGGGCCAGGCCCGGAGCATTCCCAAATCCAGCGGGATTCCTGGAAGTGCCGGAGCCCTGGAGCTCCTCCTGCTCACTTCAGCAGTGCCTCGACACCGCTCAAGAGCCCCGGAGTGTTCCTATTTAGCCGTAAATTTATCTGTATTGGATTATCCATCGCAAGTGCAGATAAATTCCCTGTATTTCCCAAACCCCCTCAATTCCAGCCTTGATAGCGAGCGGGGGCAATTCCCACGCTCGGGATCGGGAATTATCTGCAGGGCCGTGCTTCCCCTGGGCCTTTTTTAAATTTTATTTTATTTTAACCTTTTCCAGGCCACCTGGATCCCACCAGATCCCAAAAATCCTGCCTGGCACAGCCAGGGTGGGATCCTTGTGGGATCCACGCCGCGGGAATCTGTGGATTGGGTTCAGGTGGCTGTGAAGGTGTTTATGAAGGTGTTTATGAGGATATTTATGAAGATATTTATGAGGCTATTTATGAGGATATTTATGGCAGTTCCCGCTGTTCCTCGGCGAAATATTGATTTGTAAACAAAGGAATGTCCCTGTGACCGCTAAATCAGCCTGAGCCACCGCACAGGCCGGAATGACCAAAAACAATTGGGCGCTTTTTTTCCCATTTCTGTTTTATTTGTAAACCAGAGGGAAAAAGGGAAGAGAACGTCCATGGAGCTGCTCTGTGCTCCTGGATCTGCCGAGCCTCATCCCAGACCTGTCCAAGGCTCCAACAGCCAAGCAGGGACCGATTATTTTGTTCCTTTAGCCAGGAGCGTCCCCAGCTGGGACGGGAATGGTGGCACCTGCACAGCCGCTGGAGCATCCCTGATTTTCTGGGATCACCCAGAGCCATTATCCCGGATTTACGGCTGGAAGGGAGGCAGGAATGGCAGCAGCATCCCGGGATTCCGGAGCTGCTAAAATGGGGTTTTCAGTTCGTTATCCCGGTGCTGAGGCTGCGGGAACCAGCGCAGGCAGCCACGGTTGGGGTTTTTTGTTGGTTTTTTTTTTTTTAAAGAAATAAAACTTTCCCCTTTTATTGGTGCCTCGCTCTTCGTTTTATATCCTTTGCCTTTGCCTGAAAGGAGAAAAACGAGGCTCTAAACTTTCCACCCCCTCGCCATCTCCTCCCTTATCTAAAGGCAGCGCTGCAGATGGTGCCATAAAACCTGAGATAAGGGCAGGGAGCAGACTGGGGGTGGGAGGCACCTCCCTCCCTCCCTCCCTTCCAGGCAGCCTTTCCATCAATCCCTCGCCGCCGGGAATGCCTTCCCTTAAAATTTGACGGCAGGGCCCGTGTTTTCCTTTGGAGATCGGGCTGAAATAACACGGAAAGGGTGAAAGGGAGGGGAGAGCAGAGCCAGGGTTTGGGAAAAGCAGCAGCCTCGGGCTTGATCCCGATCCACGGGGCTGCTTTCCATGGCTCTGTTCCTTGGCTGGCGGGAATAATTCGGCCGAGGAGCGTAAATGACTCCAGGAAACATCACAGGCTGTTTATTGATACCTACTGGTTGTTCTCAAACCTAATCGCCTGTCCTGATTACGGATTTTGGTGCCCAAGGGCTTTGGATTAAGGATTTTGGCGGAAGGCAACCACCCCATGGGCATTAATCCCGCAGGAACCCCATTCCCTGAGGAAATCATGGAGTTTTTTAGGTTCGAAAAGGCCTTTAAGATCACCGAGTCCAGCTGTTAACCAGCCAGGGCCACCTCTCAGCCATGTCCCCAGGGGGGTTTGGGACAGGCAGGAGGGAGCAGGAGGGGAAGGAAATGCCCGGTGGGAGCGGGATCAGCCCAGGAAGGATCCTGCAGGCGAATATGGAGTGGGATCAGCCCAGGAAGGATCCTGCAGGAGCGGGATCAGCCCAGGAAGGATCCTGCAGGGGAGTATGGAGCGGGATCAGCCCAGGAAGGATCCTGCAGGAGTGGGATCAGTCCCGGAAGGATCCTGCAGCTCCTGTCCCTGTCGCCAGAGCTGTCGTGACGCGGGGAAGTTGCTGTCACCGGGGGAAAGCGTGGGAGGGCAGAGCTCACACCCGGCACAGGTGCTCGGGAGTCTGTGCGCACCCCGGCGCCATCCCAGCCCTGCTGGGCTTGGAAAACGCCTTTCTGGATCCTTGGGATCGTTGGGGTGCGGAGAGCAGCTCGTTCCCTCAGCGGGAGCAGAACCCATGAGGGGGGAGAGCTCCGAGCCCACCCCGGGGTTCCCTCACCCATCGCGACCCTCCCGCGGTGCCAAGTCCCGCCAGGGCCAGCGGACAGCATTCCAAGGACCCCAGGCTCCGGCACATTCCCAAAATCCGGGGCCGCGGCACAGATTAGCATTGCCACCTAGCGGGGTGCCCTCTGCCCGTGCCACCGCAGTGCCACCGCCACGATGCCACCGTGGCCCTGGCACCGCTCCCGAGGGATGGGATTTGCTGGATCCGGGACAGATCCGGGAATGCCGAGGCTCCCTCCCCGCTCAACCCGGGATGCTGCAGCTCAGCCGGAGCCCGGGGCGAAGCCTCAGAGCGTTTTTGTTCTTCCGCCTCTCCTCACAAGTTGTTTTCCACACAAAAATCCCCTTTTTTTCCCCCCTCCTTCGAGCGGGGAGGGAGCAGCAAAGGTCAGGCTTTGCCCGGGGCGCTGGAGCCGGGCAGAGTGCGCAGACACCTTCGGATTCCAGGGAAAAAAGGCACCACTGAGGGAAAATCGGGACAGCCCAGACACAAACCCCCATCCCCGGGGCACCGGGGATGCGTTTCAAAGGGTCCCTGTGCTCGGGTAACAAAGGCCTCATGCAGCAGGGCAGGATCCTGGCGTGGACGAGGAGCTGAGGCTCGGGAAAAAAGGGAATAACTCGGCCAAGGGCAACAAAAAAAGGGAATAACTCATCCAAGGGCACAAAAAAAAGAGGAACAACCCATCCAAGCACACAAAAAAATGGTAATAACCCATCCAAGGGCACCAAAAAAAGGGAATGACCCATCCAAGGGCACCAAAAAAAGGGAATAACTTGTCCAAGGGCACCAAAAAAGGGAATGACCCATCCAAGGGCACCAAAAAAAGGGAATGACCCATCCAAGGGCACAAGTGACAAGGCCACGTCTTGCCCTGACACCGCTCCGACCCAAAAACACCCCATGGGATGCAGGGCTGAGACAGCACCGCCCCAAATGCTGGATCTGGGGTGCCAGTGGGAAGTTATTCCTTCCCCCCATCCCGTAATTCGGAGTGGATAAACAGCTTCTCTTCAAAACCGAAGCCCGACCAGGCGCTGGGCGCTCGAGGAAGCCGCCATAAATGTTTCAGCAAAGCCGAGGAGAGGAGGCAGCGCAGGAGAAGCCTCTGATCGCCATCCAGCTCCCTCTAAATCATTCATGGCCCTCCCCGCCTGCTCCAGGAAGGCCCAATTATCCCCATTTTCTTCTAAACATTGAGATTCCTGGAAGTTTTTGTTGGGAAGGAGCGGAGGAGTGGGGTCCCCGCGTGGGGCCGCACCTGGCTCGGCTCTGAGAGGGCAGAGCCGAGGCTCCGGCGGTCCCAGCCCTGCCTGGATCATCCAAGGAGCGGAAAATTCCAGCACATCTCCCCCCGAGCCAGCTGGAACGCACCAGCAGCGTCAGCAGAGTTCGGAATCGAGATTTTTCCAAACGCCTTTAATTCGGAATTAATGGGATGATTTTTTTTCCCCCCCTCCCCTCCCCGAGATAATTGAAAAGGGGGAAAAAAAAAAAAAAAAGATTATTAAACACAGCTTTGTGTCTGAGGCCTGACAACGAGGTGGGAAATATCCATCCGGCACACGGCTGCTAATTCCCAATAAATATGTTTCTTTCAATAACCAGCTGGTTTTAATTTAACAAACGCAGAGCTGTCTGCTAAAATCGGAATTAATTGAGTGTTTCGAGACCTCGACGGGAAGCAGCAGCCGTGGCTCAGCCCCCACCCCAGGCCGGTGCAATGGGAATGTGGAGATGGATGCCGGGAATGTTTGGCGGCGCCTAAATCCCAAATTTCTGGCTGCTTCATTTGCATTAAATAAATTGACTTTTTTTGTTGTTTTTTTCCCCACTTTCCCCATTTTGGATGCCTCTCAACAGCTTTAACCAAAAGGAAATAAAAAGCAAACCAGGCACCAAGGTTATTCCCCAAATCCGCCTTTTCCCTTCATCTCTCCCATGGAACAGGGAATTCCATGGAGCCTTTTTCCTTCTGTTTCCTCCCAGAGCCACGGGATTGTCAGGAACACCCCAGAAAGGAGCCCGGGGGGTGGAAGCTCAGCTTCCTCCCCGAATTCTCCCCAGAGCTTCCCAGAACCTCCCCCCGCCGGCTTTCGGCGCTTCCCTCCCGCTGGGGTGTGGGTGGAGCCAGGGGCACCCTCAGGTGACGTCATCAGATGACATCATCATGTGACACCATCAGGCGATGCCCTCACATGACATCATCAGGTGACATCATCAGGTGACACCCTCGAGCTGTCGCCTCCTCCCGGGCCTGCTGGGAACTGAATTCCCCACCCCAAAATCAAATTAAAACCCCAAACTCCCGTAGCAGCTTTGCTCTAAAACCCCAGGAAAAAGGAGGGAAAAGCGTCGGCGTTCCAGGGGAAGAAAAGAAATTCCCATTCCCGGTGCGTTTTTTAAAGCTGGATTGATCCCGTCCGCGTTGGACGCAGCACCGGCTCCTCTCCCAGGTGTTTCTCGGAGCCTGGAAGTGCTCCCAGCTGCCAGATTGGGCCGTTTGGCCCCAAAAAATTCCCGTATCCACAGCTTTGGAAGGGCGAAATCCGGGAGAGGCCCCCGGATTTTAATTATCCCTCATTTCACAGCTTCACAAACAGGTTTTGCACAAGCCAGGAACAGATTTTGTTAATTTTCCTGGGGAAAATTGAGTTTTCCCAACCTTTTTTTTTTGGCAGGAATGCTCGTCAGGGACAATTCCAACAAACTGGGGAGAAATTGGAAACATCTGGACCGAAAAAAGACAACTTTGGGACAGAAGGACAAGCCCAAAATGGGATTTTTCAGCAGTGGGAGATGCCCCGAGTTGGGCTTTTTTCGCCTCAAAATAAACATTGGATGAAGGTGGCTCCTAATGGGCTCGTTTTAGATGGATTTAATGGATGGATTTATGGAAATCAGCTTTTATTTCCATTTGGGTGCATTGACAGTCAAGGAGCCTGGGAATTATTAAAATAGGAAGGGGGAAAAAAAAAACCCTAAAAAGGGTAAAAATGTGTTTTTATTAGAAATACCACACTGAGAGAAAACTGAATTTAATTCCTATTTAATGTTGGACAGTGTCCTTGGGGAAAAGAATTCCAACATGCTCCAAATTCGTCTCTTTTTTTCTATAAAACTTGAGTTTTCCTCTTTTTTTTTTCCCCATAAAACTTGAGTTTTCCTCTTTTTTTACTGGAAGATTTGGGGCTCCCCGTGTGTGGATGCCACCCCAAAACCGCGAGGCCTTCCCAGGGATTGGTCTGGGGTTAATTATAATCAAATTAAATCAAAATAATTGCTTGGCCCCTCTTGGAGCTCTCACTTTGCCCAGGAGTTGTAGGAATGGGATTTCCACCCGTTTTTCCATGAGAATCGGGATACATTTTTTAAAAGTCTCAATTCTACATCAAAACATGAAATAAATGATTAAAAAATGCTGGTTTGATGAGTTTCCCATGGGATTTTCCACACTTCTGGTGTCTGGCCCTGGTTCTCGGGAGCTGAAGGTTCCGTTGGCATCGCTTTGGGGTCGCGGCATTTTGGGGTTGGGCGCAGCATCCCAAATCCCTCATGCCGCATCCCAAATCCCGCACCCCAAATCCCAAATCCTGCATTCCAAATCATGTATCCTGCATCCCAAATCTTGCATCCCAAAGCCCGCACCCCACATCCCGTATCCCAAATCCCGTATCCCAAATTCTGCATCCCAAATCTCACATCCCGTATCCCAAATCCCGCATCCCACATCCCAGATCCCGCATCCTGCATCCCAAATCCCGCATCCCCGGGGAGCCACATCCCCCCCGAGCCGCTGCTCCCCAGCAGCTGCCGCACCGCTCATTAGCGGCTCCTCATTTCCATGAATTCCCCGGGAACGGGATTCAAACCAACCCCGGTTGGGAGCGATCAAAACAAATCAGCCGCGACATGAAAGCGGAAAGGTTGAAGCGGAGGTGAGGAGCTCCAGGAGCGATTTCCATGCTTTCATCCCGTTTTTTTTTTTTCCCTTTCCCCTCCATCGTTTCTTGAGGAACGAGGAAGTTCGAGCGTGGATTTGATGGCTCGGAGATCTGAGGGCTCAGCTGGCAGGGGACGCGCCGCGTTTAGCATCGATAATCACTCGCGGCTCCGCCGCTTCCCGTCTCCTAGAGTCCCCAAATCCCGCATCCCAAATCCCACATCCCACATCCCAAATCCCACATCCCAAATCCCACATCTCACATCCCAAATCCCACATCCCGCATCCCAAATCCCACATCCCGCATCCCAAATCCCATATCCCAAATCCCACATCCCGCATCCCAAATCCCATATCCCAAATCCCACATCCCGCATCCCAAATCC
>VZTE01004913.1:519328-539081 GCA_013397775.1 Eulacestoma nigropectus | reverse complement strand
CCAGCTGTGCTCCCCCTCTCCAGCTGTGCTCCCCCTCTCCAGCTGTGCTCCCCATAGCTGGGACGCCCCCCATTTTCGCTCCCTGCGCTCCCACTATCGCTCACATTTATTTTTCCCCCACCTTTTACACTTTGAAATCCTCCTGTCCTGACCCAGCCAAGCTCCCAGCCCCCTTAAACATCCAACCCCGATATATCCATGCGGTTACTGTGCGTGAATGTCCACGGTGACGGTTTTTGGCGGCTCAGCAAACCCCTCTGGCTCCCTGCAGAGCCACAGGATCACCGCATTTCATCCAGGGAAGATGCTGAACAAGGAAAGGCGGACAAGCCTGACCCCTTTTTGGAGGTCCCCAAAGCTGGAGCAGGAGCCTGTGCCCTCCCAGCTCTGCTGTCTCCAGGGCCTTCCTCTTTTTGCCATCGCTGTCCGTGGATTCCAACTCCCCCACGGCTTCCCAAGTGTTCATTTTTAAGAGGGAAGGAGAAGAAAAACGTGCCCAGCCCACCCGGGAGCGTGTGGGAGGGCTGGGGTTGATGGAAACCGAGAGCCTGGGAAGTCCCAGCGCTGCCTCCCCGCTCCTCCCATCTCCCACAGGCACCCAAAAATCCAAGGGCGCGTCCAGCCGAGGGGACAGCGAGCCTGGCACCCCCGGAGCAGCGGCTCCGCGCACCCCGCGACCTCTTTAGGGGATCAAACCCCCCCCCAGCCCCGCCGTGGGTGCGGTGTGGGAGCTCCTGTGCCGATTTTCCCGTCCCCGCAGCGATCCCTCCCCTCGTGCCTCTTCCCAAAGCCGTCCATCGCTCGCCCCGTATCAGCAGCGCCCCGGCAGCCGCTCCGGCCTCGGGTCTTTCTTACTTCGCTTAATCTCCCGAAAATGGATTTGGGGATTAAGGCGGACGGTCTGTCCGCCCGCCCGGGACTCTCCCCTGGCACTTCATCAACCCCGGTCCTCGGGGTGTGGGGAGAGGACAACGAAAAAAGCTGAGGGACGAGCGCCGGTGGTGCTGCCCTGCCTGGGAGCCGCCAGCACCGAGCGGGGGTGAGCGGGAGTGGGAAAAGAGGAGCAGGAAAAGAGGAATGGGGAAAGAGGAGTGGGAGAAGAGGAGTGGGAAGAGAGGAGTGGGGAGAGAGAGGAATGGGGAAAGAGGAGTGGGGAAAGAGGAGCAGGAAAAGAGGAATGGGGAAAGAGGAGTGGGGAAAGAGGAGTGGGGAAGGAGAGGAGTGGGGAGAGAGGAGTGGGNAGAGGAATGGGGAAAGAGGAGTGGGGAAAGAGGAGCAGGAAAAGAGGAATGGGGAAAGAGGAGTGGGAGAAGAGGAGTGGGAAGAGAGGAGTGGGGAGAGAGAGGAATGGGGAAAGAGGAGTGGGGAAAGAGGAGCAGGAAAAGAGGAATGGGGAAAGAGGAGTGGGAGAAGAGGAGTGGGAAGAGAGGAGTGGGGAGAGAGAGGAATGGGGAAAGAGGAGTGGGGAAAGAGGAGCAGGAAAAGAGGAATGGGGAAAGAGGAGTGGGGAAAGAGGAGTGGGGAAGGAGAGGAGTGGGGAGAGAGGAGTGGGGAGAGAGAGGAATGGGGAAAGAGAGAAGTGGGAAAAGAGAGGAATGGGAGAACAGGGGTGGGAAAACAGGAGTGACTCTGGATCCAGGATAGGGCAGCGAGGAGGCCCCGGCACAGCGTTCCTGCACCCCCTCCACCACCCAACCCTCTCCCACCCCCGATTTAACCCCCAGGTTCCTGCTTGGATAATGGGAACTCAGCCTGGGGAGCTCTGGAGAGGAGCTGGAGCACTCAGTGGGAGCTCTGAGCTGTTCCGAACACAGCACGGAGCAGAAACGTCCCCTCTCTCCTCCTCCTGTGCAAACAGGACCCAGCTCATTTTATTTAAGCGCCTTCCCCCTTCTCCCAGCTCACCCCTGATCACCGAGGTGGATCTGCAGCCCCCTTAGAGCCGAGCCACCAGGAGCTGGGATTTTATTTTATTTATATTTTTTTTCTCCCCACAACAAAGCGGACGAGCAGAGAGCCCCGCGTGCCTCTGATGGCTGATCAGCACTCAGCGCACACAGGGCCTCTTGTCCCCTCGAGTGCCGCATTAATTAACGGTAATTAAGCTTCCAGGCGTCCCTTTTCAGGCAGGTTAAGAGGAGCACTGGGAATTGGAGAGGAGTCCAAAAGAGAGAGCGCCAGGGATGCGGGAGAGGTTGAGGCGGCTGAGGAGCCGGGATCCATCCAGGAACGGGGGCTCGTTGAGATCGCACCCGTTAGGCACCTAAAAATCGCCACAAATCCCTTTTCCCCCTGTTGCCATTTTTAAAGGCTCCTGTAGAGAACATTCCTGGCTTTATCCAGGACGATCCCAGCCGGAGCCTGGTCAGTGCCCGGCACTCCCCGGGGGAAGAACCTTTCCCTGATGTCCATCCTGACCCTCCCTGACACAGCTCCAGCCGCTCCCTGCGCCCTGTCCCTGCCACAGAGAGGTCGGCGCTGTCCCTCGTGAAGGGGCTGAGGTCCCCCCAGTCTCTCCTCTCAGTTCCCACCCTCACACCCCCAGCCCCGGGAGCTTTGCCCCCACCCCACCTCAGGTGGCTTCTCCTCGCTCACGCCGTGTCCCCGCACCCCCAGGCTCGCCGCTCCCGGCTCTGCTATGACCTGGCCCCGCTGGCCGGCCCCGTGTCCGCGCCGGGAGCAGCATGGGCAGCGTCAGCAGCCTCATCTCCGGCCACAGCTTCCACAGCAAGCACTGCCGCGCGTCCCAGTACAAGCTCCGCAAGTCCTCGCACCTCAAGAAGCTCAACCGCTACTCGGACGGGCTGCTCCGCTTCGGCTTCTCGCAGGACTCCGGCCACAAGTCCGGCTCCAAGAGCAGCAAGAATGAGGATTTCTTTTACATCAAGGTCAGCCAGAAGTCGCACGGCCGGCCGGACTACACCGCCCTCGCCGGCGGGGAGCTGGGCGTGCCCGCCGGGACCAGCGGGCTGGACTTCGGGACGCCCACGCCGCAGAAGCTGATGCCCTTCCCCAGCCAGCTGGAGGTGGTGAGTAGGGAAAAGCGGCCCTGGGAGTGCGGGGATGTCCCGCGGGAGCCCTTCTGTCCTCAAAGCGGGCCCAGGGTCGTGGTCCCTGAGGAAGCTCAGGGAAAACAGGAGCAGCTGGGGGCACTGCCACCCTCCGCTGTCGGGAATTTGGATCAGCGACGTGCCCCGAAAGGTTTGGATCCTTGAATTCCCAAACCCAGTAGGTTTGGCCAGCAGCCTCCTCCTGAGCATCCTCCCGAGCCCTCGGGGCACACCGGAGCTGTCCCACCGTGGGGGTGTGGTCCCGGGGGGCAGAAGGGCTGGGAGGACACACGAGGAGTTGGGGTGGGTGCTGACGGGCTCTGCTCTCCCCTCGCAGGGCGGGGAGAAGCCGCTCCCCCGTCCCACGGCCTTCAAGCCGGTGCTGCCGCGCTCCGGGGCCATCCTGCACTCGTCCCCCGAGAGTGGGGGGCCCCTGTCCCAGCAGCTGCACCCCCCGGAGAAGGCCAAGGAGCAGGAGCTGCGGCCGCTGCCGTGCTCGGGAGCCCTGTCCGACTCCGGCCGCAACTCCATGTCCAGCCTGCCCACGCACAGCACCAGCAGCAGCTACCAGCTCGAGCCTCTCGTCACCCCCATGGGCCCCATCAGCCGCTTCGGGGGCTCTGCCCACAACATCCTGCAGTGCGCCATCATCCAGGACAGCAACATGATGAGCCTCAAGGCCATGTCCTTCTCCGACGGCGGCAACAAGATCCTGAACCCCGGCAAAGCCCCCCACCACCACCCCACCGCGGAGAAAACCACCTGCGTGCGCTCACCCATCTCCACGGATGAATCCACCATCCAGGAGCTGGAGCAGAAGCTGCTGGAGAGGGAGGGGGAGCTGCAGGAGCTGCAGTCGAGCTTCGAGGAGAAGGAAATCAGCTCGTGCCAGGCCTACGAGGAGAAGCAGCGGCGCTGCAAGGAGGAGCTGGAGGGGCTGAAGCAGAAATGCAACAGCAAACTGAAGCAAACCTCGCAGAAAACGCAGCGGACGCAGCAGGTGCTGCACCTGCAGGTGTTCCAGCTGCAGCAGGACAAGCAGCAGCTCCGGGAGGAGCTGGAGAAACTCATGAAGGAGCAGAACCTGCTGGAGACCAAGCTGAGGTCCTACGAGAAGGAGAAGACCAGCTTTGCCCCGGCGCTGGAGGAGACGCAGTGGGAGGTGAGAGGCGAAAGGGGGCCCGGAGCAAAGGGGGCGTGGAAGGGGAGAGCTCCAAACCCCCCAGCCCTTCCCCATTTCCATTCCTGCACCCAGCAGGAGCGTCCCAGGCTGTAGGAAATGGGTGTGAAACCCCAGGAGAGCCCCAGGCTGTCCCACGGCGAGCTGGGGTTGAGGTTCTCGGGGCCCCTCCGAGCCCTTCCCCTCACCCAAGGGAACAACCGCGGCACAAAACCGCTCAGTCTCTGAAACGCCTCGGCATTCCCGGCCCCCAGTGCGGGCTTTTCCAGCTGCTGCCCCCCAGGAGCAGCAAAGCTGCCTTCCCACGAGGAAATAGGAACTACCTGGGCTTGCCACGGCCGTTTGTTAGGGAGCAGTAAAACCTTCCACTCTCTGCTTCATTTACTCACTCCTTGGTGTCGCTGAGCAAGGAGCGTTAAACTGCTGGAAATTCCGACGTTTAATAACAGGTGTTTGTAATACCGACGATAAATAATAATTATAATTAAATTAATAATAAATCATCATAAATAAACTACATTTAGGGTCTCCACGGGCTGAACCCCAGCTCACGGGGGGTGCCCTGGGCTTTCCCCGGGGTCCAGCCCTAACTCGGGTGCTCATCCCCCCCGCCAGGTGTGCCAGAAATCCGGGGAGATCTCGCTGCTGAAGCAGCAGCTGAAGGAGTCGCAGACCGAGCTCACCACCAAGACCACGGAGATCCTGAGCCTGAAGGCGCAGCTGAAGGAGGTGCGGCTGAAGATGGAGGGGCTGGAGATGAAGACCCAGGAGCTGGAGGTGTCGCTGCGCACCAAGGCCATGGAGCTGGAGGTGTGCGAGAACGAGCTGCAGCGCAAGAAGAACGAGTCGGAGCTGCTGCGGGAGAAGGTGAACCTGCTGGAGCAGGAGATCCTGGAGCTGCGCTCCGAGCTCGCCGTGCTCCGCGAGCAGCTCAGCGAGGCCCGCGAGGGGCCCCGGCCGGGCGGGGACGATGCCCAGGCCCTGCAGGGGCAGCTGGAGCGGCTGCGGGCGGAGCTGAAGGCCGAGCGCGACAACAACGAGCAGATGAGCTGCAGCTTCCAGCAGGAGCGGCAGACGTGGAAGGAGGAGAAGGAGAAGGTGATCCAGTACCAGAAGCAGCTGCAGCAGAGCTACCTGCACATGTACAAGAGGAACCAGAGCCTGGAGAAGATGCTGCAGCAGCTGGCGGCGGGGGAGGACGGCAAGGAGCCCATCGAGCTGGACATCCCCGGCGCCGACGTCCCCTACGAGGACATCATCGCCACCGAGATCTGAGCCGGCCCCGCTGCCCCCTCCCCGCAGCCCGGGGAGACGCTCGGCCCCTTGTGCGGCCGAGCTGAGCCGCGTCCCCCCCGTCCCTCCGCCGCCCGTCGTGTTCCAGAGGTGACCAAGCCACTCGTGCCAATGGTGACGTGCCCGCAGCTCCCCCGCCCCGGCACCGCCCCGGCACTGCCCCCTCTGCCCCCGGGGCGGGCAGGGAGCAGGACTCCAGGGAATTCTCTGCCACCCCTGCCCAGCGCCCGGGGGATGCTCCGTGCCGGGCTCGAGGGAACCTGGCCTGGCACAGCTCCGGGGATGGCACAGCACAGTCCTGCCCCAGCCCGTGACAGGAATCAGTCCCAGTGTGTGCCCAGCTCTGGGGATGGCACAGCTCCGGGGATGGCACAGCACAGTCCTGCCCCAGCCCGTGACAGGAATCAGCCCCAGCTCCCCGGGGGAGGCTCCCACTCCTCCTCACTCTCCGTCGGTGCCGACCCCGGGGCGCCGCGGGAGCACAGAGCCACCTCCTGCCACCGCCACATCCACCCCTCCCAGCCCCTGAGGGCCTCAGGAAGGTCCCCACCTGCACACGCCCCCCCGGGCACTGCCCACACCCCCCGAAATCACCGTTCAGTCCGAGCACAGCCCACCCTGCCCTGCACCCACAGCTCTCCCCCTGCCCGGCCAGCCCGGCATTCCCAGTTCCCAGGGACTCTGCCCCTTTTCCCGGCTGCCGGACAGCAGCTGCATCCACGAATTCCCAGGAATGTCCCAGCCACAGTCTGACCAAGGAGCGGGGTTTGTGTTCACCCCACAGCCCCTCGCACCCGCGGGGATTGTCCCTCCCGGGACCCCCGGCTGCCTTATCTCCTCCCGTGCCCTCATCCCACGGGATCCCGCCGAGGGAAGCTGGTTCAAAAACCCCCAAACCAACCACTTTCACCTTAATTTCTGCCCCAGCTCTTAAAATGTCCTCCTGCCACCATGGATGACGAGGTGGCGCTGCTGGTGACCCTCGTGTCCCCGTGACTGGGGAGGGCACCAGCAGGGTCCGGTTTGTGGGGTGGGGGCTCCAGCCGGGACCCCTCCGTGCCAGTGCAATGATATTTTTGCTGTAATTATTTACCCACTGCCCCATTCCAGGGGTCCGGGGGGGGAGGAAGGGGGGGCCTTGCACAATCCCAACGCCGCCAATTCGGCCAAGGGCTCCGAGCTGTGCGAAATTCCGCGTCCCTCGCGCCATTCCAGCCTGGAAAGGCACCACACAGGAACCAGTCTGTGCCTTCTGCGCCCGCCCCTGAGCACCCCAAACCGCTGAGCCCCAGTTCTCCCGGCCGGTCCTGGCACTGCCCAGCCGGTCCTGGCATTCCCNGGTCCTGGCATTCCCCAGCCGGTCCTGGCATTCCCCAGCCGGTTCTGGCACTGCCCAGCCTGTCCTGGCACTGCCCAGCCGGTCCTGGCACTGCCCAGCCGGTGATGGCATTCCCAGCCGGTCCTGGCATTCCCCAGCCGGTCCTGGCATTCCCCAGCCGGTTCTGGCACTGCCCAGCCTGTCCTGGCACTGCCCAGCCGGTCCTGGCACTGCCCAGCCGGTGATGGCATTCCCAGCCGGTCCTGGCATTCCCCAGCCGGTCCTGGCATTCCCCAGCCGGTTCTGGCACTGCCCAGCCTGTCCTGGCACTGCCCAGCCGGTCCTGGCACTGCCCAGCCGGTGATGGCATTCCCAGCCGGTCCTGGCATTCCCCAGCCGGTCCTGGCATTCCCCAGCCGGTTCTGGCACTGCCCAGCCTGTCCTGGCACTGCCCAGCCGGTCCTGGCACTGCCCAGCCGGTGATGGCATTCCCAGCCGGTCCTGGCATTCCCAGCCAATCCTGGCACTCCCCAGCCGGTCCTGGCACTGCCCAGCCGGTGCTGGCACTGCCCAGCCGGTCCTGGCACTGCCCAGCCTGTCCTGGCACTCCCCGCCAGTCCTGGCATTCCCAGCCGGTCCCGGCTCTGGCACAGCCGATCCTCACCCCTGGCCCGCTGGAAAAAGCCACCCTCCCGTTCCTGCGGGCACAGTCCGGGCCCACCCACGGCCAAGCCTTTGCCCAGACCCCCCGAAGGATGTTTCGGAAAGCCGAAGGATCAGGGCTGGCGAGGCCGGAGGGGATTCTGTGCATCCCCCGAGGCACAGCCCCGCGCCCGGAGCCTTCCAGAGCCAACCCCGAGGGGTGCCGAGGGGAGCAGAGCCCTTCCCGGCGCCCCATCCCGGCAATTCCCTGCTCCTGCTCCCGCCGGCCTCGGTGGCACCGTCCCTGTGCCCAGCCCCGCGTCCCCTCGGCCCCGCGTCCCCCCCAGCTCTGTGATGTGATCTCCAGAGGCCTCGCCGTGCTGCCTTTGCACAACTCCGCTGTGTGTGCCCGTCGCATTCCAGGTGTGTCGCTCCGGCTGGGAGCCGTGGCCACCACGCCCGGCCCCAGCCTGGACAGAGAATTATTTTTCTGCAGGTTTTCTTTTATTTTGGGTTTTTTTTCGTTTTTTTTTTTTTTTTTTTTTTTTTTTTGGATGTTCTTTCTGGTGACTGATGTAAACTACTGGTTAATTTTATGTTTCTATTTATAAATAAATTTTGTAAAACTCCCCCGGCCTCTCCGGGTGCTCGGCGGCGTTCTGGGGCTCTTCCCTGCCCAAGTTTGTCACAGCCCACCAGGGTCCCCTCTGGGGACATCCTTCCACCTGGCCCTGCTGCTCCCAGCCCGGCGTTATCTCCGCTCCGCAGCTGGGATAAGCCGAGCGTGGAAAAGCAGGGATTGGTGGATCAGGGAGAGTGGGATAATCCACTCGGCCCCGCTCCCAGCCTGAGCCCACCAGCTTCACCCTCCCGCCCTGCAGCTGAGCCCGATTTTCACCCCATTCCCACCAGCCCTGAGCAGGCTGGTCCCTGATCCTGAGGAGACCCCGGGAAAACAATTCCCGAGGGAAAGACGAAGCGCGGCCGCTGTGACAAAGCCAAGGTCGTGTTTTGACCATTTCGGCTCTTTTGCTCCAAACCGAATCAACTCCACAGAAAACAGCGTGGGGGGGGAGGCAAAGGGGGAGGTCGGGCAGCAGAAAATGGGGAAAACCACTCTAATTTCAGGAAACTCTGCTCATCCTGCCCCAGCACGGGGCAGGGTGGGGGGCCTGGGCACCCCAAAAGGGCACCTGGCACCTGCTGCTGCTTTCCAGGGAAATCTTGGCTGTGCTCCCGCTGCCCGAGGAGGGAGGGAAGTTTATTTTGAGAGCCTTTGGAACTGCTGAGGAGGGAAGGGACAGAAAATCCCCGTGAGGGCTCTGTGTGCTGAGGGTCCCTCCTGTCACAGCCACCCCAGCCCGGCTGTGTCCAGGACAAGGGAGCAGCAAGGAGGAGAGCCCCGAGCTCCCAGTTCTGCCCGGGAGAACTCCCAGGGGACATCCCTGTCCCCCAGAGGTCACAGCCGAGCTCAGCAGCACCAGGAGGAGCGAGGGCAGCTCGAGGAGGGAGAGCAGCATCCCTGAGGTCACAAACACCCCAGGGAATTCTCAGGAACGCCCAGGGAAGCCAAAACCTCATCCCTGGAGGCCCAAACCCCCAGCCTTGAGGGCCCTGGGCTGCTCCTGCCATTAAAGCAGGTGATGGTTCCACCCCTTTTTCCACCAAACCCCTCCCGGAGCTGCTGCCGAGGTCGAGCTGTGCCTGCCCAGTCCTCTCCCTGGCACAAACCCGGCACCGGAGCCGTGCCGGGATGCTGGGAGGGCACCAGGAAATCTCTGACCCTGCTCCCGCAGGAGACTCGAGCGGGAAGGAGCAGCAAGGCCGGATAATCCCAGGGGAAAAAATCATTCCCCGGGGCCAGTCAGAGCTCCCGCGGGGACAGGCTGAGCATGACCAGGACAGCTCCGGCAGCAGCTGGGGGAGGTTTTGGGGGGCAAACAGGAGGAGCCCAGGCGGAGCATCCCCCGGCGGGGGGTCCCTGTGGCAGCCGAGGATCGCCGGCCTAAGGAGCGCACACAAACCGGCCCCGAGGCGGAGAAAAGACGATTTGCATCTCCTTTAAACGCCGCGGTGCCCCCGCCCCGGTGCCAGAGCCAGCCCCAGCCCCAAACCTCCTCCGCGGCCGGCGCGGCGCGGCTGGGACAGAGAACCGAGCGGAGTCGGGGCCGGGCAGCGCGGAGGCAAAGCCGCTTTTGATGTGCAAATGAGCCCGCGGCTCTGCCCACCAGCCCCGGCCCGGCCCCGCCTCGCATCTGCCACCGGCCCGGAGCCCCCGGGCAGGGAGGGACCCGCCCGGCGCTGCCCCCTGCCCTGCCCTCCGCAGCGAGGGGACAGCTGGCGTGTGCCCGCGGCAGGGACCGGCTGCCATCCCCCGGCGAGCGCTGAGCCCCCGGGCGCTGCTCGTTACTCATTATGGGATAAAAAGCCGGAATTAGAAAAGCAGCCGGCTGTGAAGGGCCGGCGGCGGCAGCTGGGAGAGCAGCGCGGCGCTCGGAGCCGGTACCCGCTGGCCCCGCGCCGGGAGCTGGCACGGCACCGCCCGGGGACAGACGGACAGACGGACAGAGGGACAGCCCCGCAGCCGGCCCTGAGCAGCCTCTGTTCATCCCACAGCACCGAGCAGCGCGGGGGGAAAGCCCGGGGCTGAGCCCCAGGGGCTGGGGGGAACCAAAGCTGGGTTTGCTAAAGCTGGGTTTGTTCATTCCTGGCTTTGTTCATTCCTGGGTTTGCCAAAGCCGGGTTTTCCAAAGCTGGGTTTGTTCATTCCTGGCTTTGCCATTCCCGGCTTTGTTCATTCCTGGGTTTTCCAAAGTTGGGTTTGCTCATTCCTGGCTTTGCCATTCCCGGCTTTCTTCATTCCTGGGTTTTCCAAAGCTGGGTTTGTTCATTCCTGGCTTTGCCATTCCCGGCTTTGTTCATTCCTGGGTTTTCCAAAGCTGGGTTTGTTCATTCCTGGGTTTGGCAAAGCCGGGTTTTTTCATTCCCGGGTCTTCCAGAGCTGAGTTTGTTCATTCCGGGGTTTGTCCGTTCCCGTTTTCCAGGGCCCTGTGCCAGGCTCGGTCTGTCCTAACGCTGGACCCCGCCCAGGGGTGACAGCGAGGCCCAGGGGAGGGAACAGGGCTGGGGTCACTGACTGACCCCCTCTCCCCCCATGCTCATCGTATCCAAAATCCCAACCGAACCTGGGCCTAAAGCTCATTTTCCACCAGTTTAAGGTTTCCAAGCCTCCTCCAGCACAAGCTGCCCGTGGAGAGGGAGGGAGGTGGGGACAGAGGGGTCCCAGTCCCTGCACATTCCTGCAAAGCCTTTCCCCGTGACTGCTCCCAGCAGCCAGGCTGAGGCTGAAGGTCAGACCCTCCTCCTCCTCCTCAGCCCCCAGCTCCAGGGACAGCGTGGGGCTGCCTCCAGTGACCCTCAGCCCACACCGAAGTTGCTCCATTCCCAGGCCCAGGATCCCTGGGGACAGGAACATCCCAGCCCCTGCTGAACACCCGACGGGATTTTCCAGCCCCGGAATCACCACAGGGCTCCTGTTTGGTTCAACACCTTCCATATTTAATTTATTTAGAGATTCTCTACATTAAAGTATTTTCATGCCAACGCTTCCGCCCTCCCGTCCTGACCTCAGGAAAAAGAGACTGGACACAGCTTTGGGTGGAATGCCCTGGAATAAAGGTGCTGCTGCAGCCACAAGAGAACACGGAACAAAACCAGAGAACTGCACATGGGAGACGTCAGGGAAAGCTGGAATTAGCACATTCCAGTCATGTTAGCACCTTCCCAGACGGCGCTGGAGGCGTGCAGGGAGGTGCAACATGCTCTGGCGAGCCAGACCAGAGCTCAGACTACAGGAAAGCCTGGAAAAAGCATGGAATTCTGCCAGCAGCAGCGGGCCCGGAGCCTCGGCTGAACCCATTGGAAAAGGAACAACACGGAATTGCCCAGCCAGGATTGCAGAGTCGGGGAATGCTGAGCTCAGGGCTGAGGCAAATCTGTGCCTGGAGTGCAAACCACAACAGCTTCAGCCACGGCACAGGCCCAGCACACCTCGAGCAGGGTCAAAATATCCTTTCTCACATCGAGAGCTGCCTTTTTGATTGACTCCCGGTGCCTGGTGTCGTGCAGGCCACGAGTTAAAAGCTGAGCTCGCACCAGCACGCCTGGGCCAGGTTTCAGGTTGGTTTTCACCTCTCAGGATCCCCCTTTCAGCAGCAGCACAAAGCCCTGAATTACCAACAGCCGTGGTGACACTTGTGAGCTGCTGGTTCTGGCCGGCATCTCCACAATCCAACCAAAGAAGGGTTAAGGAGGAAATCTCCCCTGTAAACTTTAATTTAAAATGCAATTCAGTAATTAAGCCTGATCCTGCTGCTTTCAGGGAGCGCCTCACTGGCCTTTGTCCTGGGAAAGGACAAGGACTTTCCCACCTTTGCTGGTGGGAGAGTCCCCAGTGTCACCTCCCCGTGCGCTCACAGTTCACACAAACCTTTCAGAACGTGCAGCCCTGGTTAAAAACCTGCATTTTCACAAAGGAATGTTGTCCTGCAAGCCCCATTTCCTCTCTCACGTTTCCTCACCCACGAAAAGCGAAGATTTGCAATTTCTGGTCACGCTCAGCCTCAAAAACCCTACAAAAGGCTCAGTCCAAAGCCCGAACCCCCTGGGGGGCTATTGCACATTTTAAGAGCTGGCCTAAACATCCTCCTGAAGATCCAGGCTTTGGGAGAAGGGATATTTTCCAAACTGCTCTCAGTGGGAACACGGGCACAGGTGGCACCTGCTGCTGCTTTGAGCTGGGAGGGCGACAGGGGAACACCAACACATGGAAAAGGAAACCAAACCAGCATCGCACGGGGCAGGGGCACAGGGAGCCGTGCTAGTGCTTGGCATCCCGAGGGTAGAACTCGGCCAGAGTGCTCTGGGGGATCCTCTTGAGCATCTCCTTGGGGAAGATCCTGAGCAGCTGCCAGCCGATGTCCAGGGTCTCGTACACGGTGCGGTTCTCGTAGGGCCCTGCGGGGACAGCCACAGGGGGGATGTGGGGCAGGGAACGCCACGGGCAGCCCTGGGATGAGCCAGGGAGGTGCTGGGATCCTTACCCTGAGCAATGAAGTTCTTCTCAAACTTCTGCAGGAACTCCAGGTACAGGAGGTCGTCCGAGGTCAGGGCTTCCTCGCCCACCACGGCCTTCATGGCCTGCACGTCCTTGCCGATGGCGTAGCAGGCGTACTGGGATGTGGGAACAGGGCTTGACCCGGCTCAGGAACCCATGGAAGGGCCGGCAGGGGCCCTAAACGTCACCTGATCCCACCCCTGCCATGGGCAGGGACACCTCCCACTGTCCCAGGTTATCCCCACCTGGCCTTGGCCACTGCCAGGGATGGGGCAGCCACAGCTCCTCTGGGAATTCCATTCCAGCCCCTCCCAGCCAGGAATTCCTTCCCAATATCCCACCTATCCCTGTCCTCTGGCAGTGGGAAGCCATTCCCAGTGTCCTGCCCCTCCATCCCTTGTCCCAAGTCCCCCTCCAGCTCTCCCAGAGCCCCTTTAGGCTCTGAGGTCTCCCTGGATCCTTCTCTCCCTCCAGGTGAACACCCCCAGCTCGGCTGTCCCCTTCTCTCTGATCACCCACAATTCCTGTCCAAACCCAAAACCCCTCACTGAACACTCAGTCAAGGCTTTACAGCAGCCTCAGGAATGTTCTGGATCCCAACTGCTCCCGGCCTTTCCAGGCTGGGCAGCCAAAGGCGTGTTGGAAACCAGCCCCTGCTCCCAGAGGAACATTTCACCCACCAGCTGGTTGGACACATCCGCGTGGTCCTTCCTGGTCATCCCCTCGCCGATGGCCGACTTCATCAGCCGGGACAGGGAGGGCAGGACGTTGATGGGGGGGTAAATCTGGGGCAAAAGCACACAGGGATTACCACAGATCCTTTTAACGAGAGCAACCCTCAGCACGCTGTGAGCGGTGAGGCACACACCTGCCTGTTGTGCAGCTGCCTGTCCACGTAGATCTGTCCCTCGGTGATGTATCCAGTCAAGTCAGGGATGGGATGAGTGATATCTGTGGGAAAAAAAAATAATTCAGTTGTTTTTAGCCCTTTTATATCCATTTTAGCACTGAGCTGCAGCTTTTTGTTACCAGGTGGCTTCATCAATTATTCCCTCCACAAACCCCGAGTGCTCTTGGATGGAGGCTTTGAGCACCAAGCCCTGAGGCCTTGAAGGCAAAGCATTTTTAGCAGAAGGCAGCCAAGAAGTGAAATATTAAAGAAACCCAAAGGCCACAGGACTCCTGTGCTGCTGCATGCCCTGAAGAAGGCAGAGTGCCCCTGAAAGCGCTGCTCCTGAGAACAACGGGCCAAAACTCACCATCGTTGGGCATGGTGAGGATGGGGATCTGGGTGATGGAGCCGTTCCTGCCCTCCACTCGCCCGGCGCGCTCGTAGATGGTGGCCAGGTCCGTGTACATGTAGCCAGGGAAGCCACGGCGCCCAGGCACCTCCTCCCGAGCTGCTGACACCTGGGACAGCCACAAAAACATCCCCAAGGAGTCAGATCCCGCCCAGGGAGCTGCTGTCTCCCCGGATTGAGTGGGATTTTTAGTGCACTGGGCACTTAAAGCAGCTCTTCCTGCCAAGTGCAGCCACACAGAGCCCCCTCAGGTGTTTGTCAGCGCAGCTGTGTGTGACAGGACAAGACAAATCTGAAATTAGGGTATCAAACTGCTGATTCACGGGATTATGGAGTGGTTTGGGGTGGAAGGGAACTAAAATCCCATCCAGTGCCCCCCCTGCCACGGCAGGGACACCTCCCACTACCCCAGGTTGCTCCAGCCTGGCCTTGGACACTTCCAGGGGCGGAATTGCCACCAGTGAAATAAATTCCAATCAAGGATTAACTGAAATCCTCACTGGCTGTTCCCAAACATTCCAGTCAATATTAACCACGACAGCTCGAGCAGCAGCTTCGCTTCTCGCTCCACACCACCAGCCCTTCCTGCCAGCACCCAGCCTGTTAACAAACACATTCATTAACACCTTAACGACCACACACCTCTCTGAGGGCCTCAGCATAGGAGCTCATGTCTGTCAGGATGACCAGCACGTGCTTCTCACACTGGTACGCCAGGAACTCTGCCGTGGTCAGGGCCAGGCGGGGCGTGATGATGCGCTCGATGCTGGAACACAACCCTGCCGTCAGTGGGGGCTGCCAGGGACACTCAGGAGCCACAGGGAGCTTCCAGGCACCACCTGGAGCAGCACCACTTCACCTGGAGCAGCACCATTACACCTGCAGCTCCAGCATTTCACCTGGAGCACCTAAAATTCAGCATTGCCCCGGCAGCTTTGCTGCCACAAAACCCCAGCACAAGTGGCACCCACAGGACACCAGCTCCATCCCCCACAGTCGGTTTGCTCTTCCCAGCTTTTCCCCCCGCCCCAGGGAGTGGCCACTCACGTGGGATCGTTGGCCAGGTTCAGGAACAGACACACGTTGTCCATGGAGCCGTTCTCCTCGAAGTCTGACTTGAAGAACCGCGCGGTTTCCATGTTCACCTAAAGCACAGCGCCGAGGTTTCAGTTCTGGGTCTAACCCAGCACGTTCTGCATCCCATCTAAGGGCTGATGGCTTCATGAATAACCCACTGCAAAGATCTCCGTCAGGAGGCCTCCTCTACATTCCCAGAGCGAGCAGCTTCTGGAATTCCAGGCTGGGGATCAAGTTTGAGATGCTTTATCCTGATCAGACACGCTTTGTTAGAATCATGGAATGGTTTGGGTTGGAAGGGACCCTAAAATCCCTCCAGTGCCACCCCCTGCCACGGGCAGGGACACCTCCCACTATTCCCAGCTTGCTCCAAACCCCATCCAACCTCAGACACCTTCAAGGATGGGGCAGCCACAGCTTCTCTGGGCACCCCGTGCCAGGGCCAGATTCCAGCACTTCTGGCCTTGGGGATTTTCACCCATCCTTTAATTCCATACACACAAACCCCGCTCAGACTCCAGCCACACCCAGAATCTCACTCGTTCCTCCAGCCCCGCTTTCCCCCAGCACTGTGGGCTCACCCCCATAGCAGCAAAGACAATAGCAAAGTTCTCCTCGCTGTAATCCATCACATCTTTGGATTTCTTCACCAAGCCAGCCTGGCGACAGATCTGGGCTGCAATCTAGGCAAGAAACATCCCAGGGTTTGCATTTGATGCTGTTCCACAGCCCAGAATTAAATTTAGTTTTGACTCCCACCAGGTTTAGAGCAGCTCTGAGGCCTCACCTCGTTGTGGGGCAGCCCAGCAGCTGAGAAAATGGGGATTTTCTGGCCCCTGGCAATACTGTTCATGCCATCTATGGCTGAAATTCCAGTCTGGATCATTTCCTCGGGATAGATCCGGCACTGGGGGTTGATTGGCTGGCCTGTGGGATTTTTGGAGAGAACACAGTGTCACTCCCTGGACATGCTGGAAGCTTTATCAAACAACCCCTGATAAAGGGGTACAAACCCCACTGCGACACCAACAGATCTTCAGCTGCACCTGGTCACACCTGAGCCTTTCAGACCCCAAGACTCTGATGTTAAATGTTCATGTCTGGGATAAGAATGATTTAAAACCCCGCCAAGTTATCAGCTTTTCATCTTTAGATGTTGCAGAATTAAGTCTACAAATAATAAAGAACAAACTGGGCTTCCAAACATTGCAACAGAGAATTTTCTGCTCCCTCATCTCCCTGCACTGGGGTGATTTGATTTGATGCCACACACATAATCAAAAATAAGATGAAGCTCCTCCTAAGATCTTGTGTTCTAAACCAAAAATGTATAAATTCAGAAAGCCAAAACACCAGGGTTGACTTTACCCCCCCCCAGAAAAGGATTGAGAACAAACCCATAATGTCCAGGAAATCCTCAGCCAAGACAATGGGACCTCTGTCTATGGGTTTTCCTGATCCGTTGAACACTCTGCCTACAAGAAACAACAATAAAAACGTGAATTGTTGTGAAAACCAGTTAATTTGGGATAAATCTGCTCATTCCTCACGTCCACGTGTTAACCCTCACCAAGCATGTCCTCCGAGACCGGGGTTCGCAGGATGTCCCCGGTGAACTCGCAGGAGGTTTTCTTGGCATCAATCCCTGAAGTGCCTTCAAACACCTGCAAATACAGCAGAAAAAATGAAAATAAACCACAGGGCAGAAGTTTTGAGCTTCACAGAGTAACTCCTGAATGCTGCTTCACCTGGAGTCCCCTTTCCTGCTCTGGGAAGGGCCTCAGGAGCAAAGTGCTGGCACAAAACACCACAAAACCCTGCTTTTAACAAAATTCATTAATTTTATCGGCAGCCACCACCAAACCTGGCGCAATTCCTTCAATCTCAAGTGTTTCCCTCTGCCAAGTTCTTCAGATAAAACAATGTGAACAAGAAACAGCTTTTTAGGAGAAATACCAGCACCCACACAGCACAGGGCTGACCTGGAATCCAATACTGCAAATTCCAGGGGATTCCTTTAATCCAGCGGGATGGAAATATTAAAAAAAAAAAAAAAAAGTCACTGTGCACTGTCAGAAATCCCCTAAAATTATTGATGCCACCTGCCCTTGGAATAAGCAGGTGATTTACGGTTTCCATTTGAAAAGAACTCATCTCCAGACAGGTTTGATTCGGTTCAGGGCTCATCCTGACTAATAAAACGTGGAAGAAGAGCCTCCTGCTCCTACCTGAACCACAGCTTTGGAGCCGCTGACTTCCAGCACCTGCCCGCTCCTCCTGGTGCCGTCGGGCAGGGTCAGGTGCACGATCTCGGCGTACCTGGGGAACTGCAGGGGGGGACAAAGGGAGGAAGGAAGGCATTAAACTCCTCAGCAGCAGCCAGCAAACAAAAATCACCAGCTGTGAGCTTAGAAACTGCTCAGGTTTTAAGAATAATTTAACACCAGAACAAAACTCCTTCCCAGGATATTCAATCTCCCCAGGCTAAAGCCGTTTTTACAGGAATAAAAAGCACTTGCAGGGTTGGAGCTGCAGGAGGAGCTGTCAGAATCAGTTCTGAAAACCCTGGGAGTCCCAAATAGTGACAGAAAGCCCCAGTGCAGCACCTGACAAGCAGAAAAACCTGCAGCAGCTGTTTGCCCTCAAGAGCAGCCCGAAAAGGAGCCAGGAGTGTCCAGAGCTTCCTTTTCCAGAGCACTGATGTGGAAACAGAAAGGTCAGGAACAAAGCAAACAGGTTTATCTCAGCTTAGAATTTAAACAGCATTCCAGGGGGTTTGGTAAAACTCAGACTCTGTTTCCTTTCTTTCCCCAACAACTCTCCCTTTCCTCCAGGACATGGAGGAATTCCCACATTCCCATTCATCCCAGCAGCCAGCAGTGGGTCAAAATCGCTCCGTGGAGTTTCCCAGCAGTGTGGATTTCACCTTTCCCAGCTTTTCCTGTCAACTCTGCCTCAAAAAGCTCCATTAACCTCTGGGTATTTACCTTAACTTGATCCAGGATAACCAGGGGTCCGTTCACACCCGACACGGTCTTGTAAGCTGGAAAAAACCACAAGGCACAAGTCAGGCGCTTCCTTAGGAATATCCTACACCCCGTTTTTCCATCTCATTCCTGCCACCGGGCTCGGGTTTGCAGATCTGGGGCCTGATTTCTGTTTATCACCAACTCCACAGGAAGGATGAGGTGCAGGATTGGGCACCCAGTATTTTCGCTGCTCCCTGTAAAGCACTGGAGGCGACACCGATGCGATCCCGGTGTTTCCTTGGCCATCACAGGAATTCCCTGCTCAGGCTGGAGGGGGCTTGGAGCAACCTGGGACAGTGGAAGGTGTCCCCATGGCAGGGGTGGCCCTGGATGGGCTTTGAGGCCCTTTCAACCCAAACCATTCCATGATTCCGAGGGAGGATTTTGCTGTCAGCCCAGGGAAAAAGCATCACTGGACCCGCTGATGAAGGAAACCCTGAGTCAAAGCTCCCTCAGGGTCACGAGGAGCAGCTGGGACTGTTCCTCACCAGTCCCCAGGAGGGGAAGTGGGGGAGCAGAGCCATCCAGACCCCAGCCAGGATCACGAATTCCATCAGCAGCAGGGAAGCACCGGGGCCACTCCAGGCCTGGCAGCTCCCCAGGCGTTGTCTGCACTGTCAACAGCTCCGTGTTTACACGGCAATAAAACAGCTGAAACTGTTGCAATGTAAGATCTTCAGGGGCAATAACCAAACTGCATCAGCTGCGGGCTCAGGGGAGCTGGGATTAAACCTGAGTTTCTCAGTTTTACTCCTAAAATCCTTCCAAACACCCTGAGACAGAACCCTGTCCCTTAACTGCCCCTAACCAGCAGCAGCAGCTGGGCTGTGCCCTGAGCAGGGAGAGCCGCCCAGGCACTACCCAGGAGGAGGAATCAGCTCCGACCCCGCGGGTTTGCAGCCCACAGGGAGTGGAAAACATGACCCTGAGTGAAGCGTTTCATCCCATGACTGTCTCATGAGCGCTTCTTCCTCCGTCGGCCTCTGGCTCCCCGCATTTCCTGGGCACCACTCAGCACCGATTCCCCAGGAGAGCGGCTCAGCAGCCACTCAGAATTCCCCTTTCCACCAAGAGCAACCAGCTCCATGACAAACCAGACACAACCGGAAACGTTTTCCATCCCCAGCCCGATGCCGGTCCAGGGAAAAGCCGGAATCTCCGTGGGAAAACCTGGATTGAGGATGGAGTCACCTGGGCTCCGACTCTGACAGAAGCCTCTGCTCCGGGGTAAAGAGCTGGGGGAGGCTGGAATTGCAGTGAGGGATTTGGCTTCCGAACCTGACGGGTATTTCCAAAGGATCCATCACCCAGAAGCTCCTGGGCAGCACCGTGCAGGTGCTGGTGCTATTGAGGGCACGGGTAAAGTCACTTCATGTAACTGCTGCCAGAAAAGCACCTTCACACGCTCGGATTTCTCCCCACTGCGCTGCAATAAGGTGATTTTACCGAAGTCCTGCATTTCCCCTTTTTCACCCGATTTCTCAACTCAGTGTTACAGGAACAGACTCCATCCCACCGCCGCCGTTTCCACTTCCTGATACAAAGGCCGGGATTTTAGGAAGGACACGGGACGGGCCGTGCCACTGGCGGGCTGGGCTGCACAATTCCCCGCGCTGCCGGGGGTAATTAAGGCTGGTAATTAACAGCCCGACCCCAGACTGTTCTGAGGGGGTGGGCGAGCCCGGGGCTGCGGCCCAGCCTGTGCGCGGCCCTCGAGCCGGACCAGTCCCCCCTCCCCGCGGCCCCC
>VZTE01004913.1:500303-514930 GCA_013397775.1 Eulacestoma nigropectus | reverse complement strand
GGTTTTGGGGGCTGTCTCAGGGGTACAGTGTGGGGTGCTTTGGGGGCTGCTTGTGGGTACAGTGGGGGGCTCTTTGTGGGTACACTGTGGGGTTCTTTGGGGGCTGCTTGTGGGTACAGTGTGGGGCTCTTTGTGGGTACACTGTGGGGTTCTTTGGGGGCTGCTTGTGGGTACAGTGTGGGGTTCTTCGTGGGTACACTGTGGGGTTCTTTGGGGGCACAGTGGGGGCTCCTCGGGTCTGCCCTGGCTACTCAGCTCCATCAGTCCCAGGTGATGCCAGGGGTTCCCTGCCCAGGGGACCTTCCAGGACCCCCCACCTGGCCAGCACCGCTCAGTTCAGCTGCGTGCCGAGCCAGGGAATGCAGGAAAATCCCAAACTAATCCCTCTCCTGGCTTTTTTCCCAGTGCCCATCGTCCCCACCTTCCTCTACTCGACAGAGTACGAAGGTGCCAACAGCTCCGTGAGCTCAGCCCTGCCCGAGCCAACTCCTGCAGCCCCGAGGGCTCCTCTTTTCTCCTCTGTGCTTTCCTACTTTGACAACACCACCGTGCCCGTCTGGGGCTTCACCAGCGCCGTGGAGCCGCCGAAGGGGACGGGGAGCAGCCCCCCAGGACACCCCCCCAGCATCCCCCCAGCCCCACCCAGGGGCTGCCTGGAGGGTGGGGAGTTCCTGGCCCAGGAGAACACCCGTGTGGGGCTGCTCTTCGCCTCCAAGGCTCTGGTCCAGCTGCTGGTCAACCCCTGGGTGGGTCTGCTGACCAACAGGTAGGTGGGACCCCGGGGTTCCTGCAGTTCCATGTCGTTCCTCGGCTCCTGCCTGCTGCTGGAATCGCCAGGAGCTGAGGAATCACAGGGATTGTGGGGGGGAGTAGCAAGAAGGGGAATATATCCATCAAAATGGCAGGAATGTTACCTTTTCTAACAGCCTGCACATGGCTTGTGAGTTTATATCCCAGCATAAAGGTCGCTAATGCTCTCCTCAGGTGCTGGCAGATGCTGTTTAATACCAGCAACCACGGAATAAACAAACACAGCTTCCCAGCCTGCTATGGATAAAATGTTATTTTCGGGTTTTCTTTGTCTGCTGGGGTGGGCAGGTGGGCTGGGGAGCAGAGCTGTGTCCCTGGGTGGGCTCTGCAGCGTTACTGGGGGGCACTGGGGGCCCCCCTGAGCAGCACTTGTGGGCACATCTCCCCTTCAGGAGCTGCTTCCCAGCCCCCAGGGGGAATGAGGAGCCCTCCTGAGCTGGGGCCTCTGTGTTCCCGTTCCAGGATCGGATACCACATCCCCATGTTCATTGGGTTCACCATCATGTTCCTCTCCACAGTCAGTGAGTATCGCCCTCCCCTCTGCCCTCCCCGCAGCACAGCAGAGAATCCTCTGCTCCGTGTGCGAAAGGACAGAGCAGAGCACGCAGGCTTGGGAAAGGGTGACAAGGACGTCTCTCTGCCCTCAAACCGGTGCCAGCTGGGGCCAGCCTTGCCCTGTGCTGCAGGGTCTGACCCCAGCTCTCCCCTCCCTCTGCAGTGTTTGCTTTCTCAGGCACCTACACCCTGCTGTTCATCGCCAGAGCCCTGCAAGGCGTCGGCTCCTCCTTCTCATCGGTGGCAGGTGAAGCTTTTGCCTACACCTCAGTCCCTGCGTCAGCTCCCCTCGGCTGGCTCCTCCTCCTCCTCACTGCACCCACCCCAGCCAGGGAGCAGCTGAACCCCCCCAAATCCCAGCTGCTTCCAGAGGGGAGCCCCCTCCACGGGCCCAGGCTGAGGTGGGCTCTGTCTGTGCCCCCCAGGCCTGGGCCTGCTGGCCAGCGTGTACCCGGACGACTCGGAGAGGGGCAGTGCCATGGGCATTGCCCTGGGAGGCCTGGCCTTGGGAGTGCTGAGTAAGGACCCCCTGTTCCCCACGGGGCACGGCCACAGCATCTCCTGTTCCTGCAATCCCTGGCCGTGCACTCCGTGGGCTGGGTGCTCCCCTCCCTCCCTCTGCCCCCTCCCTGTGGGACTGACACCTTCCCAAACAGCCGGCAGGGACTCAGAGGGAGCAGCCGCCAGGCTCTGGGGACGGTGGCACTGCCAGGGTGTGACCCAGCCCTTCCCTTGCAGTCGGGGCGCCCTTCGGGAGCGTCATGTACGAGTTCGTGGGGAAAGCGTCGCCCTTCCTGGTCCTGGCCTTCCTTGCCCTCTTGGACGGAGGTGAGAAACCAAAGGGTTTAACCCCACAAATAAAGAAAACGTGAAAAGATTGGAATGTGGATGTTTCGGGGAGAGTCTGTGGGGAGGAAGAGGCCCGTTAACACGGATGGATGGTACCATCAGCACTGGTTATTCTGTCAGGGCTAAGTCATACGTCTGCTGTCTCCAGATGACTGACACAGCAGCAAAGCAGGAATTAATCCCTCATCACTTAATAAACCCCCTGGTTGCTTTCATGGCTCAAACAGCATGTTCAGTGAAGCTCTCTGAGCTGGGAATCCTTTGGCAAGACACCCTTGTGTGCAGCCTCTTGGTGCCATGGAGGAATCAGGCTTTGCCAGCAGAAATGGTGCCTCGTTCTTGCCCCCAGACGAAGGCCACGGGAGCCTTCCGAGTGCCACAGCCAAGTTCCAGCCAGCAGGAACTGCATCTGCAGAGGGAAGCCTGGAGCTAATTAAATTACAGCCCCAGTTACCGTCCTTGTCTGGCTGTAAAGCAACACATCCCTAATGAAGCGTGCAAGAGCTGCTGGAAAACGAAACGTGGGCCTCGTGCCTATCGAGCTTCCTGCTTTAATCCTTCCCTTTTCCACATCCCATCCCTGCCACGCTCCGGTGGCAGCTCCCCAGCTGGCACCCTGGCGGGAGCATTTGCACTTTTGACTGCTTCAGGCGTTGACAAAACCCTCTCAAACACACTCCAGGCAGTTTGGCTGCTCCCTCCTGCCCTGCCCGCTCCAACCACGTCCCCAGCCAGCTCCTGCATCCCGGGGTTCTGCTGCTGGCAGGGGCCAGGGTGAGGGGAAGGAGAGGTGGATGGGAGGGGTGGTGCCTGCAGGAAGGAGCCATCAGCAGTGTTCTGTCCCCAGCTCTGCAGCTGTGCATCCTGCAGCCCTCCCGGATCTCCCCGGAGGTGAGCACGGGCCCGAGCGGCGCTGGGTGAGGGAGGTGGGCACAGCTGCCCTCAGCTGGTCCTGGCACAGCCCCCGGCCCACCTCTCCCCCTTCGCAGAGCACCAAAGCCACCCCAGTGTCCACCCTGCTGCGAGACCCCTACATCCTGGTGGCTGCAGGTAAAGGTGGACATTTGTCCCCTGGTTAAAGACTCCCTCGTGCCTGCTTGAAACAGCAGCAGAAAGGGCTAAAATGGAGCTTTCCTCCCTTTTTCCCTTCTCCAGGAGCCCTCTGCTTCTCCAACATGGGGGTGGCCATGCTGGAGCCCACGCTGCCCATCTGGATGCTGCAGACCATGTGCTCCCCGCAGTGGCAGCTCGGTAGGTCCCGAGCTCTGCAACCTCTTCCCCTGAGCTTCAGAGAGTTTAGGATCCCGGGATCATCCGAAAAAACCCTCCTAGACCATCGAGTCCAACCTGTGACCAGCCCAGAGCACTGAGTGCCACATCCAGGCATTCCTTGGGCACTTCCAAGGACCAAGAATCGTCCCTGCCTGGGCACTGCGGGAGGGATTGAATCATCTTTTGTATCACTCCATAAAAAGAAGGAAACATCTGCTCTCACGCCCGTGGAGCGAGCGATCCCAGGCTGTGCACGGCTCCAATTCCAGCTGGAAACGCCCTCAGCGGTGGCTGCACCGTGTGCTCTGCTCCGTTATTGCAAAAATTGCACGGAATTGGCTCCCCAGCGGGGCAATAACGGGGCGGGGAGGCTGTGGGGTGCCCTGGGAGCCCATCTTCTGCAGGGCAGACAATGGGCTCGTGCTGGGCTGCGACTGGGGAGGCCAGATGGGCTCTGCAGAGGCAGCTCCGAGCGGAACGAGGCCGTTCCCAGCATCCCAGGCAGGGCAGGACGGGCCGTGCTGATTGCCAGCTGCCCGGAAAATGGGATGTGGAGATAACAGCGCCTGTGCTCGCCGCAGAAATAACCAGTAATGGTTACAAAACCCAATTGGCGCAGGAATGACCCGGGGGGTGCCCCGGGCTGCACTTAGATCCCAAATCGGATTGCAGGCTGGGCGCAGGGGGCTGGAATTGCTCCTGATCGAGTTATCCTCTGGGCAGGCAGCCACTAAAAGCCTCGGATGCTTCTCTGGAGCAAGGATGGGTGAGGGGAAAGCGGCACCCAGGGATTCTGGCAGGGGGAGAAGGGACAGAACCCAGAGAAAAAGCACTCAGGGCTCCCCTCTCACCACTGGAGGAGCTTTGAGGTGACTTAATCCCAAATATATTCCCTAAGGTGTTCAGGGACCTGAGATTTGAGAGCAGTTTGGATTCAGAGTTCAACGCCAACCCACCCATCACAAGCTGCTCTGAACTCAAGGGGCTTCTTTATTTTGTCTCCTCCTCCCATAATTCTGGGAAATTTGGGCTGAATCTGCAGGATTAACCACGTTCTGTAGCTGTCAGAGAGGGGAGAGGAAATCAAACACAGATCAGCGTGTTCCAATAAGGAAGCTGTCCCAGGGAAATGGAGCTGATCACTTTTATTTATTGTCAGCAGGAGAGGATATGAAAAATAAACACCTGGTAAAGCAGCAGGGAGAGCAAATATTTAATTGTGAGCTACATAATGATCCCCGAGCTTTTTACTTCAGCAGTCGTGTCACCCCTCTTCATTTAGTGAGGGAAAAGGTGGAAAGGTGGAAGAGGGAGAAATTATGAGAGGAGATGTTCACGTGCCCAGCCTGGCCGGTGTATTCTCCAAATTAGGCAATTAGGGAGTGAAAATTCGTGAAAATCTGTATTTTTGGGGGGCATGAGACACTCTTTTTAATCCCTTCTCTCTCCAGGGATGGCATTCCTGCCTGCCAGCATATCCTACCTCATTGGCACCAACCTCTTCGGGATCCTGGCTAACAGGATGGGCAGGTAAATGGGATATTGAAGATTTTGGCTCAGCCCAGCCCAAATTTCAGCATGCTCTGCTCGAGGCTGAGAACTCCTGCCCTCCTCTCACATTGCAGGTGGCTGTGCTCCATGATTGGAATGGCTGTGGTGGGAATCAGCCTCCTCTGTGTGAGTAGCAGGGGAATCTGCAGGGATTTTCACAGTCCTGGCACAGCAGATGCTCAGGGGCTGCACCTCTGGATGGGTTCTGCAGCTCTGGGAAAGGTCTCCAGATCTTAAGGCTGAGAGATTTGGGATTGCTCAGCCTGGAAAAGGAATTGTGGCTGCCCAGGACCTGAAGGGAGCCTGCAGGGAAGATGGGGAGAGAGTATTTACAGGGGATGGAGGGACAGGACACAGGGAATGGCTTCAAAGTGACAGAGGACAGGGATAGGTGGGATATCGGGAAGGAATTCCTGGCTGTGAGGGTGGGGAGGGGCTGGGATGGAATTCCCAGAGGAGCTGTGGCTGCCCCTGGATCCCTGGAAGTGTCCAAGGCCAGGCTGGGATAACCTGGGACAGTGGGAGGTGTCCCTTCCCTGGCAGAGAGGGTTGGACTAGGTGCTCTTTCACCTTCCAACCCAACCCATTCCATAATCCCATGCCCTGTGTCCCACATTCCCACCTCCCACAGCCCTTCTGGCCTCACACCTCCTCTCTCTCCTCTCCCAGGTCCCTCTGGCCACCAACATTTACGGCCTGATCGGCCCCAACGCCGGGCTGGGCTTTGCCATAGGTAAGCTGGGGGTGCTGCGGCTGCTCCCGGGCAGCTCCCCCGGGGACAGCGGGGACTGAGGAGCCCGTCCTTGCTCCGGCCAGGAATGGTGGACTCCTCCATGATGCCCATCATGGGCTACCTGGTGGACCTGCGCCACACCTCTGCCTACGGCACCGTGTACGCCATCGCCGACGTGGCCTTCTGCATGGGCTTTGCCGTTGGTAGGAGAGCTTTACTCACGGTGTAGCTACTCGGGGTGTGTGTCCGCGGCGTTTTGTCCCTTTCCAACGTCTGAATTTGCAGGCCCCTCCACTGGCGGGGCGATTGTGCGAGCCCTCGGCTTCCCCTGGCTGATGGTCATCGTTGGGGTGCTGAACGTGGCCTACGCCCCGCTCTGCTGGCTCCTGCGCAGCCCCCCGGCCACGGAGGAGAAGATGGTCAGTCAGGGGTGCTTCCCTGGAGTTTCATATCCCATGGGATTTGGGGGAATTAAGAGTAAATTTGCCAGGGGTTGCGTCTTCCCTGTTGGGCTCTACTCTGCCCTCAAAAATGGACAAAATAACCTCAGAGCAAAGCAGGAAAGTTTCGAGGGTCCTCCCCTGTGCTCACGGCTTGTATTCCCAGGGGAAAAAGCCTGCTCTGGCTTTTTCCCAAAGTGGTGATGCTCCTGTTAACTGTTGGAATGAACCATTATTTTTATTAAAGCGTGATTTCTGCTCTGCCTCGCCCAGGCCATCCTGAGCCAGGAGCGCCCCGTGCCACCCAAAAGCTACGCCCCAAAGGGAGCCCTGCGGGAATTCCCCCTCACGGAGGAGAGCGACGCGGAGGCGGAAAACGTGGAATAGCCGTGCCCTGCTTTGGAGCCAATGTTCTGGTTACAGAACGTGGATGAGCGAGCAGACACTGCCAAACCAGCCTGTTCCAGACTCGCGGGAGGCTGAATTCCCAACCTCTTCTCCAACCACCAGGGTTTGGAGGCTCCATCCCTTTAGTGAAGCCGCCGTGGGACTTAAACCATGGAATCAGCTGGCAATAAAGATGTCACTGCAATGTCACCGCTCCTCTGAGGGCACTAAAACACGTTTGTTTCTGTCTTGGTATAGTTTGATGTATTGTGCTATGTCTGTGCTACTCAGAGCTCGTGTGTCCTTCCCAACACGCATTAAATTAATTCATTCGTTTGAAGAACTCTAAAGAAACTGAGGCGGAAATAAGGTTTAGACTCGGCCAACAGAGCCAGTTAGGTCACTGTATTTAATGCGGGTGTGTCAGGTGCTTCAGCCGGGGGGGGTCTCGAAAGCTCTGAGGGAAGAGTTTGTCAGAGAACCCACAGCTTCTCCCATGGCTCCAGAGCGCGGAACCGATCCGCCCACCCCAAACACATTGCTCACGGGCCCTCCGCGCCCGTTTGCTCCGGCAGTTTGTCTGATCCCCGCCCTGAGGGGAGGTGGCACGGCCGCCATGACAGCGGGTCCCACCCTCAGGGCCACCCCCAGGGCCGCCCCCTTTCCCGCCCTCAGAGCCGCCCTCAGAGCCGCCCTCCTTCCCGCCCTCAGGGCCGCCCTCCTTCCCGTCCCCTTTCCCGCCCTCCTTCTCGCCCTCAGAGCCGCCCTCAGGGCCGCCCCCTTTCCTGCCCCCTTTCCCGCCCTCATGGCCGCCGCTCTCGCGAGACTTGGCGCGCCCCGCCCGTTCCTGTAATGGCGGCGCCCTAGAGCGCGCGGCCGGCACCGGCAGCACCGTCAGTCCCCGCTGGCCCCGCCACCGCCGCCACCGCCACCGCCACCGCCACCGCCACCGTCACCGTCGCCTCTGCCACCGCCGCCGCCTCCGTCACCGCCACCATGCATTCGGACGATGTGAGTCCGACCGTTCTCGCGGCCCCGTGTCACACGCCCGCCCCGCCGCTGGGCCCGGCCGTGCGCCCGTCCCACGTGGCCGGGGGTCCCCGGCTCCAGGGGGGCAGAGGGAGCGGGGGGGTGTGATGGGGATTTGGCAGCAGCAGATGAGATGCGTCTGCGCTTCTTGGGGCATCGCGCTCTGCCTGCCAGGGGAACGCGGAGAAAACCCCAATGTTTGTGGGGTCTCCCCCGTCAGAGCCGCACCGGGGGCTGCCGGAGCCGGGGACGGACGTGGGGGGCCGGGTGAGGGGTGTCACGGTGTGCCAGCCGCTGTTTGTGCCCGCAGGTTGTTTGGAGCATGCTGGGGAACAGGCAGTTCTGCTCCTACAAGATGACGTGAGTGTGGGGGGACGGGATGGGCTGAGCCCGGGGGGGATTTGGGGGGATCCAGCAGGGAAAGGAACGGGAGGGACACGCTCGGCTGCCCCTCAAACCCCACGGTGTCCCCCCGCTGTGCCACCACTCATGGGAGAGCCACAGAGGATGGCGTGGGAGGGTGGCAGTGGGGTCTTCCTGCCCTTCCCTCGTTAATTCCCTGTCCCCTCTTTCCCAGCACCAAAACGCAGAACTTCTGCCGGAACGAGTACAACCTGACGGGGCTGTGCAACCGCTCCTCCTGCCCGCTGGCCAACAGCCAGTACGCCACCGTCCGCGAGGAGAAAGGTGGGAGCGGGGACAGCGGGAGGAATTTCTCCGTGGGAAGGGCTGCCCAGCGGGGTTTGGAGTCCCCATCCCTGGAGGTGTCGAAGGGAACGCCGGGCACTCAGTGGGGTTTGTTGCAGGTCGCTGTTATCTCTACATGAAGACGATCGAGCGGGCGGCGTTTCCCCGGCGCCTCTGGGAGCGGGTGAGCTCGGGGATAGCAACGGTGGCTCCAGTGTCCCCACAGAGGGGAGGGAGGAAACGGCCTCAGGCTGTGCCAGGGGAGGGGCAGGTTGGACAGCAGGAGGAATTTGTGCAATGGAAAGGGTGGTCAGGCATTGGAAGTGCCCAGGGAGGTTCGGAGTCCCCGTCCCTGGAGGTGGCACTCAGTGGGACTGGGGACAAGGTGGGCATCGGGCACAGGGTGGAGTTAAGGACCTCGGACGTCTTTCCCTTAATGACTCGGTGAGTCTGGGAGCGATGCAGCCCCTCCCAAACGCCCCTGCTCTGTCACCCACCCCTTCCCCTGTCCCCGCAGGTGCTGCTGAGCAAGAACTACGAGAAGGCTCTGGAGGAGATCGATGAGAACCTCATCTACTGGCCCCGCTTCATCCGCCACAAGTGCAAGCAGAGGTTCACCAAGATCACGCAGTACCTGATCCGCATCCGCAAGCTGACCCTCAAGAGACAGTAAGGGACATGGGGAGTGACCATGGGAGTGACCACTGCTGGCTTACGGAGCTGCTGCCCCTCTCCTGAGCCGCTGGGAGCTGGGCACTGTTCACCTGAGGGGTTTGAGATGGATCTGTGGCACTCTGAGCTGCAGGGAGTCCGGTGTATAAATGCACTGAGGGAATGTCCTGAGCTGGAAGGGGATCCACAGGGATCATCGATCCCAAATCTGGCCCTGCACAGACACCCCAACAACCCCACCCTGGGCATCCCTGGCAGCGCTGCCCAAACGCTCCTGGAGCAGCCTCGGGGCCGTGCCCATTCCCTGGGGAGCCTGGGCAGTGCCCAGCACCCTCGGGGGGAAGAACCTTTCCCTGATTCCCAACCTAAACCCCCCTGGCACAGCTCCAGCTGCTCCCTGGGCCCTGTCCCTGTCACAGGGAGCGGAGATCGGAGCTGTCCCCCTGGGAGGAGCTGCTCCAGGTGCCCTCAGCTGCTCCTCCTGTGGCCCCTCCAGACTCTTCCCCATCCTTTGGGCCCTCTCCAGCAGCTTTAGCTCTTTCCTATCCTGAGGCACCCTAAACTGCCCCCAGGACATTCCAGACGTTTGGAATGCTGAGGCTGCTGGCTGTTGGTGCCAGAGGCCGTCAGATTCCCAGCGCTGTTGTTCCCTGCAGGAGGAAGCTCGTCCCGCTGCGCAGGAAGATCGAGAGGCGGGAGAACAGGCGAGAGGTAACGACTGCTCCGTGTCCCCTCCCGGCCCTGCCCCTGTCCCCGCTGCCCCTCGGCCTCACGCGGCTGCTCCGTGTTCCGTAGGAGAAAGCCCTGATTGCTGCCCAGCTGGACAATGCCATCGAGAAGGAGCTGCTGGAACGGCTGAAGAAGGACACGGTGAGGGTCACACACAGCTCACAGTGCTCCTGCTGCCTCTGGGGGGGACACAGGAGGGTGCCTGGCTCCCCAAAACACAGGGAGCCCCAAAACACAAGAGCTCCCCTCCTGTTCTGTGCACAGGGAGCCCCAAAACACAAGGGCTCCCCTCCTGTTCTGTGCACAGGGAGCCCCAAAACACAAGGGCTCCCCTCCTGTTCTGTGCACAGGAGCCCCAAAACACAAGGGCTCCCCAAAACACAGGGAGCCCCAAAACACGAGGGCTCCCCTCCTGTTCTGTGCAGGAGTGTGGGGTCAGAATTGGCAAGGGGCTGATCCACACGTTCAGCTCGGTCTGACGCTGCCCCGTGCAGGTTTGCAATACCCCTCCAACCCCCAAAGTCCACCTTCCTCCTGTGGCTGACGGAAAATCCCAATTTTCCTTTCAGTATGGAGACATTTACAACTTCCCCATCCACGCCTTTGACAAGGCCCTCCAACAGCAAGATGCAGAGAGCGAGAGCGAGTCGGATGCAGAGAGGGAAGAAGAAGAAGATGATGATGAGGTAAAGCTTTCAGCCCTGCCCTGGTGCTGAGCTGGGGAGTCCCTGCCTGCTGGCTGAGAACAACTCAGGAGAGCTCAGAGAAACCCCGTGGTGGCTCTTGTATGAGTTGTGGCGCTGCTGTGCTCAGTCCCTGCCTCTGTTCCTTGCAGGACGTGGACAAAAGGGAGTTTGTGGAAGCAGAGGACAGCGAGCTCAGCGACTTCGAGGTGGGTGAAGCACCAGGTGCAAACTGAGGCCGAGCTGGACGGGCACCTCCAGCCTTGGGTGCCTCTGGGGATGGGTAAGAGGCAGCAAAATCAGAGTTGTGGAAGGGAATTGTACAGAGGGACCCCAGCCTGGCTCCTCGGGAGCCAGGGACTGGGGAATGGGATCATCCACGAGGTGGTTTTGGGGAAGGAGGAGGTTCAGTTACACAGCCTGCTCTGACATCGCTCCTGTCACTCGATTCTTCCTCAGGACATGGATAAGTTGGAGACGAGCAGCGAAGAGGAGCAGGAAGAGGAAGAAGTAGAGAAGAAAGCCTCCCACTCCAAATCTAAAGGGAAAACCCCACTGAAGGGCCCAGCCAGGAGAAAACGTCCCTACATTGAAATAGAGTACGAAGAGGAAACAGAGCCAAGCTCCAAGACAAAAGCAGCCTGAACCTTCCCCGATCCCGTTTGGTACTGACTGGCAGAGCTCCAGATGTGTCACCAGAATGGGACTCCAGGGTCTGTCACCCACCTTCCACCCCTGGACAGGACTCTCAGTAACTCCTGGTTTTATACTCCACGCATTCTCTGCAAGAACAGCAGGGTTTCTGTCCCACCCCCGGGGAATTGCAGTGAGTTTGTACAACTGGATGGAGCAAAGGAACATCCCCCACCTCCTCTACAACCACGAAAAGCTCAGCCCAGACTCTGCTCCAGGAAGGGCCCTGGCCTGGGGGGAACTCTGCTGCTTCCCTTAAGGCTGGAGAAGCCAAACGTGGCCCGGATGCGTCTGGGGGAGGTGTGGGGCTCACAGGTGGGACAAAAACGACAGAACTTTCAATAAATACAACAATTTTACTGTACAAAAGGGGGTGAGCAGTGTCAGGCACCTCAGGTGCTCTCCTGCACCTTCCTGAGGCACTCCCGCACCCGCTTCTCCTCACAGCTGCTGTGCACCCCTTCCAGCAGCACCTGCAAGGAGAAAAGCAGCATTGCCAGTGCCTGGGTTACGGTGTCACCCACCCTCCCCCAGCCCTGTGGTGGAGCAAAGCTCAGATTGATCCCCATCAATCGGTATCGGGTCACTGATCAATCGATTATTGACGCTGGGGAGGGGAAATTCCAAATCCTGCTGGGCTGAGAGAGAAAAGGGCACTGGCACAGAGTCCCTGACTCACCTTCACCTGGCCCTGGGAGCAGCGATCCAGCAGGATGAGGCACTGGGTGGCCCTGTGGAGCAGGGCAGCTCGGACGGGCTCCGGCGTGGGGCCCCGCTCCGTGTGAACGTCCCAGAGCAGCCTCAGCAGGGCCTTGAGCAGCACGGGGAGCCTGCAGGGCATCCTGCAAGGGCAACACCTCGTCCCAAACCCTTCCCGAGCAGCCTGCAAGGGCAACACCTCGTCCCAAACCCTTCCCGAGCAGCCTGCAAGGGCAGCACCTCGTCCCAAACCCTTCCCAAGCAGCCTGCAAGGGCAGCACCTCGTCCCAAACCCTTCCCAAGCAGCCTGCAAGGGCAGCACCTCGTCCCAAACCCTTCCTGAGCATCCTGCAAGGGCAGCACCTCGTCCCAAACCCTTCCCGAGCATCCTGCAAGGGCAACACCTCGTCCCAAGCCCTTCCCGAGCAGCCTGCAAGGGCAGCACCTCGTCCCAAGCCCTTCCCGAGCAGCCTGCAAGGGCAACACCTCGTCCCAAACCCTTCCCGAGCAGCCTGCAAGGGCAGCACCTCGTCCCAAGCCCTTCCCGAGCAGCCTGCAAGGGCAGCACCTCATCCCAAGCCCTTCCCGAGCCAGGGGACAGCACAGCTTTGCTGAGCACCTCCTGGTTCTGGTGTGGGGCAGGGTTGGTGCCAGCCTGAGGAAGCAGCTGCCTCGGTCAGGGTGCCAGGACAGCCCTGGACACGCAGGGACCTCGGGATGGTGTGGCAGGAATGTCGTCACTGGACAGCCCAGGGTTTACTCCACACTGATGTAATTTATCACCACTGATACTTTTGGAACAGGCACAAGTTGGATCAAAATGAGAACCCAGCTTAATTTTGGGGCCAGGTTTTTGGGTAATTCCAGCGAGTGCTCCCTGGGACAGATTCTCCCTTAGGATTTCAGGGCCTTTTCCTCAAGAAAAAGTAACTTTGGGTCTTAAAACATTCAGGATAGGAATGAAACATTCATGTCAGGACAGGCTTCCAGGAGAGTGTAACACCCCCAGAGAGGTACCTGGGCCAGGCATGCTCTATGGTGCACTGCAGTGTCTCCAGGATTCCCAGTCTGGCTTCTTCCTCGGGGCCATCAGAGACTTCCAGGTAGCCCAGCATGACTCGCTCCAGCCTCTTCAGGTGCCTCACGATGAGGATGCCGCGTCTGCGGGCACAAACACACCCTGAGGAGGGAGGATGCCCTTGGACCCCAAGCCCAGGGTCCCCGTGGGGTCACTGCTCTCGGCTCCTCAGGAAGGTGAGCAGGGCCCCCAGGTCCCCCCGTCCCCTCTCCCTCACCTGGTGACGAAGGCGGGCAGGGTCCCCGCGTAGACCCTGCGCAGCACCAGCCGATGCTCGGCCTCCATGTGGGTCAGCACCAGCTGCAGCACCTGGTCCCAGGGGGACGTGGCTCTCCCGTGGCCCTGGTGCCGCTGGCCTCGCTCCAGGATGGGCAGCAGGTCCAGCAGGCACAGCAGCACTGCCTGGTTTGGGGACAGGTGGGGAATCTGAGCTCGTGTCCTCTCCCAAAAACAATAAACCCCAACCCCGTAACCACCCAGGGCTGCTGCTGCTCACCCGACAGAGCCGAGTGCTTCAGACCTGTTACCTGCCCTGAGAGGGGCAGGAGGCTTCCCTCTGCTCTGGTATTTTCCCACAATCTACCCAGTTACTTTATCTCACAGGGAACAGCTCAGCCTCCTCCTGCCTTAAGCTCTGTTGGGGGTTTCAACACCCCAAGGCACCTTAAACCCCAGCCCGGCCGTCCCACCTGGATGAGAGGGGCCTCCCGTGAGTAGAGGTGGTTGTAGAGGGCGTGGAACACCACCTGGGCCCTGTTGAACTGGCACAGATCCGCACCCGGCTGCAACAAGAGAGACCAGGGCGTCATTCCTGGGCGGCACATTCCGCTAAAACCGGAGGAAAGCACATCCCGCCCAAAGCCTGGGACACCCCGAGCGTGAGGAACTGCTGCAAACGCAGGTTAAACCCTGCCGTGCACCAGGAGGAGAAGTCAGGAGTCTGACCCACCCGAGGGAATGGCTGGAGCTCTGTCAGGGCAGGGTCAGGTTGGATTTTGGGAATGGTTCTTCCCCCAGAGGGTGCTGGGCACTGCCCAGGCTCCCCAGGGAATGGGCATGGCCCCGAGGCTGCCAGAGCTCCGGGAGCGTTTGCACAGCGCTGCCAGGGATGAAATTACTGGGGTGTCTTTGCAAGGGCCTGGGGTTGGGCTCTGATCCTTGTGGGTCCCTTCCAGTTCAGGACATTCTGTGACTGACCCTTCCTCCTACAACACCCGGAGAGGGCTGCAAGCCCTGCCCTCCCTCCCTCACCACGTTGAGGACGATGTGGTGCAGGCAGCGCACGCCCAGCACTTTGTTCTCCTCCTGGAAGTCATCGGAGAGGAGCAGCGCGGGCGGCAGCACCCGCTCCAGGTGAGGGCACAGCCAGGGCCGGCTGACGTGGAGCAGAGTCCAGGAGAACACGTGCTTGGAGGCCGGGTTACGCTTCCAGGTGTCTCTGGAGGGACAAACACAGCTCAGGGAACGCTGGGAGCACTCATTTCCCCTCCACTTGAGGCTCTCGGCTGGCAGCAAACTCTGACAGTCATCCCCCAACAAACACCTGCCACTGCTGGGCATCTGTACAGCTCCTGGCCTCGTATTTAGCATCTCTTGAGCCTGAGCTCCGTTTCCCAGCATTTCCTACAGAGAGACCCTCCAAACACGCCACGCTCCCCTCCGCACTCACTTGGTTAACTCCTGCTTCAGGAGCCCCATCACTGCTCCGAATCTTCCTTCCTCATCCCCCTCCTTTCCCCGCAGGAATTCCGCCACGGACC
>VZTE01004913.1:481468-492295 GCA_013397775.1 Eulacestoma nigropectus | reverse complement strand
CCGGCCCGTCCCTGCCCAGGCGGGGCTGCGCTCGGATCCACGAGCCGCGTTCCGAGGGCATCACCTGCCTCCGGTGGCACCCAGCCCATCCTCGGGCACGCAGAAGTCCTTTGGGGGAACCCCCCCGAGGGCACGGAGCTCCTCGGGGCTCTCGGTGTCAGGTTTGGGACACCGTAATTTGGATATTCGGGAAAATTTCCTCGTGGAAAGGGTTTTCCTCTCCCTGTTGCACTTGAGCTGAAGGCAGGAAGGAATTCCTCCCTGGGAGGGTGGGGAGGGGCTGGGATGGAATTCCCAGAGCAGCTGTGGCTGCCCCTGGATCNGGAAAGAGAGACAAAGGGTGAGGTGATGACTGTCAGGGCCAGGCTGGACGGGGCTTGGAGCAGCCTGGGATGGTGAAAGGTGTCCCTGCCATGGCGGGGGTGGGGTGAGATGAGTTTTAAGGTGCCTCCAACCCAAACCAGTCTGGGACTGTGACTCCCAGCGCAGGCTCGGGGTCACCAGTCAGCTCAGCGCTGACAGGGGGCTGGCACGGGCCCCGCTGTGCCCCTCGCCTCGGCGCTGCCCCCGCACGCCCCCCAGGCCCCTCTCCCTCCCCGTCTCCACCGTCCCAGCCCGGCACGGCTGCAGCCCAGCGCTGCTCCGGGGCCCTCCGGAAGCGCAGGAAGAATGGAGCTATAACGGGAGCGGGAGGACAATGAGGGCTGGCAGCCTGCGGGGCCGGGGCCACCCGGGCCACCCGGACACCCGGACACCCCTTCCCGGCCTTGGCACCCTCCGGGGCTCGGCCCAGCCAGCCCTGCCGCTCTCCGGGGTGTTTGTCACAGCCTGGGTGGCCACTCGGGGCTGCCTTTGGGACACTGACGCGGCCACCTGGGACTGCCAGCCCGGCTCTGCTTCCCACCTGGAGCCCCACTCTGTCCTCACTGCTGGGAAAAAGAGTGGGGACCCCAGGAGAGGCACTGGGTGGGGGCTTGGGTTTGGGCACTGAGCGGGGGCTCAGGTTTGGGCGGGGGCTCAGGTCTGGGCACTGAGCAGGGGCTCAGGTCTGGGCACTGAGCGGGGGCTCAGGTTTGGGCAGGGGCTCAGGTTTGGGCACTGAGTGGGGGCTTGGGTTTGGGCACTGAGTGGGGGCTTGGGTTTGGGTACCAAGCAGGAGCTCAGGTTTGATCCCTGGACTGAGAATCTGGGAGGACTCGGGTCCATCTCCACCCAGAGCACTCTGCCCCCAAGTCCTGTGACAGATCCCAGCCTGAGCTGTCCCCAAGCACGCCGGGGGTGCCCAGGTTCTTCCTTAGCACTGCCTTTATTTCCACGGGGTGACACGAGGCACGGGGAACACCCAAACACTACGACAGGACTTTGCCTGGGCCCACAGCCCAGACCTGACTGACATCACCAGAGACACACGGGACGCACGACAGGGGACGCACGGAGCTGCAGCGTCCTGCCGGGGGGGACACGACTGCCTGGGCAGGTGCAGCGGGGAGGACGAAGCCTTGAAGGCTCCCTGGAGCCCATGGGGACGGAGCGACCGGTGACGTGGGGCCGAGTCCTTCGGAGGCGTCTTGGAGCGAGCGGGCTGGGGAGGAGGCCGTGGCCAGGCCCCCCTGGGTGGCAGAGCTGCAGGTGGAGGGCCTGGGCCAGACCACGGGGATGGCTCGCAGGTCTGGGGACCCCCCGAGCTGGGGGGGGCTGCGGGTGACCCACGGGCAGAGCCCGAGCTGGGCGGGCGCGGGGCCAGGCGGGCAGAGCTCCCGCAGCGCCTGCCCTCCCTCAGGAGCTCCTCTGCAGCCGCAGGGCGTTGTCCAGGGCCACCAGCTGGCGCAGGAAGCCGCGGTTGGGGATGATCCCGCGGTGGTCCTTGACCGTCTTTATGGCTTCGACCAGGGGCATGTGGTGGCGGATCATGAGGTAGGCGAGGACCAAGGTGGCCGACCTGCTCACCCCGACGGCGCAGTGCACCAGGATCCTCCCTGGGGGGACACAGCGGCCGCGTCACGGCAGAGCCAGAAAATCCCAGTGAAAAACCTGCTGAGCGCCCAGCCGTGCCCCGGAGCCCTGGCTCAGGTGGGCAGCACCTGGCGGGGGATGAGGGGCCCCAGCTGTGAGGCACCGAGGTCGCCTCACGGCAAAGGGTGGCAGCGTGTGCTGGTAGCCCAAAATGCACTGAACAGGCCCAGAAGCAGCTCAGGACTCAAACTGGGGCTGTGACCTGGGGGGACAGTGCTCTCATCCAGCCTGATCCCTCTGGGAGGAGGTGATTCCATGCAGGAATTCCATCGAGGTGATGCCGTGGAGGAGACACCATCAGGGTGATCCCATGAGGGGACACCATCGGGGTGATCCCAAGAGGGGACACCACTGAGGTGATCCCATGAGGGGACACCACTGAGGTGATCCTGTGGAGGGGACACCATCAGGGTGATCCCATGAGGGGACATCACTGAGGTGATCCTGTGGAGGGGACACCATCGGGGTGATCCCAAGAGGGGACACCACTGAGGTGATCCCATTCAGGGGACACCGTCAAGGTGATCCCATGAGGAGATACCATTGAGGTGATCCTGTGGAGGGGACACCATCGAGGTGGTCCCATGAGGAGACACCATCAGGGTGATCCCATTCAGGGGACACCATCCCAGCCTGGAAACACCTTTGTTTCCCAGGATCCTTAACCACAGGACACCACCCCAGCTCCCCCCCTTGCCAGGGCAGCTCCCCCCATCCTTCCACCCTCTCCTCTCCCAGAACCTTCCCCAGGGACCTTCGTTGAGGGCCTGGTGGATGAAGTCGGCGGCGGGGTAGAAGTAGGGGCTCATGTCGAAGGAGGGGGAGTCGTGGGCCTCGATGCCCAGGTAGCGGATGCCGGTGCCCTCGTAGTACTCGGCGCCGCCGCGCCAGCGGCAGTGAGAGGCGTTCAGCACGTGGGTGATGCGCAGCTGCAGCAGCTCCCGCCGGTTGGACGCGATATCTCTGCAGGGACAGCAGGGAGGGGACACCTCAGACCAGGAAAAGTGTCCCAGCACGGCGGAAAGGCTGCCCCGGACAAACGTTTCTGGCCGAGAGAGCCGGATGCAAAAACCTGACGGATTTTCGAGGGTTTTGGGTTTTACAGCGCTTTCCCAGCCCTGACTCCGGGGGCACCCCACCAGCGCCCACCCCGGCTCGGCAGAGCTGTGACCTCCCTGCACAGACAGCCCCGCTCACCTCCTTCCTCCTTCGTCCCAGTGTTCCATCACATCCTGCTCTCCCTCATCTTCCCCACCTCCCCATGTCCCCCAAATGCCCCCGGTCCCTGTCCCTGTCCCCTGTTGGGTTACACTATGTGGTGACAGAGAGATGAGCCCAGAAGGCCGGAGAGCCTCTTTCCTGGGCCCGGAGGTGACCCTGGGACTGTATCCAGGGCACCGGGGATGGGCGGAGAGAGGTTTGTGGCTTGTGGACAAAGCTGGACCTGTGAGAAGTGAAGGTTGTAGTTTGTGACCTTACAGGGTATTGTTTACCTGTTCCCATAACAGGCAATGTCTGTGCACTGCCCCAGGGGATGGGGAGACACTGTGGGGAACATCTTTCCTGTTCCCATGATGTTCTATCCTGTTCTGTGGGGGTATTTAGGGAATTCACACTGCGCAATAAACGGGGATTTTGTCTTTGACTTTGCACCTGAAGGAGGGCAGAGTTCGCCCACGCGTGATTACTGCAGTCCCCTGCCACACTTACTGGTCGCCCAGGTAGAGGCCTGGCCACACCTCGTCGGCGTGGTTGCAGGCCGTTTTCCCCGTGTACAGCAGCCGCTCCAGCTCGAAGACGCTGAGGATGGGGTGGCTCCCGCGCTCGTCCCGCGGGGCCCGGCTCGGGGACCTGCTGCTGTTCCTGTAGAACCTGGACAGGAAAGCCATGGGAGCTGCCCAGACCCACACGGCATGCCTGTGGGGGCGGGGAGGCCGGACGGGGGCCTGGGGGTCACTTCTGCTGCTGCTGCCACCCACGGTCCTGTCGGGAAGCAGTGGAGAGGCTGTCAGGAGAAACGGCCCCTCACCGAGGGGCTGGGGGGTGTCCGGGGGAGAGAATGGAGCTGGGAAGGGGCTGGAGCAGCAGGAGAGGCTGAGGGAGCTGGGAAGGGGCTGGAGCTCCAGGACAGGCTGAGGGAGCTGGGAAAGGGGCTCAGCCTGGAGAAAAGGAGGCTCAGGGGGGACCTTGTGGCTCTGCACAACTCCCTGACAGGAGGGGGCAGCCGGGGGGGGTCGGGCTCTGCTCCCAGGAACAGGGACAGGAGGAGAGGGAACGGCCTCAGGCTGGGCCAGGGGAGGCTCAGGGGGTACAGCAGCAGGAATTTCCCCATGGAAAGGGTGCTCAGGCCTTGGAACTGCCCAGGGAGGTTTGGAGTCCCCATCCCTGGGGGTGTCCAAGGAATGCCTGGACGTGGCACTGACCGACAAGGTGGGGATCGGGCACAGCTTGGACTCGGTGATCCTGGAGGGCTTTTCCAACCCCAGGGGTTCTGGGATTCTGTGGTGCTGCAATTGGGGACCTCTCACTCCACCCCTGTTGTAGGAACACCGGCCCAGAGCAGCCAGGTCTCACCCTGCTGATGTCAGGTCGCCCGCCCGCTGCTCCCCAGCGGGAGCCGAGCATTCCCTACATCCCTTCCAAGAAGGAAAACTGCCGGGGAGAAGCTCCGGCTGCCAGGGCTGGGGAGCAGCCAGAACCCTGAGCCTCCACAGGCCGAGCTTTCGCTCCAGCCCCGCCACTTTGGGCTGCGGCCACCTTGGCAGGAGATGCTCTGCACAGGACCCCCTCCCGTGGCTCTGCTGCCAGGGGACGGTGCCAGCTCGGGGCTGGCGCTGCCAACCTGCGCTGGCAGGCGAGGAAAGGCGGCCAGGTCTGGGCACGGCACCAGGGCTGGGGAGGAAAAGCCCCCGAACAGGTGGAGGATTCCATATGGCACCAGGAGCCTGGCCAGGGCCCAGCCTCCTCCAGAGCCTGCAGGGAGGGCGGGGCAGGGTTAACCCCTGCATGGGCACAGTCCTGCAGCTGCACTGGAGCACCCAGGGCTGCTTTGGGGTGGGAAGCGTTAACTGCAGGGCATGAGAGAGCTCCTTTTACCCAGCAGCTGCTCCAGGACACAGCCCTGCTCCCAAACCTTCGCTGCTTGTTACACACCTGCAAGGACCCTCCCGCCCGGGCAGCCCGACCCAGCGGTTCCTGCTGCCAGATGTGCTCAGAGAGGCCTTTTTGTGCTGCCTTCGCTGCTGCCCTTCCCTCGGGAGGAGAAATTCTCTGTCTCACCTCGCTGCTGCCGCCCCGGAGCTGCCCCGGAGCCTCCCCTCCCCTCCCAGCACTGCCCGGGTGGCGCTGGGGGAGGCACGGGGAGCTCGGGCTGGCCCGGCCGGGCAGGGCAGAGCCTGTCCCTCCGCTCTGACATTCCCCCGAGGCTCCGGCCGGCGGAGCAGAGGGAAGGAGCCTCCAGCCATTTCTTGGCAACGCGGAGAAAACGCGGCAAGGGCATGGGGGAGCTCGGAGCGAGCGCAGGGTGTCCCCCCTGCCCCTTCCCTGCTCCGGGGCACAGCTCAGACCCCGCACAGGACAGGCCAGCCCTACCCAGGTGTCACAGCTGTCCCTACCACAGCTCCCGCCCCAGGGCCGGGTCCCAGCCCGACTCATCCTCCCTGGGCTCCTCCGGGCTGGGAATTCAGCTTGGCAAAGCCCACCCGGGCAAGGCGCGGGGCAGGGCCGAGTGCCGGGGCCCTTAAACCCCGAGCGACCTTGGCTGCGGCACAGCCACGCGTCCCCAGCCCCGGGCAGCGCCGGGGCACAGCAGCAGCAGCAGCGGCTGGAAAGCGGCTGGATTATGGAGAGAGGGCTGCAAGCAGCGAAATTCCAGCCCCTCTCACCGCCACAGCTGCCTGGGAAAACAACCGTCCCCCCCCAGCCCGGGGTGCGGCCGCAGCAACCCCGGCCCAGAGCCGCTTGCAGCCCCCCGAGGGCTCAGGGGGGAGGCTCTGCCCCACAGCCCGAGCTGGGAACAGCCCCTGGAGCGCTCCTGGCACCTCCCAGGCAGGGGCTGTGCCCCTGGTTCGGGAGGCGATCCGGGGGCTCGCTCGCTGCTCCCCCGGCCCCTGTGCCCGGCTGGGAGGGAGGGGACGTTCTGTGGGATGCGGGGAGCATCCTATGGGATGCAGGAAGGATCCCGTGGGATGCGGGGAGAGGTGCGGGATGCAGGAAGGATCCCGTGGGATGCGGGGAGAGGTGCGGGATGCAGGAAGGATCCCGTGGGATGCGGGGAGAGGTGCGGGATGCAGGAAGGATCCCGTGGGATGCAGGAGGGAGCCGAGCCGAGGCTCTGTGGCTCAGGGACCCGCGGGGAGGGGGCGGCCACCCCCGAGCGTACCTTGGCGAGGGCCGGGATGCGGCGCCGGGATCGGGGCGGGCTCGGAGCGGGATCAGCTCCAGTCGGCCATGTCTCGCTGCTGCCGCCGCCGCTGGAGGGAGGCTGATGTAGGAACATCTATTTTAAGGCATGACATGGCCAGAGGCTGGGTTTTTTTATGCCAGGCTGGGCACGGAGGGGCGCGGCAGGACCGAGGGACACGCACGGACACCGCACAAAGCAGCGACAGCGGCAACAACAACGTCCCCAAATCCTCCAGCCCCGCTCTGCCTCCTCCGCCTCCCTCCCCGAGCCACAGGCGCGCAGGGGAGAGAAGGAAAAGCTGCCAAAGCCGCGCTGAGGACACGATTTCCCTCCGCGGGGATCTGCAGCTGTCTCCAGGCGATGCTTTTTGGTGTTTTTTTCACAGCTGACCTCGTCCCCTCCCCGCTCCCTTCGCACATCCAGGGCTCGGTGAGATTGTCTCCGTTTGCAAAGAAAATAAACCTTGGATTTATGGGGGGGGATATCGAATCAGAGAATGGCTCGGCTGGGGAAGGACCTTTAAGATCACCCCGTTCCATGGGCAGGGGACAGTTATGACAATTTACAAATTCCTGTCAAAGTCAGGGAATATTTTTTTATGGGGGAAAAAAAAAATAAAGAATAGTAAAAAAGGGAACTCACGATCGAAGCTTTTTTGTTTTGACAGCTTCTAAACGCCACCATTCACTTCACAAGTGCTGCAATGTTTCAGTTAAACATTTTCCAGGCAGAATATGCTCCCTTTCCCTTTGAAGCGCTGCCTTCCCAGCGAAAAGTTTGACTCAGATCAGAAAGTGGGAGTGTGGTGGGAAAAACAACCCGCGGAAGGATGGAAATGAGCTGCTCCAGGCTGAGTGACACATTCCGAGATTCGTGGCGTGCCCTCCCCCACTCCTGCTTGACTGAAAAGCAGGAAATTCTCCTGTTTTGTTTTGTTTGGGTTTTTTTTTGCAGCTGGATCTGTGTTTATCCCGGGATATAATCCCGGGATTATCCCAGAAGGATTGAACAGGGAGGTCCTGAGTGGGGGCTGCTTCTGTGTCCTCACTGAGCCAACGGGATTTCGCAGCTCTGGGATGCTCCAGCTTGTCCTGAACCCTGGAAAAGGGGGTGAAAAATTGAGAAATTGCAGAGAAATTGAGCTTTTCACTTCTGCCTGGCCACACTCCTCCGAAAAACAGGCACTGAAAGGAAATTTCTGGGCTCTGTCAGACTCTGTCAGTGTGGACAGCAGCAGCCCTGTCCCTCCCCTGCCCCAGGGAATTCCATTCCCGGCAGTGTGGAAAATGTGGTTCTGAACAGAAGTGCCTACAAGGCCCGGCACAAAAGGTTAAATCTGAATTAAAAAAAAATCCAAACAAGCCCCCAAAACCCAAAACCTACACGAAAGAAAATGAGGTGGATAAATGTTTTGGCAGAGCGTTGCCTGCAGGGAGCTCGCCGGTCATTTAAGCGGAGGATTAGTGGTTGTTCTGTTTTTGTTCCAATAATAATGCTGGAATTGCTCTGTAAAGCGGCCAGAAAGTCCCCAACAAAGCCGGGGAGGGCTCCTCGGATAATGAAATTTCAGCTGCTTTGAGATGCCCGGGCAGCTGCATCGAGGAGCAGCCTCACGGATGTCTGTGTTCGCTGGGGACACAGCCCACACCTCCTGCCTCTCCCCTCTCCCTGTTTTCCGTGGCCGGCGGCGCTGAGCTGCTCCCTGCGGGATTTATCCGCTCACAGAAGCCCCTGGAGCTGCTGCCCCTGGGGTCACGAGGCCTCTCAGAGCCTGGGGCTGGGCCAGAGCTCGGGGGGGACACACAGACACCCCCCGGGCTTTGTGTCACCGTCACCTGCTCCTTGCTCTGGTCCTTGTCACCCCCGGCTCCCTGAGGGGGTCCTGAAGGGCCCGGGCAGCAAAATCCACCCTGAGAATGACCCCCCGAGGCACAGGGGAGGATTTAAAGGCCAAGCCCAAACTCTGCCTGCTCCTGGCAGCGTTTCCTGCAAAGCTGTTCCCTCTGGGAAGCCTCCAGCTGCAGGAGAGGTCATGGGGGGTGTCCTGTCACCTCCTGTCCCTGCCAGCTGCAGGACAGGTCACAGACGGGTCCTGTCACCTCCTGTCCCTGCCAGCTGCAGGACAGGTCATGGGGGGGGTCCTGTCACCTCCTGTCCCTGCCAGCTGCAGGAGAGGTCACAGACGGGTCCTGTCACCTCCTGTCCCTGCCAGCTGCAGGAGAGGTCACAGACGGGTCCTGTCACCTCCTGTCCCTCCCAGCTGCAGGAGAGGTCATGGGGGGTGTCCTGTCACCTCCTGTCCCTGCCAGCTGCAGGACAGGTCACAGAGAGGTCCCTGTCACCTCCTGTCCCTGCAGCTGTGTCCCCCCCGTGCCTGAGCCCACCCAACGAGAGGCACCCTCTGCTCCTTGGCGCATTGGGATGATTTGGGAGCACGGGCAGGATCTGAGCAGGGATCCCGCCGGGGCCGGGGGCTGCAGGACCCCCCGTGGGATGGGATGAAAGCGCGGCTGGAAAAGTTCACGGCTCCAGCCGCTGGAGGCTGCTCTGGTTATACATAAATCACCTCCGAGCTCGGTCAGGCTGGAAAACAGCCCAAGGAAGGGAAGGGCAGGGGCTGGGGAGCTCCAGAGCCGCCTTTCCCGGCTTTAAACTCCCCGGGAATGCAAATCCAGCGCAGGCTTCAAAGCTCGGGTTGAAAGCTCAGGGATCCATCGCTTCCCGCGGGCAGTGCCGCGTGTCCAGAGCCACCTGGAAGGCTCAGGAGCCAGATTTTGTTAAACTCGGTCGTAAACAGAAGGAGGGGATGGGTTTCATCCAGAGGAGCTGTTTGAGGGACCGGGGGCACAGGGAGGGCACAGGGAGGGCACAGGGAGCTGGAGCAAAACGAGGTGGAATGAAGGGAACTGTGACAGTCAGGGAGAGGAGGGGCCATCGTGGGAATGGGCTGGGCAGGGTGGGAGAGCAGCTGAGGGAGGTGGGGAAGGGGCTTCCCTTCCCTTCCCTTCCCTTCCCTTCCCTTCCCTTCCCTTCCCAAAACTTCCCTTCCCTTCCCAAAACTTCCCTTCCCTTCCCAAAACTTCCCGAAACTTCCCTTCCCGAAACTTCCCTTCCCTTCCCGAAACTTCCCTTCCCTTCCCTTCCCGAAACTTCCCTTCCCTTCCCGAAACTTCCCTTCCCTTCCTCTCCAGCTGATCAGACCCCACAGCGACGTTTCCAATTCCATTGTAGGAATGGTTCTCCCTCTGGAAATCCGGCTGCTGGATTCCCTAGATCGGGAATTCTGTCCTGCTGATCCCCTGGAAGGCTCTCGCTTGGACTGGTTGAGTTATTCCAATAAAAAGCTCAAATTTCCCAGTTCCATCCAAGCCCGTTGTAAAACTCCACACATCTCACGGGCAGGATTTTCCTGCTGTGCCTCAGGGCGGTTGGGTTTTTAAAATTCGGGGTGGTTTTTGCTGGTTTTTGTTGAGGAACAGCTCTGTCAACAACTCCAAGGGTTCCATTAGGGACCATCCCATCCTTCTGGCCCTAAATGGGAACAGGACTTGTACTTCCAGCCTGGTTTTCCATCTGGTGCAGCCAACACGGAAATATTCGTGTGCCAAGGGGAGAAAAAGAAGGAAAACACAGCAGAGCTGCTGATTGAGCTGGGAAAGGGCAGCCCACATCCTCCAGAACCCTCTGAGAGGAAAAACCTTTCCCCAGCAGGAATGTTTGGTGCAGTAGGAAGAAGAGAGGCTTATTTCCCCTTTCTGTTTTTCTGCACCAATGTTAATTTTAGCCAAAAAAAAAAAAGGGAAAGGTCACGGAGGACAAAAGATTTGTAGGTGGTAAAACCCAAACCTTCTCCTCCCTCCCCACAGCCCTGACAGCCTGAGCTGCTTTGCCTAATGGAAACCGGCAGCAGAGAGCAGTTTGGCTTTAATAATTCTAATTATTCCACGGCACTGTGAAATAAATTAGAAATCCAAATGAAATCAGTGTCCCATGGCACGGGGAAATGTTCAGTCACAGAGTGCAGGTACCGAAATCCATCCCGAGGTCTGTCTTGCAGAGACCAGGCAGAAAATAATAGAAATTACGCTCAGAAAGAGGAGAGCAAATTAAAGCACCCGGTGACTGCTGCAAAGCCGTCCCGGGAGCTGGAGCAAAACCAATCCTCAAGCTCAGCCTCCTCCTTTTCCCAACTTTTCTGTGACCCAGGAGGCTGCTTCCCTCTTTCCCATTCCAGGGATCTGCAGCTGGGGTTTTGCAGGATCCCGTCCGGGAGCTCTGTGATGCACGGGGACAGTGGGACACGGGGCCTGCCCCAAAGGATGGGCACTTCAGTGGCCAAGGCCCCATTTCAGAGGCCAAGGCCCCATTTAAGCAGCCAAGGCCCCATTTCAGTGGCCAAGGCCCCATTT
>VZTE01004913.1:388068-480987 GCA_013397775.1 Eulacestoma nigropectus | reverse complement strand
TTTAAGCAGCCAAGGCCCCATTTAAGCAGCCAAGGCCCCATTTCAGAGGCCAAGGCCCCATTTAAGCAGCCAAGGCCCCATTTCAGCAGCCAAGGCCCCATTTCAGCAGCCAAGGCCCCATTTCAGTGGCCAAGGCCCCGTTTCAGCGGCCAAGGCAGACTGGAAATGAGACATTTTTATTTTGCAGGTAGAGAACCGAGGCAGGAGGAGATTGGCTGCTTTGCACCATTCCTGTGAGGAATGGGATCCAATGCAGGAAGAAGTGAAAAGTTTGGCTCTCCTGAGCCAAGCCCAGCCCCTGAGAGCAGGGATACCTGCCCGGCAGCCCAGCCCAGAGTCCCAGGGCATCCCTGCTCCCCAAAACTGCTCAGCCTCGCAGATCTGCCCCTCACAGAGCCCCCCTTGGCCTTTTCTGCCGTCACCCACCCACAGATCCTTCAGGGTTCCCAGTTCCTCCTGTTCCCTCTTTGCTGAGGTGAGGATGGAGCAGAGGCTCCTCTCCCAGGCAGGGCCGGGCTCCTGGGGCTGAATCCTTTGTTCTTTTCCCTCGGCCCTGCCGAGCTCTGTGAGCTTCCCAAAAGTGACAGCGGCAATTTATCTCGTGCTCAGGGGGCCTTGGGAATCTCCTGGAGACACATCATCCCTGCCATTATCCCCCTCGCCAGGAGCAGGGAGGACGCCGGGCATCGCCCATCCGTCATTTTTACACCCAGAGCCGCAGCTCCCTCCTGCATCCCCATCGCTCCTCAGCTCCCGCTCCATTTTTCAGGAGAAAATCCTCACGAGGATTGTTTAATGCTGGTGCTTCCAGGTGCCTTCGTGACCAACCTTAAATTCAATGTGCGCTCCATGGGGGGGGGGATCTATTCCAGCTCCACATCTCCTTCCTGGCTCTTCTCCCTCAGGGAAGGGGCAGGGCTGGTGGAGCGAGGGGGAGGCCTGGAAGGAGGGGTTTGCTTGGGGGGAGAAGCAACAAAAGAGTTCTGCTGGAGCTTGGAGCAGTTCTGGTTGAGAACTGGAAGATCCAGACCGGGAATCCGTGTGGGAAAGGAGGAATTGTGCCAAAACGCAATGATCTGAGCTCGGCCTGGCCTCATTCCTGGCCCGTGAGGCGCAGCTGCCCCCGAGAGCGTGCCAGGGGCTCAGAACCCGGCTCTGGCACTGCCACCCCGGCCCTGGGACACAGCACGGGCACAGCACTTCCCTCCCAGGCCTGGTTTAACAGAGCCAGACCTGCAGGGTCGCACCAGGCTGGGCTGGTTTAGCTTGGGCTCGCTCAGCCTTCGATTTCTGCGCCTCCCTGGGCATTCCCAGCTTCTCAAATGCCCCTCCCAGTCCAAAAGGGGATTCTTAATAACGCCAAGCCCCTAAACCTGAGCTCCGAGGCCTCTGGGGAGGCAGCAGGACCCTCCCAGAGCATGGAGAGCATGTGCAGAATCTAAAAATAACCCTAGAGCTGGACCTTGAGTGAGCGCCTTCCTCTGCTGGACTCCTCCCAGCTTCTCCCGATGCTAATTCCGTGCTGGCTCTGTCTGCAGGGAACAGCAGAGCCTGGCCCTGGCGTCTGGGATCAGCGGCCCTTCCTTCATGTGCCGGTCCTGGCAGCTCCAGCCGCGTGGGTTTAATCTCAAATGACAAAAATGTCACCCTGGCCCCTCACACGGGGGCCAGGCCCTGCTGCTGCTCCGTGGGCGCAGGACGAGCTCTCCCAGCGTTGTCATTCCCACCCTGTGCCTCCTCATTTCGATACAAAAAGCATCAAACGCGGGAGCAGGAGATTGGGAGAGACCTCCTGGGCCACAGGGTTCGGCTCCTCGAGGCACAATTTCATTCGTGCTCTGCCAAGTTTTCTCTCCCAGCCGTTCCTCTCCCGCTGCCCTCATCCCAGGAGGGTTTGCAACTCCCGAATTCCCCAGGTTTGCTCGCCCTGAGGTGGCTCCTGTCCTTTATTCCACCTCAATGTCATCATTAGCATGGCTAATTGTTAATTAGGGGCCTGGAGGGGCCCCCAAACTGCAGCGGGGGGGGCAAAATCTGAGGGCCTGACAAAGAGAAACATGAGGAGGGAAGAAAAGAAACCTCATTCCCTTGAGAGGAGCAGTTCCCAGCCAGCTGCTGGATCCCCTGGGAGCAGGAGAGGGGGAAAAAGGAGAGGGGGAGAAGGGAGGGACACCCTCACTGCCTTTCAGGCTGGACCTACATCAAACTCCCTCCTGTCAACGGGAGGGGAACTGAACCCAGCTTTGCTGTAGCCCTAATGAAGCCTTCAGCAGTTACAGTAAATTTATTCTTTTGATTCCCCTTTCTCCCCCCACTTTGTTTCATGTGAGCTGGGTTGTTTTTGGTTTTTTTTTTTTTCCTCCTCTCTTATTCAATGTTCTGGCAGCTTCTTCTTTTTTTTTTTTTAATTTCTCTCCAGTTTGAAACCCAGTTAAAAAGCTGGGGTTGATCCCAGTTGAAGGCCCCCTTTGGGATTACTCAGGCACGCACCCTCACAAGGACCCCCCTCTTTGATTGTTGCCATGGAAACACATTTAAATATCTCATTCACTGCAGCCAAGTGAGGAGCTGAAGGATTTGGAGGAGCTCTTTCCTTCCCTGCTCCCTCTGCTCCCAAATCCCTGGAGCTGCTGGGAGCTGAAGGATTTGGAGGAGCTCTTTCCTTCCCTGCTCCCTCTGCTCCCAAATCCCTGGAGCTGCTGGGATCCACAAACTGCCCTGGCCAGGCACCATCAGGAGTACGGCAGCAAACGCCTGGAATTCCACAGGAGGAGGATTAGGCCAAGAAAATGTGGATCACAGTAACAAGAACGGTTGGAATGACGTAGGAATGGTGGGAATGGTGGGGAAGTGTCAGGAGCGGGACGGGTGGCACTGGGGGGCCCATGGGGACACGTCCAGCCAGCCCCAGCAGTGCCAGGCGGGGCCAGGGCACGGCCAGGAGTGTCCCTGGAACCTCCCAGCCCCACACACACCTGGGCAGTGCTGGATCCGCTGCTTCCCATGGACCTGGGGATCCGGGATCCATAAACCCCCATCCACAGCCCCTGCTGGGTCCTGACGTTCCCCTCCCCTCCCTCTGCCCCGCTCTGGCTGCTCTGCACCTCCCAAATCCGGCTGGGAATCCCGGGGTGTGCAGAGGTGCTGCCGGTGGGGTCTCAGCCCTCATCGAGTCCCGGATGGGCTCCATGGCAACCGAGGCGTTCCCGTTCCCTCACCTCGGGATGCTCCTTCCATTCCCAGTCCCTTCCCTGGGGAATGGGAGACAAATCCTTCACCAAAGGCACAGGAACAGCCTTTGCCAGCCCCTGCCTTCCCTTAAATGCGAATAAACCTGGAAAAACCCCTCTTGGAGGGGGATCCATCAGCTTCCAGCCCCACTTCTGCGGGATTTATGGCTGTGACCTTCAGCCCCGTCCCTGCCAGCACATTTGGGCGCCTCCCTCTCCCCTCCTGGGGCATTCCCCTTGTTCTGCCGGCCAGGTTCCCGCGGGATTCACTCTGAAAGCTCCTCTTCAAACAGATAATTAAAACGTGATGGTGTTTACATTGCAGATGGAGCCGAGAGAAAAATAATAATAGTAATAATAATGGTAATAAACACGGCTTGGCTGCTCAGGGGAGTTTGTCAAATGGCTCCCGGAGAGGCTGGGCACACTTTAATGAGTTTAAAGAGGAGGATTTACACTCAGCAAACTTATTCAGTTGTTCACAGGTGACTGCTGAGGTGAAGCTGCTTTCAGGGGCAGCCGGAGCTGTAACTGCAGCAGGACAAAATAAAAGTAAAATAATAATAATTAAAAAAAAGGGGCACTAAAATGCCGTCACTTTTACAGCAGCAGATCTGCAGGATGGAATTGCAGCTCTGCAGAGTCCAGAAGCGATTCTGAATTAATGGCTCGGCTTTTCCAGGCCGTTCAAACGGGCTCATTTCATGCAAGATAAATTACAGGACCCTGCCACCCGTGGTACCTGAGAGAGCTGGGATAAGTCAGGGATAAGTCAGGGATAAGTCAGGGATAAGTCAGGGATAACTCAGGGATAATCAGGGAAGGGCAGCTGGCTCTGGTGTCACATCTGTGGCACAGGGCCCTGCTCTGGGGGCTGCAGGACTGGCTGCACCCACCCCCAGCTGGAACAAGAAGTTCCTCTCTAAGCAAAAAGGACCAAAGGCAAACTCCCAGTCCAGCCCCTAAAGCAGCCCCATGGGAATTGAGGCTTGTGCTGCGCAAATACCTTCGAAAATCGGGCGTCTGCCTTATTTTGTGGGACAAAAGAGGCTTCATTCGGTTGGAGAGTCTGGCAGAGGGGAGGTGCCTTCGGGTCTGATCTTAACCCTGCTGCAAAGGAAGGAGGCAGCCCCGACCTAACAAAGCTGAGAAACCCATGGCTGTAACCCCAAATCCCGATTTCCTGGCAGTGAAATCGGCTCAGTCCACCCAAACAGGAGCTCAGGGCCTGGCTCCCAGCTCTGCTTTCCTTGGAAAGGCTTGGGAGGCAATGGGAAACATCCAGGACTTCGCCTCTGTTCCCCTCCTGCCCCTCCCTGCTGTGCTTTTGTCACCCACTTGGGCCACTCCATCACTGTTCCCTTTCCTTTTGGAAACCGCTGACGTGTAATTATTGCCGTGATTAACGCTCTTATGCAGCTAATTGTAATTACACCTTCTCATCCCCAGCCTCAATTACTCATCTTAGCCTCGGCCCAATGTTTTCCTTCCTCCGAGTTTCTGGAAGTTGTCTGGGCTGGATAAACACTCACGGCATCCCAAACTCCTCTGTTTTCTCCGCAGGGATTAATTCCAGGCCATCATAATGAATAAAGGCCGGGTCATTGTGGGGTGTAAATCAGAGCAGCTCCCCTCGTGTCACCACAGCCGCGGTGATTTACAGCAGGGGAGGCGTCAGATATTTCACTGAGAAGCCGCTGACATCCCAGGAAATATTGCTGAGGGAGTTTCCGTGTATCCAGACGCGCGTCATTTCTCTTTTCGTGCCCCCATCCCCTTACGCATTTCGGAGAAATGAGGAGAGTCAGCGCTGCCGTGCCCGTGGCAGGCTGAGCATCGCGCAGGAGTTCGGAAGGGATTTCACCCCACACCTCGCAGCCACGCAGGGGCTGCTTCTCCTGTCCCTTCTCCCGTCCCTTCTCCCGTCCCTTCTCCCGTCCCTTCTCCTGTCCCTTCTCCCGTCCCTTCTCCCGTCCCTTCTCCCGTCCCTTCTCCTGTCCCTTCTCCCGTCCCTTCTCCCGTCCCTTCTCCTGTCCCTTCTCCCGGGGTGTTGCTGTCACTTGGAACGGAGCAGCCCCTGCTTTACACCCCAGGCTCTGCCTGGATGCATCACTTTTGCAGGGAGGATGCTGGAATAAATCCCGATCCAAGCCACGAACAGGAAGCTCCGGAGGCAAAGCCACAAACGGAACGACTTCCAGAACAAGGTGGTTTCCAGCCCAAAAGCCTGGCAGGGCTCTGCTGGGCTCGCTCCAGACCGGCTGACAACAGATTTATTCACGGCAGTGGGCCCCCAGGAGCTGGGGGGGCGGGTTTAGTGGAGCTGAACTGTTCCTGGAGCTGTGGGAATGCAGGAGGGCATCGTGCGGAAGCCTGACGGAAAACCGGCAGCGCGGGTTCCTCGCTCGGTGTGGTCGCAGACCTTCGTATGGGACGCTGTCACAGCACGGGCACACCTTAAAAATGCCTGAAATCCACCCAGAGACCAGGCCAGGACACATCTGCCTTTCCTGCCTGTGCCTGTTCCTGGGTTTTGGGATGGATCGGGTGTGCAGGTGGAGATCAGCCCAGCTGGGGCTGCACACAAAGTGCCCCTCAGACCTGAGGTTCGTGCTCCTGCACTCCCCCTCCCCAGGCCCCCCCCAGCCCCAGCTCCTTTGATCCCCCCCAAATCAGAAGCATCTCCCAGAAATCCAGGTTGTGCTCGGAGCCTTATCCTTAATCCCTCAGTTGAGCGCATTGATAAGGAAATACCAATTAAGTTTCCCATTCCCCTGCCGGACCCGCAGCCAGAGACTGAGGAGATTGTGGGATCGCCCTCATTTCCCACTCAGGAATGTTAAATAATTGCAGCTTTATCTCCTCCCAGCAGCAGCGGCCCCGGAGCCCAGGGGCCTCGTGGCCTGTTTGTTGGGACCACTGCAGGTGTCCCCTGACCTTCAGTCCCAGCCCTGGGTGGCCTCTGCACCTTCCCAGGGGAGATTTCGGTGAGGGGAGCTGGGAGCACCCAGCAGCAGCCGCTCCCAAAGTGACCCAGACAGAGCCAGGCGTGGTGACAATGGCAGGGTGACAACAGCAGGGTGACAACGGCAGGGTGACAGTGTCAGTGAGAGTGACAATGGCAGTGAGGGTGACAACGGCAGGGTGACAATGAAAGGGTGACAGTGTCAGGGTGACAATGTCAGTGAGGGTGACAGTGTCAGTGAGGGTGACAGTGGCAGGGTGATAGTGTCAGGGTGACAGTGTCAGTCAGGGTGACAATGGCAGGGTGACAGTGTCAGGGTGACAGTGTCAGTCAGGGTGACAATGGCAGGGTGACAGCGTCAGTCACGGTGACAAAGTGAGGGTGACAGTGTCAGGGTGACAATGGCAGTGCCAGGCTGGCAGCTCTGGCCCCGTGCAGCACGCGAGCCAAGCCGACGTTCGCTAAGGCAGAAGGAGATAAGGAAGGGTTTTCATTATCTCCCATCCCTGTGAGCCCAAGGGGCTGTGGGAGCTCTGGAGACCCCCCCCCTTTCAGCCAGGAGCTGCCCCTGAACCCACGGAGGTGCCCGGCCTGGCCTGGCGCTGCGGGGATGTGAAATTCCAGAGGAAAAGGACAGCTCCAGGCTTGGCAGGTGTGGGAAATCTCGCTCCAGCTCGAGCTCTTGGAAGGGTTTCTTTCCCCAGGGAATAAGGAGCAGAACAGTTCTGTGGCCACATCTCAGCCTCCAGGACCTTCCAGCCCAAGCTTTCCCTCGGTTTGAAGGGGATGGATTAACCTTTTCCAGTTAATTTCTCCAAACTCCAAACTAATTATCTTTTCATTCTTCTCCCATCCTTTCCCTGCCAAGGGACGGAAATCAGGACAGGACTCCCGGGCTTTCTAAACCCTGCAATATCCATCACCCGGAGCCTTGTTCCCCACAGGAACGCTTGGCACTGGAGCTTTTGTGCTGAGATAAAACCAGTCAGGGACACTGGGACAGCGCTGGGAGCATCATCCTGCGGCCAGCCCTGAAGGGAAAAGACCATTCCATTCAGGAAAAGCCGAACCACTCGCTGAATGTCAGATTTTTTTGTTGTTGCCGGGCTTTTTTTCTGAGTCAGGACCCAGAAGAGGGAGAGAGCAGCGGGAGGGAGGTGGGAGAAAAGAAGAAGGAACAAGAAAAAGCTTGAATAAACAAAAATAAGGTGAAGATTTTTAGGGAAAAAAGGCTGCACGGAGGGATTGGGATTCAGGCCAGCTCCATCTGCAGCCTTCCAAACCATATGATCCATCCTAGGGAAAGGCAGACAGCACATCTGAGCAAAAATTACAGGTGGCTGAATTCATTAGCACCAAATCCCAACACCCCCAAACATCAGGCGCTGGGATTAGGGACCCTGAGCTGGTTTGCTGCCGAATCCCAAAGCCCAGAGATTATTTGGATTCAAACTGGAAGTGTTGCAGATGGGTTTGTTTAGGGAAGGGGAGAGATGCCTGTTCCTGTTCTGCCTTCAGCTAAAGCACAAGGGCACCTTTCCCTTTTCCCTTTTCCCTTTTCCCTTTTCCCTTTTACCTTTTCCCTTTCCCTTTCCCTTTTCCCTTTCCCTTTCCCTTTCCCTTTCCCTTTTCCCTTTCCCTTTCGATAAAATCTCTGAGCCTTCCCTGCCCTCTCTGGGCCTGATCCCACCGATCTTTCCAGGTTTCCAGTTCTCCCCAAACGCCCCTGGAGCTGCAGGATGGGCAGGCAGAGATTCACCCCAAGGCCTCTCTCTGTCCCCAGTGCTTCTGGGACATTGTGCCAAAGGAATTCCTTAAAATACTGAAAACCCTCGGGCGTGACTCAATTTCATCCCAGAACACGGAAAATTTGCCAGCTTCTCTTGGTTTTGAGCCCCTAAAAGCTCCCCAGGCTCAGAAGAACTGATCAGCATCAGAACTCGTCGTTTTCCTGGTGTCACCATCCCCTCCCTGTGATAAAAATGGGCCATTCCCACTAAAAAAATGGATCGTTCCCTGTAAAATGGGAGCAGCACTGGTAGAGCAAAGCCTCGGTGCTGGTGCACACCCAGGAAAGGACTGGATGAGCAAAAAGCTTGGAAAAAAGAAGGAAAAGGCATTTTTGGGAGAGCACAGCCAGTAAAACAGCAATCATCTGCTCATCCTGGATCCCTTCCCTTCCTTCCCGGAGCTGCCAAGCCCCATCCCGAGTTCCTCAGGTTCCTGGGAAGGTGGAACTGGAATCCAGCAGCTCCTGTGGGGCTGGGTTTGAGTGCCCAGGCCCAGACTGCAGCAGATTTTCCCTGCCTCTGCGTGCCCGGAGCATGCAGCCGTGCCAGGAATTCGCTGCCGGGGCCGCAGGAATGGTTTGTTCGCGATGGAGCTCGGGGTGCCGCAGCTGAGCTGGACGTGTGGTGATGGCAAAAGCTCCCGGCCGGGCTGTTCCCTGAAATCCCTGGCAATCCCTGGATGCTGCTGTTCCCTCCTGGCGACAGCCAAAGCCCGGGCAGCGCTGCCGCGGCATCCCCGGGTTCTGTGCGGGGTGTGAAAGGCGGGGGCGAGGTGGGGACGGGGTTTTCCCTTCCAGCAGAGGAGCGGGGAGAGCCATTCCCGGCTGGAGCCGAGCCAGCTCTCCCACCGCCTGCTCCCAAATCCGCGTCAGTGCTTGGGAACTTCTCCTCTCCGCTTGCCCAAAGCGGCAGCTGGGCCAGGAATCCATCACCTCCCCCTCCCGCAGGGGAAGGGATAATTCCCATTTTCCCGAATTTCGCTGCGATTCCTTCCAGCCTTTGCTGCTCCCCTGTCCCGGAGGGCTCCAGGAGATGCCCTTGCTCGTCCTTTCACGCGTTCTCTCGGCACAGGAGGGATGTTTTTTGGGGGAGGAGGAGCTGTGCCGCGGTGCCGCGGGGAGAGGGAGATGAGGCCGGCAGGAGCATCTGCGCAGCTTTTGTCCCCCTCTCCTCTCCTCCCTTTGTGCAGCCCCGCGGTGCCGCTGCCAGGGCGATAAACGCGTCCTGTTTACGGGCACAGAAATTCCCACCTCAGCGCTTCTGCCGGGCCCGCAAACGGGGAGGGAAAAAAGCGACTTTTCAAAGCGTCTCAGATTGTGAGCGCCGCAAATGAGAAAAGGCACGGTTCCTCTCCCCCGCCGGAATGGAGGCAATTACCCTGTGAAAGAAAACGCGATTTCCATCCCTTCCGCCTCTGAAGCTTTTAGGATCCATCAGGTCCTTATTTGTGGGGACCTTCAGCGGTTTGGGGCTGCTCCGAGAGCGGGGAAGGAGGAAATTGCTTTGCTGTTTTCACACTGGTTAAATAAAAGTCTTTGAGAGCCTTGGGGATTGAGTTTTTCTCTCCACAAAAGGTTGCAAACGTCCCTCCTCCTTCAGGCCCGAGCTGCCGTGGCTTTCTGCTGATGGTTATGCACAGAACATGGAATTTAATTTATATATAAATGTAGATTTATACCCCTCAGACCTCGCTGAGCAATCTCCCTGTGCAGGAAAACACCAGGAAATAACTGGGGATAACATCCCCTCCCTCATTCAGTTTGTTCTGTCAGGATCGGCTTTTTCCCGGCCTCCCTTTCTCTTGCACTTGCAGAACATTCCATTAAATTCCGCCTCCCTTTGCTCCCCCTTTCCCACTCCATCCGGGACTGGAGGAGCTCTCCACCAGCAGCATCTGTGTTTAATCAGCTTTAACACTTCCACGGGCTATATCTAAGCAAGGGAGATGCTCTGGACAGGGAATAATTATCCCTTTAATTACGTGAGAGAAGCTGGATCCACTGCCGGGGGGGCTCAAGGAGAGCAGGGGGCACTTCCAGGCTGGGGAGCAGCAGCCAGGACATGGATCTGCCTTAAATCCCATCCCACTCCATGGGCAGCGACACCTCCCACTGTCCCAGCCCGGCCTGGGACACGATTTTCCCTCATTTTAGATCCTCTCCCTGTCAACAGGCTCAGGGAAGGACCAACAGCAAAAATCCCGAGATATTCCGTGGGAAAACATCGAGGAGCAAGGACAGAGCAGAGACTCCTGGCTGATAAATGAGCTGGGTAATGGGGCCCCTGTCCCGTCCCAGTTTTCCCGCACTTGGGAAGGTCGATCCTAATTAACTAATGACGGGAATTTATCTAAAACGCATTTGTCCTCCAGTTAGGGGCCACGCACTCCTAACTGGAGCAACTTCAATTCCATCTGGAGAAAATGGGGGTTTTTGAGAGCAAAAATTGACCAGGAATTAAAAACTTGGCTCCCACCAGGCAGGACCTGCCCGTGGGTGCTCTCAGCCCATCCCGGCTGTGCAGAAAAATCTCCTTTTTGCTGGGATTTCGCTCCGCAGCGGGGCCTGGCTGTGGATTTGATGTGTGAGTGTGAAAAACGCCCGGTTTTGATTCCAACAGGTGCCGCCTTCACGCAAATAATGATCAACAGGAGCCTTGCAGACGGGCTGGCAGGAGAGCTGCGCTCCTGTAAAGTTCTGGTCTCAGTTTCGCATTCCCGAACTGATCCAGATAATCATGGGAGATTTTCTGAGCTTCTCCGAAGCCTCTGATCCCGGGGCTCCGTTGTTAAATGTGTTTATCACACACGCACAAAGCCGGCAGCGAAATTCACGGGAGCTTTGTGCTCCGAAATCAGCGTTTTCCGGGTGAGATTCACCTCGCGGGGGGGGGGGAACAAATTCAAGGTCAACGCCTCACTTAGCTCCGCTTTTTAAATCCCAAATCAGACCCTTTGATGGCGGGATCTCGGAAAGGGGAGGATGAAAAGCCGAGCCTGGCTCTGCATCACTGCTGCTCCCTCAGGGGAGGCAGAGAAGAACTCTCCAGCCCCCAGAAATCATCGCCGCCTTTAAACACAACAAAGGGAGCCCGGAGCATCGCAGAGTCCTGGCTGCGGCTGCGATTCGCTCCTCTCCTCAGGTAAACACTGAATTTCCAGCGTTCTGGATGTCAGAGGGGGCTCTGCTCTGCCTGGGCACGGACTGGATTCATCATTCCAGGGAAGAAAAGGTGGATGGAGCAGAGGGCAGGGATCAGCTGCTGCAGCTGAATGGAACATCCTTCTCCTCAACGGCCTCGGAGTTTGCCCCATCCTTCCCTCTTTGTCCTCTCCTCGTCACGGACCGGACCTTCAGCTCTGCTTTTGGACACGCAGAAAATAAAATAATCGCCCCCGAAAACAATTTGCCCGTGATTAAAGATCCGCTGCTGCTAAAAATACTGAAAGCAGGAATCAGGCCGAATAATGGACTTGGCAGCGTGCAGCAGAGCTGACAGAAACTGCTGGCGCCGCGCAGAAAACAAACATCAAAAGACAAAACAGCAGCAGACACTCTGAAGCGCTGGAGTTTATTTTATTTTTTTTTTGCCTCCCCTTTTTGCTGATGCCGTTTTGCCAAGGTTGTTTGTGCATCCCTGTGTAATTCTGGATAATTCTTGAATTCGGGACATTCCCTGAAATGTCCCTGGGGTCGCTCCTGCACTCGGGTGCCTCTCGCTGTGCTCTGAGCCACCCTCTTGGTTCGGAGCGGGAGCAGAGCTGTCAGGGGTGTCCTGAAGCTTTCATTCCGCTTAATTCGCTTCCTCTTTTCCTTAAAACGTTTGGAAGTCGTTTCTCCCTCCTTTCCTCCTTCCCCTCCCTAGGAGGGAGCTCTCCCAAGGTGTGTCCTGCCAGCTCCTTGTGTGGTCACTGCTGTCACCGAGCTGCCCTTTATCGATAACCCAGCCGATAATTGGCTTTAATGGGTGCGATTTGACGGCTCATGAAGGGCCTGACCCAGAGAAGCCCCTAGACACCCCCCCGAGGGCAGGACATGGAATTCCCCAGGGAATCCACAGCTCCTGGCGGCTCCTGGCGGGATCAGGTTGTGTCCACGCTGATTTTCCGCAGGGATTTATTCCGTGCTCTGAACCTGCCTCAGCTTTGCTCTCACCTCTGCAAAGCTGCAGCGTCCCCTGAGCCCTTCCCAAGGTGCAGCCGCTGCTCCAGGGTGACCTGCCCGGGATTCAAACCCCTCTGCAGGGCTCTGGCAGCACCAGGGGGAGGCCAGAGCGGAGATCAGGCAGGTTTTTGTGGGATCAGCTCCGTGCTCGGCGTTCCGGTGTCAGAACGCCCGGGAAGGCGCCGGAGCAGCGCAGCGGGAGCTGAACCGACACAAACGCGGCTCTGTCCTTTCCGCCCCAGGGAGCTGAGCCTCGCTGAAACCTCAGGGTTCCAGCGCTGCCTCAGAGCTGGGGGAGGGAGTGAAGAGCAGGAGGGGGAACAGGCCAAATCCCGCCTCGCCAACTTCATTCCTGCTTTATAGGCACGAGGAAAACACCCCCAGACACTTGAGGTGCCACAGCTCAGGGGCATTTTCAGCGAAGGGGCTGGATAGAAACTGCCAAGAGCTGCAGCAGCTTTGGCAGGAGCTGAGGAAAACCTTTGGGGAGCCGAGGAGCAGTGATGGAATCTAGCCAGAGCCAGTCTGGGAAGAAGGAAGGACAGAGGACATGGGAGAGGTGAGGCACTGACCCTGCTCAGCGCTGAGGACACTGCAGGACGGTGGTGCTGAAGGGCTGGAATGTCCTGAACGCAAAGGGAGCAATTCCCAGGGCTGGATGTGCCCATGAGGTGCTTTGGGGGCTGCTGATCTCTGCAGATCCTGCGGGCATTGAGCACAGAGCATCAAGGCTGGGGTGGTGTTTGCATCCAAACACGAACTCCCACAGGAACGGGGGATTCGGCCGGGCCTGGAGCCCAGGGGAGCTTTTTGAGCGGCCTCCAGGGGTTGGCGTGGGGCTGGCGACCACCTTGGACACAACCTGTCCTCCTGCTCTGGAAAAACACAGAGCAGAGCCACGTGAGAGCCACGCAGAGCCCGTCCAGCCCTGCCAGCTGCTCCTCACACCCCGAATGTGCAATTAGGAGCGAGGGCTGGGCAGCAGCGCCCATGGATGGCGGGGAGGGTTTTTTCCAGGGTCAGGGCATAATGACCCCAAAAGTTTCAAGACCTGGAGCGCAGCGGAGCAGCCAAATCCTGCTGTCAGTCTGAAGCTTGTTAGCAACACTCCTCTGGCTGGGCTCGAGGTGATTAGTGAGCCTCCAGACCGTGCAGAGGAGCAAGGGCTAACAAGGTTTGGATTCCACCTTCCACCAGTAAAAGCAGCAGCGTTTTCCCTTCATTTACTCGGCTGTTGGAGGGGTTTTGTTGTGTTTCTTAGGGGGGAAAAAATTGGTGTGGTTGGGAATCTCCCCTTCTGAATGCACTGACAGTAATAAAAGTATCCAATTACTTCTGCTGGATGTTTTAAAAAATTCACTGGTGTTTGTGCAAACACTCCCAAGGACACGGGGAGTTCTGCAGGGATTAGATCCTTCACCAAGCATGAGAACTGTCTGTGCAAGCACAGGATAAAGCCACACGAACACAAACCACCCCTGGGAGCACAGGAACGCAACCGGCCCCGGATGAGCCCCACGGATCCGTGCTCATCCAGCCCCTGGTGCAGAAATCCCGGGCACTCAGGCACGAGCAGGAGCTCAGCAGCTCTGATCAGCACAACCCTCACGCCTCCCGCGTTTGCACCCCTCTGAGGCAGGCACGGCCACAGGAAAGGTTCAAACCCTCCCTTCCGGAGGCAGAAGCGTTCGCAGAGCTCGTTTTTCTGATGGAAATGCTCCTGGTCAAAAGCAGAACATCAGCACGAATTGTTGCCGCCTGCAAAAAGAGGGACTGGGGGTGGGAAAATCCACTGGAGGTGGGAAAATCCACTGGAGCCCGGCTGTGGGTGCTGGCACAGCCAGGACAGCTGTGGGGCTGCCACCGCCGGTGCCCTGTGACGGGATCCCGGAGCACCGCGGCGGCTCCGCCCCTTCCCAGTTTCCCCATTCCCGGTAAATCCTTAAAAACCATTTAAAATCTTCACCGGCGCCGCGCTCGGCCCCGCGCTCGGCCCCGCGCAGCGCTCGGGCTGCGCCTCCCTCCGCTGCCCCCAGGTGGCGCTGCGCAGCCGCTGCAAACCCCGCAAAACCGGGGTTTTTGTGAAAGAAAACCTTAAATCCCATCACCCAGAGATAAACCCGGGCCTTGTTAAACTCCACCAGCCGCAGTTAAGCCTGACGCCTGCGTGTGCGCCTTCGCCGTAACGCGCCTGGTGCTGGGCTGGCGCTGGAGCAGAGGCTGGGGGTGACATTGCCGGGCTGGGGGTGACATTCCCGCGGTTGGGAGGTGACATTGCCGGGCTGGGGGTGACATTCCCGGGGTTGGGAGGTGACATTCCCGGCTCCCCGCCTTGGCCAGGTGTTATCCCAAACCCCACGGGAAGGACAGACCCTCCAGACCCTCCCGAGGTCACAGAGGAACCCCCAGCTCACAAACCCTCTCTGCACCTCCCTACGGACAGGATTGTCCCAAAATCCCCGAGTGCCCCAAATCCACCCCAAACAGCCCCAGAACCGCGCGGCCACGTGCCCGGTTTTCCAGCTGGATGAGCATTTCATGCCTCTCCGAGCTCCCCAGCTCCCGGGCAGCACTAAATGTCACTTGAGGTGCAGCGCATCGGAAACCAGGGCAGAGCCGCGGCCAGAGCTCGGATATCAGCGACGGTCGGGGCTGTCGGTGCGATAATGCCAAGCGGATTTCGGGAGCACAGGTTCCACTCAGCGAATGTTAAAGGCTCATTTCTGCTCCGGAGGTGAAGCCGGGGGCAAAGGCTGAGCTCCTGCTCCCTGATCGCTCCCGTTCCCAGCCAGGAGCAAAGAGCAGCGATTAAAGAGGTCAAAGCTGTGATGCCTGGGTAAAAAAAAAAGTTTAAAAGGACTTGGGAAAAACATGGAAAGTGGAAAAAAAAAAAAAACCAAAAAAACCCCACGCTGTATCTCCTCCTCCAAAAGCTGTTGCGGTTTTTAAATCATCAGCTCGTGCTGTGACGCCCACAAGAATTCGCTGACTGAGCCTTTTCCACTCATTTATTGCAGGAGTTTGGTGCTGAATGAACGAATCGCGGGGTTTCGGGAGGGGAGGAGGCGCAAGGACATGGAAGGAGGAGCAGGAAGTGTCACAGGATAAGAGGGAACTCTGCAGAGGGAGATGGGGAAGAACGGGGGGTTTTGTTCAATGTATTAAAAGAGAAAAACCACAAGAATGCAGAATTCCATCTGAAGGCACTGCAGCTTTGCCTCTGAGGGGATTCGCCAGCATTCCCTGAATTTCCCATTCCCATTCCAGCCTCTCATACTTGGCCAACATTTTCCCATTGCACACTTGGAGTGAATCCTACCCCCGGTTTAGGGAAACACCTGCAGCAGGAAGGCTTTCCACGGAAAGCAATTCATCCAGTCAGAGCTGAGGATTATTTAAGTTTTCCCCAGTGAAATCCAGGGATGTTCTTGCTGAAATAGTCCCAGATGATCACAACGGGAACTTGCTTTGTATTGGTAAGAACTGGCACATTCCAGGGAGCGAGGCTGGGAAAAGATGGAAACAGAGATGGAATCCGCTCCGGGGTTTGTTTGCTTTAACTACAGGTGTGGGAAAGAAATGTGCAATGGCCGGGAAGTCCATCAGCAGCCCAGGTATGGATCACTCCTGTGTTATTTCCCCACATTTACTGGCGATCCCATGGGAAGAGCTTCCAAAAGGTTCCAGCAGGAAAGCTGGAAATCGTTCTTCTCTTTCAGAGCGCTGCCCTGGTCCCCGTGAAGAGGGAGAGTGGCAGAGCCCTGCTGCCCCTCCCACGCAGGTAAATATTTAATTCATTTATGAATCCCTTCCCCACTCGGGGTTGAGGTCAGAGCTGATCTCCCCTCAAACACTCCCAAACAGCCCCAGGAGCGCTTTGGGAAGGCTCCTCCTGCCCCAGCACCCCCCAACGAACGTGGAGATCTCTCTCCAGCCCCGAGCGGGGGAGATGGAGGAAGATTCTGTTCGCTTTTTTTTTTCCCCTTATAAGAACTTCATGAGCCCAAACTGGCGGCTCGTAATCAGGCATCGGCCTTTGCGTCTCCCCAGGTTTTGTTTACAAAAGCTGATTAGAGCAGAGCTCGCTGACGGGCGGGATGGCTCCGGGATTGCCTAACGACCCGAGCAGGCGGCACAAAGCTCGGAAAATGAACCAGAAACGGTGATTAAAGGAAGGCTTCTTTCTGCAAACAGAGCCTGCTCCCCCTCCGCTGCTCCCAGAGCCCCCGAGGCTGCTCCTGCACCTGCAGGAATCCGCTGGGATCCATCCTGAGCTGCGCTGGGACAGGGGACATGGAATTTCAGTGTGGTTTGGGTGGCAAGGGGACTGAAATCATCCAGTGCCACCCCCAGGGGCACCTTCCACTGTCCCCCGGCTGCTCCAGGCTGGCCTTGGCACAAGGACACGGAAGGAGGAGCAGGGAAGTGTCACAGGGTAAAAGGGGACTCACAGAGGGCAGAACGGGGGATTTTGTCCAATGTATTAAAAGAAAAAAATATGAGGATGCAAAAAACCCCCACGCTGTCTCTCCTCCTCCAAAAGCTGCGACAGTTTTTAACTCACCGATTCCATCTGAAGGCAGGGCAGCTTTGCCTCTGAGGGGGTTCACCAGCATTCCCTGAATCTCCCATTGCCAAGGGAAAGTCCAGCCTCGGGATGGGGCAGCCCCAGCTCGGAGCGAGTGTTGGGGCTGGGAATCGCCTCCTTTGGCCAAGGCATTAACGACCATGTGAACTTTTTCACCTGCTCTAGGAGGCAGCTGCCTGCAGTTCTCTCTTTATTCCGTATTTGCTGTTCTCAGCTCCCTTTTCTGCACTCAGTCAGCACCAGAGCTGCTCCTCCAGAGCAGGAACTCCCCTTTCAGCTGGATGTGAGCACAGCTGGAGCCCTGCAGGAACATCTGGAGACAGCACCGAGCCTTGTGCTCCACAAGAGCTGCAAGTCTGGCCCGCCAGAAAGGCCCCAAAATGGAGATTTTTTGTTCCAGTCCCTGGGCATTTTCTTCCGAAAAATCAATGCAATTATTAATGAAACTACAAAACAACTTTTCCACCTGCTGTTTTTAACCAGTTTTGACTCGGGACTTGTCCACCTTGTCCAAAACTGAGGTGAAAAATGCAGGCCCAGAGGCCTCGTGGTGTGTCCTGAACACGGCCAGGTGAATCGTGTTCCCACAGTCCGCCAGGAGTGAGCGCGTCCGTGGAGCTGTGCTCAGAGCTCCCCCCTTCGTGAGGAGCTATCCTCTGTCTAGACAATAAGTAACGGAGTGTTCTGTTCCTGCTGAAGTTCCCCGCTGGTGCCTGAAATGATTCCTTTCATCTCCCAGCCGTAAACGGATGCGGGGCCCTGCACAGAGCCAGGGTTGGCTTTGAAGCTGTTCTGGCTAAAAACCCGAATTCAGGTGGTGCTGGTGGCCTCGCTCTGTGCCACCCCCTGGAGGGAGCTTTGCACATCCTCCTCCTCCCTCCCCTGATACAGTTCCCATATTCCCACGTTTTTATGGCATTCCCAGGGGATCAGCAGAGCTCCAAGGACCCTCAGCGAACACCAGGGACAGGCAGGAGGAGTCTCCTTAAACATCAAGGAATTCAAGCCCCCCCTTTCTCAGACAGAGCTGCTGCAGGAGCAAAAAGAACTTTATTTCTTAGCTGGGCTGAAAAGCTCTCAGCCCCCGTTCTTCCCTGGCCTGTAATTCCATGGGCACAGTGAACATTCCCTGAGCAGCTTCCCTGCCTTCAGCCCTTCCCTCCCCTCAGGAATCAGCCTGGCCCTGCAGCTGCCTCAGCTGGGAGCGGAGATGTCCCCTCTGAAGGCTGGTGGGTTTTTATCAGTCCTGTGAAGTTCGGGGGGATCACATCCTCTCCTTTCCCGGCTCACATTGGGAATCAGGGCCCAGACTGTCGCTGTGGCAGGGAAGGGCCCGGCTCTGGGGCAGAGCAGAGGTTTGATACCAAAGGAGCTGCAAGGCTTTAAATTGCCCTTCCCTCGGCTGAAGCTCCTCTCCTGCTGGTAAAACACAGCACAGGGACTCTCTCTGGGGAGGAATTTGGGTTATTTGGCTGCTGCAGGAGGCCCTGGGAGCTCCAGTCCCGCTGCCAGGAGGCCACACCGAGCTCCTGGCAGGTGCTCAGTTCTCCTTTCCCGTGGAAATGGGGTGAGAAGGCAGCACAAACACGGCCCCAGTCGGGATTTAGTGCAAAAAAATGATTAAACCATCAAAACTTCAGCCACTGGCAGCGTGCTCAGGTCACTCCTCCAGGCAGAACAAAAATAGGCTCAAGGAAGTGGCTGCTCTTGACACAGAGGGGTTACTTTTGTCACTTGACTCACGGTGACACCAGAACCATTGCGCTGGAAATGGTTATTATTGAAATAAAACTGATTTTAAGGTGCTTTGTAAATGACTCATGTGATGGATGCTGCAATAAAAGTCCCAAATAGTTGAATCATGCACTGGAACAAGCTGAGGAAAAGGCTGGGTTTGGGAATTGCTGCAAATGTTCAGGCCTGGAGATAAAAACCCTACAAACACCATAGGTATTGGGACCAAATCAACTCATTTACAATATAATCTAGAACATATAAATGATATCCCATGTCAAAACGCACAGAGTGCATTTAAAAACCAAAACCAGCTCTCAGACAGCACCTTCCAAACAAAGGGTAGGTCAGAAATGAGGTGCTGCCATTAGACAGCAATAGTTTCACATAATGAATGTATTTAGGGAAAAATCCTGCAGGATTCCTTGAGAATTCAGGGATCGACATGGCCTGGAGGTCACTCACCTGTCCCCAAGGTGAAATCCCTTCCAGCGGCACCAGGATTTTGAGGAACTCAACTGAACTGTGGCCGTTCTCATGGTTAATGAAGCAGATTGTTAAGAAACATAAAACATTCACTACGACACCTTTTCAGTTTTAATTACTGACCTTTAACTGGCAGATTAAACCCATTTTCCATGACCTCCCAGGCAGTGGTCAAGGAAAACACCAGGGCCAGCCCTTCCTGTGCTCCTGGCTGTGGAGGAGGTGCCATTCCAAGGCCATTCAGCCGCTGTTAAAGGACGCAGAGGCAAGCAAAAAAAAAAATTATATAGTCAGTCTTGCTAAATTAGTTTACCTAAAATTGTATGTGTGAGTGATTTTAATCAAAATCTAATTTCCCTTCTTTTTAGAGTAACCGAAATGAGATTTTTCTAATTTACTTTTCGCGGTTCAAGTTTCTCATAATTCTTCTGCGGTCGTGACAGCCCCGTGAAAAGCGTCTGCTGCTACAAAGCATTAAAAAAAATTAGATTTTCAAATTGATGTGCTAAATTAAAAATGTTTAATGTTTCTCATCAAAGGCACAGGAGTGTGCACAGGGCCCTTGGTACAGTTAGAGGCACCAGACTTTTTTCATCTGTTTCTTTAATTCACGTTGCAAAGGCAACTCTGCTGTGAAAATTAACGAGCTACAAGCAAAAAGTGTTGTAAAATAGTGTCTTCAGAGGAAATACCTTTTAATTTCTCCCCCTCCCCGTTGCTGCTCTGACCTTAAGGATGTCATAATAAAAATAGATGCTGTGCTCTGTTTCTCACCGGCTTCAGATGGAATTCTACCAAATTCTTGCAGAGAATTTATTTATTCTTTTAATTCTCTGGGCTTTGCGTGCTAATTCCCATGGTTTAGGAGATCACGTTATTTCTGTAAATTGATTTAAAATCATGAATGCAGTCAAATCTGGGCTCCTGGCTTCAGCAGCTGCTGGGAGGTGGCTCTGAGCTCGGCTGGGACCTTCTGGGGCAGCTGCTGGCTTGGGGGTGTTTTAGGAGTTCCAATTTCTCCTGAAACAGTTTTCCTTGCTGGAAATTGAACTTTTCTTGGTTTAATTTACAGGAAAGTCCTCAGGAGCTGCAGGTTGGGCTGGGCCTGGCAGGAGGAGGAGCTGGGAAAGGTGGAGCAGGTTGGGTGGGTTTGGGTTTACAGTGGGGTCTCTGCTGGGCTCAGAGGGGAAAAAGGGAGAAGATCCTCGAGGAAATGGAAAAGATCCTCAAGGAAATGGAGAAAATCCAACACCGGACTCGTGGTGCAGAGAGCAGCAGAGCAGCTTCACACCCAGCCTGGAAAACCTGAAAAACACCAAGTTTTGATGGCACAGGGAAAAGTTGGATCCCTTTTTGTGGGCCAGGACAATTCCTGGCACCTCCTCCCATCCCAGGGATCTCTGACATTCCGTGGGTGGTTGGAGGCTGTGTGTGGGGGGGGTCACGTTCAGTGCTAATAATTTTAGACTAAACATTCAAAACAGCACCTGAAGATAATTTGAAAGGTGTAGAGGCAGAAAATGAATCCCTGTAAAATACTGCCTGGCAAATTAAAAGACATAATTGATTCTATTAGCTAATTCTCCAAATTAAGTGTTGCTAATTGCCCGAGATAGTGTTTGTTTGGTACAGCCACTGCACCCAGGCTGGGCTAAGTTTGCATTATTGACAGGCAAAGTTGCTAAATGTTTGTTTTTCCTTCTCTTCCGCCCAGGTTTTGTTTCCAAGATGCCGGGACCAGGCCTCAGGCCATCGCTGAGCTCTCCACCCTCTAATTCCCGTTTGGAACTGGATTTATCTGTGTGCAGAGATGGCAACAGCTCCAACAAAGCTGCCTCAAACTTCTGGAAAATCACAAAAGGGGATTAACCTGAGCCGCGCTGTGAGAGCCACAGACACAGACTGCTCCCGCAGCTCTGCACCTCTGCCTTCAAAACCAGCTCAGGAACTGCTCTCCCAGGCCATTTTATAAATGAAGCTGGAAGCAGAGCATTTCAACATTCCATGATTTTCTGTCCTTAGGAAGAGACGAATTCAGTTTTGCTGTGCCTGACCCTGATGTCTTGGTCAAGTTTCCAACATCAGGCCCAAAAATGCGAGACCAACAAATGCTTTGAGCTTCACTCATCCCAAAAAATAAGGAATTTGTCCATCCACTGTGCCTTTGCTCCAGCATAGATAGCTTTTTCCAACTACTGAATTCAGTAATTAAAAATATCTTGAACTGGTTGCACTGAGTGTGAAAGATAAAGGAAGAAAGGGAAACAAATTCCTGGAGGCCCCACATGGAGCTGGCGGAACAGGATCGGCTCCCATGGAACATCTCCCCAGGGAAAAGTATCTGCTGCCTCCCATGGCCACACCAGGAGCTCCCAGAGCCCCAGAAATCAGCTGTTGACACGAGAGAAGAAGTATGGATTAAGTTTAGAACTGTGTTTAGAGCACCAGGGGATGAATTATCCTAATTGGTGTATTAGTCTCAGTTACACAGAGTAATCACCACAGGCTGCCTCTGTTTTCATTAGAAATTTAATTAAGTTTATCAATGTTTAGCTTCTTTGGCCTTGTTTTCCACCACCTTCCCCAGGCTTTTCTTTGTTTAATCAATATTTTTAGCGAGATGGGAGGGAAATGTTGTTCCAGTGCACCCTGGTTTTCATTTTCCATTTCTTTCCCTCCTGACACAAATCTGTTGGAAGCAGAGGAAGTCAGGGATTCACTATTTGACTCAAAGAATTACTCCAGTAGCCCCTTCAGAAGTCACTGAACCCTTCCCCACCACACTCTCGACATTTCTGAGCACACTTCTCCAAGACACTGGGGAACTTCAAGGCCCTGGAGGCCCCAAATAAAACACAGAACACAAGAAACAGAAACTTATGGACCATTTTATCCCAGGCAACGATTCCTGGGGTATTCAAGAGGCAAACAGCTCCCCCTGAGTGCTGGACCCCAGTGTTTAATGCCTCTTTGGGGTTCACTTTTCCTGTTTTTCTGCCTCACCACCACAGCTAGTTTTGTCCTTTACAAATGTTGTGGCAATTTAGCAATCTATTGACTCTTTTTTTTTTGTAAACACACATTCTGCTGGCTGCATAATTCAACCTCACACATAAACTGGGAGCTGTTTGCTGTAGCAACAGCTATAATTTAAGCCTAACCTCAGCAGAAAGCCATTCTGTGCTATCTCCCTGCAAAGTGCAATTCTCCCTCCCAGCCATCCTAATAGAGCAGCTTGTTTGCTAAATAATCATCCCCAGCACCGGTTTTGTGCAGATCTGAGGGGGTTTTGTCCTCCCCTCCTCGTCCTCCTCCTCCCTGCCACACATAAACGCGGCCAGGCTAAATGAGCCCTCTTTGGGAAGCTGTTACTGCCATGTAGTTCTCATTTGGAAATGTCACAATAAAGCAATGTTCTCTGGTGCCGAGCAGCACAACAGGTTACAGCACGAGGGAAACAGCGAGGGAGATAAAATGATACATTAGAGGGGTCGGAAGGGCAAGAAAATGACACTTTTTAAAGCCTGAGGGATTTTTTAATCCCCCCCCCTTGATTTCGGTGCCCTCTCAGCTCTGCAGGGAAAGCAGCGAGCACATCCCAAAGGGAGCCGAAGTCTGGGAAGTTTTGCTCCTCACCCAGGTGCCCTGGGAGCCTCATCAGGAGCAGCTGAGGGCAATTAAAAACCAGAGACGGGGCAGGGCAGCGCCAGGACTGGGCACTGAGGGTCTGCTTAACAAAATAACCCTCCCTGAGCACCAAAGCTTTGAGATACAACCTGGGGGAGTGAAGGCAGAGGGACCTGGAGAAAAGCAGGAGCAGGGAACACCAAAAAGGAACATCCCAACACAGCCCAGGGAGCTGGAGAGGAGCAGGGAAAGGTAAGAGCCCCTCTGAGAGGGTTTTGTAGCAGGGTAGGTGGGTGGAGGGACCTTCCTGGTCAGCAGAGGGTCGTGAAGCAGATGTTGGGTGGGGAGAAGGGGTCAGAGAGGTTTGATGATGGTCTCTGCTGGTAAAACAGTAAATAGTGACAAAAATAATGGGTTTTAAAGCTTGGGAGCTCCAATATCTGGATGTTTGGAATGGAAAGGAGGAATGAGCTCCATGTGGCTTCAGGGTTCGTTCAGTCCTGGAGCTCTGAGGGATGGGTCTGGCTCCAAACCCTCGTTTTCCTCCTGCTGAGGGAAGGAACGATTCCTCCCTGCTCCAGTTCAGAGCTCTGCTGCCTCAGTTTCTCACCCTTTCAGCGGTGAAGCTTTGCAGGAGGCGTGAGAGGGAATAAAACCCCTCGCCTGGCAATCTGCTGGCAGCACAAAGCTTGTGCCTCTCAAAGGCTGGATGGAGCTCGGGGCCCTGCGTTCCTCCTCCTGTCTGAGCTGCCTGCTGAAATCTTGTTGTGCCAAACACCGCGGGAAGATGCTGCCTCCCCCCTCCGTGTCCTGGGAATTGTGAGGATTGTAAGAGCTCATTTCTCTGTCTGGTATTTCCTGACCTTTGTAGCCTCCTCTGTATGAACAGCAAAGATCAAGCTGAAGCTGTGGGAGAGCTCTCAGATGAGCAGGTTTTTCAGTCTACAAATCCTGTCACATCTGAGCTGTATCTCCTGCTTTAATATGTTCCAACCCTGGCTCTGTCACTTTGATTTTTACCTGTCTTTTTTTGTTTGTTTTGCTCGTCCTAATTGACCCAGAGCCTGTAGCAGCTCTCAAAAGAAGGAAAAAAGTGTTTGATAATTTCTGAGTTTTGCCACTTCAGCCTGTGGAGAGGGGATTTAAAGCAACAAAAGCTGCAGCAGAGTTTGCTGGGGAAGGACTTTTATCACTGTGGAACTCTGCTGCTCTGACGGGAGGGGAACTCTGCAAAGAGAACCCCAAAAGGAAGGGAAGGCCTGAACGTAGCTGCTGCTTATGGGTTTTATCTGCGTGGTTTCCTCTCTGCTGGCTCTTAGTTCGCTTCAAAGTGAAATTTCATCCCAAAGTTCTCAGGAGGAAAAGCACTTGATGCGTTTTCCTGGTTAAATGGCAATATTTTTATTTTTATTTTGGTAAGAGTGCTCTGAACAACCCAGGGATGATGAACACTGGAAAACTGTTGCTTTTTCTCTTGAGAAACAGCTGGAAGGGAGGAGAATCCCAGGGCCTGGGATCTTTGGGGAAGGGGTTTGGGAGCCCCAGTCCCACACCGTTGTTGTGAAAATCCCCAGTTGAATGCTGATTCTCCCTTTGGTTACACCCCGCTGCATCAGTCTGAGGGGAAAATAGTTTACAGTCAATTTAAGGGTTTTTTAATGCATTCAGAGAGGTATAAAATAACTCTGGACTAAACAGAAATCAATCCCTGTCTGTCAAGGGATCAAAAATCCACCTGTGCTCTCTGCCTGGCATCGCTTTGTGCTCGTGGGGTTCGGGACCTGCTCGTTAACGATAATTAGGGGGAATTGAAGGGATTTGAAATGAGATGCTGAGGGCGTTTGTCCGATGTCAGTGCTCAGACAAAATGAGGCGCCAGGGAATGTTCTGGGCACAGAGCTGAGCTCTGGGCAGCAGAGCCCCACTGAAGGGCTCTGCCCGAGCCACACAAGTTGTTCACTCCTGGTTTATTCCCCACGGAGCTTTGGGGATGAAAAAGGCACAACTGCACAGTCCTAAAACTCAGATCCTGATCACTCCTAAGAGCTCAGATGAATCCGAAACGCTCTGGCTTCAATGCCGAAGTGAATTTTGTAATGGTAATTTCTTTTTATTTTAAAACCCTTTTGTGTGTTACAAGTGGAACAAAACCAAGTTTCTTTTTGCTTTTCTTTTCCTCCAAAAAGACCTTTTTAAACCCACACCAAGGAACCTTTCTGATAGAAGTAGCCACAGTGTTTTGAACAGAACATCCCAACAGGCCCGTGTGGGAGACCTGACGTCCTTTCAGCCTCTGACAGAGCTGGTACCCAGTGAAAACCTCTTTATTCTGCCTCTAAACAGCTCTTTAAGAGTCTCTGAGACCGCCACCAAATAATTTCCCTTCATTGCAGCCCTGATTTATTCCCAGCTCCAAAAAGGAAAAGCTTCTGCCCTAATTGGGCCTGCCAGGCCAGGCCCCACTCCCTTTCTTGTGCTTTATTTGCATTTTGAGTTTTTGTTGGAAATCGAGGGAGGGGTTCTCTGCTGGCAGCTGATGGAGGCTCCTGCTCCTCTCCCCCAATCACTCCTGTCACAATGGAAGTGAAATCACAACTTATTTTCCTTAAATTGCCCATTAAAATGCAGGACGGGGCCTCTTTACTTCTGCATTCCCTGAGATCACTGAAAAATCTCTTCAGCCACATCTCCAGAGAGGGGCAGGTTTTTATTTAGCAGAGTTTTTTTAATTTAGCAGAATAAAAATTAGGAAGGTTTCATTAAGGTTTAGGTTTTATATCTTTATCTCCACCCAGCATCAAGCACTAATTGCTGCCTGCTGGACTGACTGGGCGTGAGTCTGTCCCTCTCTGGGAGGTAAAATTCCGTGTTTTAGGTCTGAATGTATCAAATCCAGGAGGCAAATGTCAACTCGGGTGTGCTGAAGATTTATTTGTGTTTCTGGCTGGGCTGTGCCACTTCCTCAGGATTTTTGGCAGTTGTTTATTCTCATTTGTAGTTGGCCCTTGGAAGGGGAATTTGGCACAGAAAGCTGAGCTGAACCTGGAGCAGAGCAGGAGGAAAAAGCTGAAACCTGCTGGGAAGGGCTGAAACGAGGAGCTGTGCGTGGCTGCTCCTCACAGCATCAAATATTCATCCCATGCCTGGGTTGTGATGCAGATACAGCAGGACAAGATGTTGTTTTAAGCCAGTAGAGCCAGGAGCTGTCAGGGAGGGGCAGAGGAGCTCCCCGAGCACCAGCAGCACCTCCCAGGCGTGTCCGGGGTGAGGAACGAGAGGGCTGGAAAATCAGGGGGTGGCCCAGGAGGAGAGGGAGTTTTCCTGCGGATCTGGAAGATGTAAAAATCCCAGTCCTTCCGTGGGCATGGGGAGGAAAAGCAATTTAATGTGCAGTACAGCAGGCTGCATAATAAAGAGCTACAGGTGCACAACCTGCTCACCCCGAGTGCTGCCTGCTCACCAGGCTGCAAAATCAAAGGTCCTGGCCGTGCTACCCTGAGTTATTGCTGCTCTAACAGACTGCAGGTAATGAACAGGCACAGGTACATTACATTCCCTCGCTGCAGAGAGTGGGAAATGTTATTTCCCCTCCCGCTACTCCTGGCTCACGCTGGGCTGCTGCAAAATGGGCTCGCTTTGATGCTGTTGGCAGCTGGGCCCAGGTCAGGGAAGACTGAAAGTGCTTCCCTTCTGGCAATTGTTTTAGGATTGACGGGAAGGATCTGGGGGGTGAGCTTTGATGGGAAGGGTGTCCACTTTGTCAAAAGCAGCAGTGGGATGGAAATTTGCTGTTAAACCAACAAAAGAGCCTCACTTTGTGTCTCTCCCTGCTGGGGCAGGTGATTTCAGGAGAGGTTGTGGGGCAGGGATTTGTTGCCCGGTTGTGCTGTCGCAATTCTGACACTCAACACTCTGCTCCTTCCATTAAAAAATTGGAGTCCAAATTCCTACACTTGATTTTTCCTTGAGCTGGAGCAGACTGGTGGATTTACCACGGTTCCTGGGGTTTTTCACACCCCCTGGAAGGAGCTGTGGGTAGAGAGAGGTCTGAGCACTGATCAGGGCCTCTGTCAATAATTATCCAGGCTAATTCCCCTGCTAATGACTTGGTTTGTGAGCTCAGCCTGAAGTATGAAGAAGCAGAGAGGTGTTTGCCCTGACAGCTTTGCAGGCCACAGGAACTTGTGAAGGCGTCCTGCTCACCATGTGCTTGGCCTTTATCACCAATAATCTCTCTGGGCAACTGAGGGGTGTTTGTCAGGGCACATTCCATGCCAGACTTGGTCAGGGAGTGGCTAAATCCTCCTGCCAGGGCCCTGGGAGAGAGGAATTGTCCCTGCTGGCAGACAGAACCCAAACTGGAGCTCACTGGGGTCTCCTTCCTGGCTCTCCCCTGGCAAGAATGTCCTTTTCCAAGTCCTTTCTTTTGCTGCAGGTCTGTTCTCTCTGGCTGTTTCTCTCCTCAGTCACAGGAGGCTGGGGCTGGTTCAGTGACAGCACCAGGCCAGGAGCTGGGTTTTGTTTAACTCTGGACTCCAATTGATTGCAACTCCCCTGTGCTTTGTCCTCTGGAGCCAGCATTTCAGGGGTGTCACTGGAACATTTCCTCTGTGGAGCCGGCTGAGGGTTGATTTCTTTGTGCTGGTGGAGCAGCTTTAGCTCCACTCAGGGAGGGTTCCTTGCAGGAATTGGACATTTTAGAGAATGAAATAGATGCTGCTGATTTATTGCAGCTGCATCCCCCAAGGCCTTGGCTGGGAGGAGAACGAGGCAGCACAAGCACAGCACAAACAGCACGTGGGGCTCAGCTGATGGCTCCGAGCTCTCCCCCTCCTCCTTTAGCCTCCTCTGAGTGTTTGATGGAGAGGAAAAATGTTAAGCCCAGGAGGAGAATCCCTCCCTGTGCACTTCCATGAGTGTCCAGCAGTAATGGTGGTGGCAGAAATTAATCAGGCTGAGGTGGTGATTAAAACTTTCTCCTCTGCGATTGAGTGGCAGCCGCTGAAATTGGAATTATTCCTCCTGGGGAGAGGGAGCTGGGAGGGTTTGGTGCAGACCAAGGCAGCACTTCAGGGACTGAGACAGAAACCTGCTTCTCCTGCAGGATCTATTTTAGTTCTTCCCTTGCAGCATCTCCATAATAAAAAACTCCAACTTTTTCCTCAGCTGCTCCCTGTTGCAATTAGGAGCAAAAGCAAGCGAGACACTGAATTTCCAAACTATTATACAGGACTCCATGGAAAATCAGGGGGGTTCACACTAAAAAAAGCATTTGCTGAGTTTAATTTTTCTTTCCTGAGAACTTTAAACTCCTGTAGAACCTGAGCTGCACCATCCTTGGTGAAAAGCTGGATGAAGTCACTGCAGCCACCTCGGGGTGGTTTAGCTCCCCCTTCCCACACTGCTCAGGAATGTTTTCCTATCCCATTTTCCCTGCAAGAAACACTAATTGAAATTCATGCCCGCGTGTCTTATGAACTATGAGTCAGAGGAATAAAAGCACTTAATCACTTAATGAAATTATTGCCTCTGCACGCATGGAAGGGAGGTGGGGGAAGGGGGAGCAGGAGGTGTTCTGTGGCAGTGGCTGTGAAAACAAATCCCTCTCCACTTCCCTGTGGGATGAGCAGCTCGGGGCAGCCCTTCCTGGACAAACCAGGGAGGGACTGAATGTCCCGGTGGTGCCGGGTTCTCCTTCCAACAGCTCGGAGCTGCCTCTGCTTCCTTGGCCACTTCCGTGGCCACTTCACCTGCCCTGGCTGAGCAGCAGGATGGACCTCAGGGGTTTCAACCCCTCAGAGGAGGCATCTTCTGCAGAAATGCAGGGGACAAACCCCGAATTCCAGCCCAATTCCCATTGCTGTGTCCCTGCAGCCCCTCTGCTCTGAGCCATTCCCCGTTCCCGGGCAGGGCTGTGCTCGGGCTGGGTGGATGTGTGTGAACACTCCCTGAATTGATTCTTGTCAATTAAGAGACTCTGAAGAGCCTGGAGACTCCTGGAGATGAAAAGCCCTGGAAAAAAACCCAAAAAAACCAAACCAACCGCAGAACATTAATTATTTATCTCTCGGTGTCATTATTGTATAGGGTTTAAATTACTACTTCAAAATCATTTCTCATTATGGTGTGCTGTCATCTCTGCACACACAAAGAACTTTCCCTCTCTAATATCTGCTGTACATCAGCCACTCTGGATTTATTAGGGAAGAGGTTCCTCTCCCCTCCTCCCAGCAGCCAACTGGATTAGTCTGGACTAAATTAAATAGTCTCCAAAAAAAGCCAAAAAAGAAAAGAAGCGAATCGATACAGAATAAGAAATTAAAAATCACTCCATTGAATTTATTTTAATCTGCAAAGTTGTAAAGTGCTTAAACTGCAGATCCCACACTCCGGAGCAATCCGGGGGGGGTTCCCAGCGTGAATTTGGAGTGCAGGCTCAGGTTTGGTTCTGGTGCAGAGGAAATGGGGTTTGTGTTGTTCCGGACTGGCCGGGTCTGTGCAGGGGGTGGCAGTGAAGGGGGGATGCACACCAGGACTGCCAGGGCTGGGGGGTGAGGAAGCCCTGCAGGTTCTGTGGATGTTCCACCCTCTTTTCCTGGTTTTTTCCCCCCCTTTTCTCTGATGAATTCTCTTTTCCTGAGCAATCCATGCCTGGAGCACCTCGTTGAGGTGATGACCCAGGTCCCTGTTATCACATGGGCCCCTGAGCTCCTCCTGCACCAGTTCTCTTCTTTAAAAAAAAAAAAAAAATCTCCTTTTTATTTTTAGTATTTCTCTCTTAAAAAAAAAATAATATTTCTCCCCTCTTTTAAGAATATTTTCTCCCCCTCTTTTAAAAATATTTCTCCCCCCTTTTTTATTATTTCTCCCCTTTTTTATTATTTCTCCCCTTTTTATTATTTCTCCCCTTTTTTGAGCTATTTCAGCGTTAACCCTTTAGTGTCCCCCAGGTGCTCAGAGGTACAAACCCCCCCATTAAAGGTGCAGGAGCATCAGGTCCATGGGTTTTAATCTCTGACCCTTCAGAGATGGTTTAGGGGGGAAGGTCTTTGTTTCACTTTGTGGGGTCTCTGTTGGCACCAGCTGATCTCCAGGTACAGATCCCTGCCTCGGGCCAATTTGGGCTTGGATAATTTGAATTTCTCCTTAAAGAGTTGTGACCCCAAGCTGAGGTTTCTCTCCAAGCTGCAGCCAGGGAGCCCGAGCTGTTTGCATCCTAGTTAAGATGTCTGTGGATTTGTGCATAATTCAGAGCCAGTTATTTTATATTCAGGGCAAATCTTTTTCAACCGTTGAGAACGAAATGCAAAATTAAAAAAAAAGGAAGTAACTTATAAGGGGAAAATAAGTCTGGGTTTGAGGAGGAAAGCAGAAAGCAAATAACAAGGATTATGCCAGAGCCTGGGGATAGAAATGTAATAAAATGCAGAATTGAGACACAAACAAACTGGAGACACGAGCTGGATTGGAGCTCAGATTTGGCCACTTAATATTTATGTGAGAACACCCAGATCAAACAGCGGAGAGGGGCGGTTCAGATGCTGCTCCTCGCAGTGGCTGGGAAGGCCGACACTGGAAAAGTGCCTGTGGAGATGTCTGTCCTTATCAGATGACCCAGGCAAGGAAGGAGTCTCAAAGCTCTGCGCGCGGAGAATCCCTTCTGGCAGCACAGTTGTGCTCCCTGCTCGTTCTGAAGAGATTTCTCTCAGTGCAGGGACGGGCACGAGGCAGAGGTGCAGGACTGCTGAGGTCTGGTGTCCCCCGGGCTGGGGACAGCTCGGGGTGTGATCCTTGTGACCGTAACTCCCCTCCTGGCTTAGCAGGGCTCACCTGGGATGAGGAATTGTCCCCTCCCTGCAGGATCAGTCCCAATCCCTCAGTGCCACCCCTCAATTCCACCTGTCGGTCCCAATCCCTCAGTGCCACCCCTCAATTCCACCCCTCAGTCCCAACCCCTCGGTCCCAGTCCCTCAGTGCCACCCCTCGGTCCCAATCCCTCAGTGCCACCCCTCAATTCCACCCCTCAGTCCCAACCCCTCGGTCCCAGTCCCTCAGTGCCACCCCTCGGTCCCAATCCCTCAGTGCCACCCCTCAGCTGTCCAAACTGTCCCTGTGATTCAGCATCATCTGCTCTGACACAAACAGAACCCCAAAATCCAACATTTCTTCTTCCCTACTGGCAGCACTCGGCTGAGGACTCGGGCTGGGGCCTGGAAAATAAAAACCTGGTGGCGATTTTAAGGCTGCAGAAAGCAAATAGAATGGGGTTTTTTTCCTAACTTATATGGGCCCTGTTAAATTATGAAAATACGTTGAGTTATTTGACTTCATTAGAAATTCCCCGTGGGCTGGATTCCCTGCATTTAAATGTACATCTGGATAAAATTTGGATGCTGGGAAAAACTGTTGTGCAACATTTGCACTGGTGTCAGCTTTGGCTCTCTGGTTCTGTCTCTTGCCCTCCACAAGGTTCATTCCCCACAGTCGAGAGCAGTAGAGGAGGGAAAATATTTTTATTTTCTCACAAAGCTTCCAAATTTAAGCCTTCTTTTTTTTTTTTTTTTTTGGGTAAAAACTGCAAGCAATTCAATTCCCAGCCTAGCTGGTTTTCCAGAAGAACTTGACAAGCGTTCCTTGACAAAGGGCTTGGAGCCATAAGGAGAATAAATGTGAGGCTAATCCCAATTAATGTGTGCAAACAGAAGCCTTAAAACACCAGGTCTCCACTTAAAATGCCCCTGTCTCCCTCCTCCTGTGCTGCAATAAAACCCGGCCAGAGCAGCAGGGAGGGCTGATCTGGGAGTTTTGGAGTTTATCAGGCTAAAAACAGCACAGGAAAAGTGGTCAGACACAATTCCTCAGCCGAGGAGAGCCGGCCTGTCAAATTAACAGCAGCGGGGCAGGAGACTGGAAAATCAATCCATCCTCCCCAAGCAGCCAGAGATTGCTGGAAGAAACACAGATTTGTGTAAATACATTTTGAGGGGGGTCAAAAATTTTTTTTGCTCCTTCCAATGTGTCTGTCTGGTTTCAAGCTGTTCTCCACTCTGAGGAAACATTGATTTTGTTGTTGTTGTTGAGGCTGATTTTTTTAGCTGAAAGGGCCCAGCTTCGCTGGACTTGGCCTCGTACGAAATTCTCTGCCACGAGCTGTGGGTTTGGGCTGTAAGTAGAGCTTTAATTACCACGGATCCCACTCAGTCTGTGGGCTTGACAGGAATATATCAGGAGCTGTTTCCCAGGGCATTGATTGTCTCTGCAGCCTGGAATCTCAGCACTGATAAATAAACAGGGTATTTTAAACCGAAGCGCCTTTTTTTTTCCCCCCTTCAAAATAGCATTGATTTTTCAGCTCTGCCTCGGTTCTGGAGCTGGGATCTGTGCACTGGGGAATGGGAATTCCAAAAACGCCAAGCTGTGGATCCCTGGATGTGCTGTCGAGTGTAAGAGGGGAACGGGTGGGGAGGGAATTTTCTGTGAAAAGCAGCAAATACAGACCTAAAAATGGGTCATTGTGAAGGCTGAGAGGACAAGGACTGACAAGAGGCTGCCAGGGAGGTGAATTTTTATGGAACAGCAACAGCTGGGTGACAAAAGCGCCTGGGGACTGTTTTGCACGCGCTCCTGAACGCGATACCCAAACACCAGCAGTTATTTGAGTGAATTCCTCCCTAGAGGGGCTCTAATGAGCGGGAATGGGGACCATATTTTGGAAGCAATTAGCCTTAAAAGTCTCCGGTTTCTCTTTTTTGAGCACAGCCTTGAGGGAGCCGAGTTCAGCGCTGGGTAATGGGCTGGGTGTCTGCGGCTGCCCGTGCTCCATCTCCGGGGTCGGCAGCTCCATGTGGGGCCCTGCGAGCTCAAACGGGGTTTTAAAAGCCTGAGATTCAAATTAGGTTTTAAAATGCTGAGATTCAAGGGCTAAAAGGGGAGAGAGGAAGGGGTTTCTCTGCCGTATGCTGGAATAAGGAAGGTTTTGGGGAAAAGGAGGCACCCTGGGCGCTCGTCCCAAAGTGGTTTTGGCTAAAGAGGGTTTGAGGCCCGTTCTCAGAGAAATTGTTACAACCCAGCTGCTGGAGACTTCTCCTTTGAGATCCGGCCTTCCAACTTCACGAGCAAAGCTGTGTTGGGGAATTTTGGGCAAACTCGTAGAGAAAACAACCGCGGAAACTTTTTGGGAAGTGCCTCGTTTCAGCAAGGCTCCAGCTTTTCGTTGTTAGCGTTTTGGAAGGTGAATTTCCTTCAGGCTTGAAGCAGCCTGGCCCCCAGGCTCCTGGAGCAAAGCACCGTGCCCAGGGATTTGCTGGAGCAGCTGAACACGAGATAATTCAGACTCCTCTTGCTTGCTGTCCTTCCGTTGTTTTGAGCAGAACAAATCACTTTGGCTTGTGGGGGAAAACTTGAAAACACGAATTAATTGTGCCTTTAAAACTAAATGAGGAGGAAGATTGACAAAAAGCACCGGTCCAAGTTTTCCCTGCTTGTCACAGAGCCCTGTTTCTCCTGGTGGCCTGTCCTGGTCTCAGCTTTCCCATCTGTTAAATGCTGCCTATAATTAGCCCGTCTTTCACAACTTTTCAGCGTTTGGCACTCCTGATCCTTGCCTTGCTGTATTTTGATTCCTGGGGAATAAATGTGAGAACAAAACAAATTACCAGCCATTCCAGCTCCTGCGCCTTTCTTCCTCCTGAGCTTTTCCCTTTTCCTCTCTCCTGTGTTTGAAGCCGGAGGCTCTCAGCCCCCGCGGACTGAGGTGACCTTGGGTGGCCCAGGGACGTTTTCCGTGCAGGATCTCCTGCCCAGAGCGGCGTTTGCCGTGGTTGCCCCGGGATGGGCAGCACCAGCGAGGCTTGGAGGGAACTGAGGGAGGATTTATCCCCTCAGCACTGGAATTCCGGAGTGGTTTTGGGCTCGGAAGCCGGTATGGAACGAGGGGCTCCTTCCTGGGTTCAGGAGGAAAAGGCACCGGGAGGGCAGAGGGGGTCTTGTGTGATGAGTTCTGTGGGATCAGCAGGAGGAAAAGGCACTCTGAGGGCAAAGAGGACCTTGGAGGGGCCTTGTGGGATGAGTTTTGTGGGATCAGCAGCAGGAATGCACCCTACAAAATAACACCCAGCGCCAGAGGGGCTGAGGGTGTTGTGGGCACGTGCAGATGGAGAGGATCCCCCAAACCAGCTCAGCTGCTCCAGGCCCTGCACGGCCAAACCTGGGCCTGGTGTTAGCATTGTTCCGTCCCTTTTCTATTCCTGCCACCCTTTTAAGGTGCTTGAAAAACCTTCTGCCTTCGTTTGTGCCTTTGCGAAGTGGGAACAAACTGCCCCAAGTTGGGTTCATTTTTTGGAGGCCGAGCAGCCCCGCGCCGCCGTGTGATACTGGATAATTCAGAGAGAAACTCTCCCTCAGATCCACGTGGAATGGAACCAGATACAAATCGATTTCCTTTCGCTGTTCCTTTGTTCAGGGGAGGATCTGTGGAGATGCAGCATTAATTCACCCTACAGAAGGTGGCACAAGCAGCGTGGTGTTGGGAACGTCCATTTAATTATCCAGCTCTCATCTGCGGGGTGGGCAGGGCAGTGTCCTGTCTTGACTACTGGAACCACTCTGAACTGTAGGAAATAATAAAGCAAAAAAACCCCCAAACCCAACTCTGGCGAGGCTTATCTTTAGAGGCAGAATTAATGCTTGGACAGGAGAGCTCTGGGGGGTGTTGTTGGAGGATTTAAGGAGTTTTTGCCTCCCCGAGTTGTGGTGGGGAGTTTGCAGCAGGGCAGCCCTGCTGTTACAGACCGGCAAAGCTCAGCTTTATTTCGTGGTTTGCACGTGGTTTCCCCCATCCCCTTTTGGCTGGTGCTGGGAGCTGAAGGGCCACCCCACAAGGAATTTGTCCCGGATAACCCCATCCCCTGCCAGCCCCATCCCCACCCCACAAACCCAGCAGCTGCCTCGCTCCGAGGAGGCTCCTGAAAACCCAGGGAAAACCAGAGATTCCTCTTCCTGTCGCCCCCGTGCCCTCCAGACCTCATTTTTCAGCTGCCCAGAAGGTTGGGAATGGTAAATCAGCGGCTCAGACACCTCGCAGAGGCTCCTTTTTACCTGCCCTGCCCCAATGAGCTGCAGTGATTCATCTCCTCCGGGCTTTGCCTCCCTGTGCCCGGCTGGGATCCAGGGAAGTGTCAGGCTGGCTGGAGCCAGAGCTCGATAAAAGGAGTGACCTTGTCGTCTGCAGCGAGAATCTACGGCCCGTGACAGCACGGAGAGGAGGGCTGGGGCTGTAAAGCAGGGCCGGAGGGGCCCAGGATGGGCCAGGGGTGATGAAGGTGCAGTGGCAGAACTGAGCTTCCTCCCAGCCCCAGAGCAGCGTTTCCCAGCCCTTACTGCAAATGAGGGGCAGCGTTTGCTCTGCTCTTCGTGTGTCTGGCCTTTGGAATGGGCTTTATTGATTTTTGGGTTTTGTTTCTCAGATCTGAAAATGGAACCACGTGTGGAGTCAGGGGATATTGGGAGCGGGCTCACGTGGGGACGGAGTTCCTTCATCCAGCAAAGCAAGAAGGGCAGAAATCAATGGAATGAGCTAAAGAGATGCAAATTAGATGTGGTGGGGTTGCCACTGGAATGACACCACAGCGCTTTAAAACCCTTCTTAAATGGCTGCGCCCCGTCCTTTGGGAGCTTCTGAACCAGCCCAGAGCTCTTCAGACGAGGCGTTTTCACAATCCCCTGGCAGGGGAGAGCAGCAGAGAATTCCCCGTGGAAACTTTGGCTGCCCAGAGAGCTTGGGGGGGATATTAAACCCCAAAAAACCTGGACATCCTCTTGGACAAGTGGCCCTGTTTGTGCTGGGGTGGGACAAGGTGACCCCAACCCCTGGAGCTGCTGGTCCAGCGCTGGATAATCCCAAAATCCGGGTGGGTTGGAGCATCCCTGGCAGCAGGGCCCTCCCTCCTCCCACCCAAACACTGTCACAGGACAAACGCTGTCACCCGTGTGTGACGCGGGGCTGGGTGGCTGCAGCCGTGCAGCCTGTGAGGTGTCAGTCAGCTGCTTTAAAAAGAGTAAAAGAGTCCTCAGAGAGACTCTTTTTATACCAAACTTATCTGATCTGACAGTCGCACGCTCCAAAATTGAATTAATAAATCATCGCCGGCTCTGGTTGGAATGGTTAATCCGTGTTTTGTGCCCCAGCAGAGAGGAAAATGGCCCTGCCTTGCTGCCTTTGTGACATATTGGGCCTAAATAGAATTAATGATGAGGTTTCCAACTTTATTTGCTGTGGGGAAGAGCCGTTTCTAAGGCGATGGGAAGGGAGGAGGGCAGGGATGAGCTCTGAATGGATTATTCCCCAATATTGGGTTCCAAGAATGTTCAGCTGCTGCACCGCTGGCTGTGGCAGGGGGATGGGACAGGGAGGGGAGGATTTGGCACAAAACTCGGTCCCTGCAGTGGAGTCACAAGTGGAAAATTCGTGTGAATTCCTGGTGGGTGCACAGAGAGTTCACACAGGAGGGAAATGAATAAAACTCTCCAGCTTGTTTGCACAAATCACAGACTTTGGCTGCATAAAATGCAGGGGAAATCTGAAAAGAAATGGTGCCTTTAGGGGGATAAAAGTTCTGCTGGTGGGAAGAGCTGTAGTTCTAGATCACATTGGTCAGCGAGAGATTCCTTCGCGGGGGAAGAAGTGAGAGGTTCAGAGCTCTGCTCACACCCTCCCTCGGTGCTCCCAGGTCAGCCTGGCCTGGAATCAGCAGGAGCTGCTGCTCTGGAAAACAGGGACAAACGATGAGGGAAGATCGCCGTGTCCTGCCCCGGTTCCCCCTGGTCTGGGCAGGCTGCAGAGATAAGAATTTGCTCCTGTAATTCTCTGAGCGGTTTTGGCCACGCAGGGGCTGCAGAGCAGAGGACAGTGGGGATAATTAAACAGCTGAAGATGGAAGTAAACAGATAAATCAGATTTTCCTCACGTTGCTGTAGAAGTTAATTATGGAAACATTAGGGCGTGTTGGGCAGAATTAAACCAAATGGTGAATTAAACTTGTGCCGTGGAGTGGTGGAAGATCAGCTCTGTTAGCTCTGTTCCTCTGACACCAAGGCACGTCCAAATTTTGGGGGAAAAAGTTTCTTTTGCAGCTGGGATGTTGGCTCCGAGCTTCTCTCTGGTTCCAGTCAGTCTTCAGCCACCTGGGCAGGGGCAGGAAGGGGCTGCAGTCGTGGGATCGGGAGTTTTGGCCAAACTGGAGCTGGAAAAACGTGACAGAAGAGGGGGGGTTGTGTCGGGTGAGGCAGTGCCCGCCCAGCCGTGCTGCAGAACGCCTCAACCTTTCCCTAATTATGCAATTAGTGCACTGCAGTCTTGGGTGGCTCAGGAACGCAGCGTGGGATACAAATTGCAGGCACCAGCCTGATGGATCCGGACCTTTTGTGGTGTTTGGGTTCATTAGTGTCTCTAATTACTGGAAATAAAGCAGGTTTCACAAAGCGGGAGGCAGAGATTCCAAGATAAGTTGGTGCATAAAGAGATCCTGACTCCTCATTAACCTTTCTGCTGCTTTGCATGAAAGCAAAATAAATCCTGAAATGAATTTCAGTGGAAACAGCCCCGTTTGTGGCGGCACCTAAGAGTTAAACCTTGCAAATGCTGCTTGATTTCCGCCGAAGCTTTGCAGTGGAATGGATTTTAAACAGCAGAAATCAGCGTGGGGCCCTCGGCTGGGTCCCCCAGGGTTTGGCCCCTTCCATTTGCAGCCCAGCTCTGAATGGGCCCCAGTGGGTCCCCAAGCTGAAATGGCCTCAAATTGGTGCCAGGAATTCTCCCTGCAATTTGATTCTTAACAGGGTAGAAGCACAAATGAGAAAAGAAAAGGCCAGAAAGGGGTTTTTATGTAGATAAAAATACCGGGTTTTGAAGCAAGCTGTCTTTTTCATTGTGGTCCACGTTTTTTTAGGGAGGATTAATGAAATCATCAGCCAATGCTCCCCTCCTCATGAGCTCATGCTTCAGTGATTCATGCAGCCTTTATTAGACTTGAAAGAAAGTTATTGTCAAATTAATTCATCCCTTAGATGTTATTTGGAATCAGTTTATGTTCTCCAGAAGTCAGACCCTGAGAAACTGCAGAGTTCCTCGAGATTCGTGTCTTAACCTCTGAGAGCAGCTGTGGAAGGGCAGAGTTGTTTATTTAGGCCCAAACAAACACGCTCAAAGTGAACCGGGTTCACTGTTTTGCTGTGTCCAAATGGCATAATTGAGGGGTTTTTTTTGAGCCCCTTCCTCAGTCGTGTGGGCTCCATCAGCTAACTCCTGCCCACCACAGCTCCCAAAAACGGAGCAGCTGAATTTGGAGGGACCTCTGGAACTCATCTGGATTTCATTCACCTGAAATCAAGAAGCTGCAGCTCCTCATCTGCCAAGCAGCCCGGGCTGAGAAAAGATTCCGTTCCCCATGAGTTTGTCTTTCTCTTCCCCCATCCTCGCCTGATGTTTTGTTGTCTGCGTTTTTCTCTTCTTTCTGCAAAAACCCATCTCCCGAGCAGCCCATCTGCCTCTGGCACACGAGACAACACGAGCTGAGGGAACGGCAGCTTTTGATTTTGCTCGCATGGGGGTAAATTCATCAATTCCTTGGGATTTTTTTCTTTCTCCAAGAGTGTCCCATATTTACATTTTTCTGGTATTTACAGCTATTTTGGGTATTTGAGACGGGCCCTGGTGCAGAGGGAGGGAGCACAGAGGGGTTGGGAGGAGCTGTGTGGGTTCAGAGATTCGACGTCTGAAGTTTTATGAAGTCCCCGGGTCCCTTGTGAATCCTCGCAGGCTCCAGTGAGGTCACTCTGAAATTTGAATCACTCGATTGAATCATCACCTTTTAACTAAAACTGCCTCGTGAGTGATTTCAGGGAGTGTTCAAACCTGCCTGATAAAAGCTTTGCTGTCACGGTGCCAGTTCTTCCCGCTTTTATTTCCACCTATTTATGGTGCAGGGGGGTGGGGAAGGAAAAGGGATCCTGTGAAAGGAGAGGTTTGGGATTAATTTGATTTCCGAGTTCTGCTGATGGTGGCTGTGCTGGGGCAGGAGGCAGCAGGAGCCAGGGGAAGGGGAGGTGTGAATTGTGAATTCCCAGGATGCAGCTCCTGGAGGTTTCCAGTGAGTTGGAATCACTCTGTTTTTAGGCGGTTTGATTTTAGGGTGTCGTGCCAGGGACTTCACAACCAAAATACACAATTCCTGCCCACGGAGGGTTCTGATACTGAACCTCTGCCTGGTTTTCCCTTGGGAACTCAGATCTCTTCAGGACCTTCAGCCACTTAGATGCTTTAATCCTGCAATATTTAACTCTATGGGAGAGGTAAGGCTCATTATTCCTAATAAATTGATATTTTCCTCTAGCTGACTTCCTTTAATATGCTAATTAGCAAAGACAATAGGCTCGGAATTAACATTTCTATCAACAGTTATTTTGAGCGTGGGGGAAAAACAATCAGCTGGTTTGTCTGGCTTTGGTGGCAGACTAATGAAAAGAGTAATCCATTTGGACAAACCCACCCTGGGACTGTAAGGAATGCAAAACTGCTTTATGACATGCAGGAAAAAATATTCTCCATTGATTTATCCCACTCGTTTCAGCATCTCTGCCCAGAGAGGTGTTACATCTGCTTAGGAATGAATCAATACCTCGAGTGATAAATACTTTGGAGTGCAAATGAATTAAGCATCTCTGAAAAGAGGCCCTTGGTCTGGAGGTAATGAAATAAGAAGAATAATAATAACAGTACTTGGCCATGGTGTTTTGAATTCTGCTTGGTTTGGAGGTGTTGGCATCCTGGATCTCTTTTCAAAAGTGTTTTTTCCGGTCTTGTGTCCTTTGGAGTGTCAGGTTTCTGTCCCTGTAAAGGGCGCCTGGGTGCCAATCATAGCCTGGTTTGTGCTCATTATTGGATATTTTAAAGGATCCTTGTCCATCCTCTATCAGTGAGAAGTTTTATTCCCCCCCAAAGTCCTGCCCCTGCCCTGAGCTCCTGGGTGGGCGCTGGTTTTGTGTGGCACACTCAGGGTTTTTCCACCACCCCACAACCAGTGCCCACTCCCCTTGGCTGTCTGTGTTTAATACCCACAAACACTGATTCCACCTGTTAATTGCATCTCTTAATGGGGTTCCTGGCACCCTCTGTGGCAGAGCAGAGCAGTTCCCAGTGCTGTTCCCCATGCCCTGAGCTCGCTGTTCCTCTGTTTCACACCAACACCCCCGGAGTGCGATCCCTTCCCTTGAGCAGCTGAGCCACTCCAGTCTCCCCCTCCCCTCGCAGCCAGGTGAGTGCCATTATCTCTGTCAATTTGGATGCATAATTAACAACCTTGTCGAGCAAACCCGGCGTTCAGCAGCGAAAGCATCACTTTGATTTTAACACAAATGGCTCTGCCAGCAGCAGCCGCCGCTGTGTTTAATGGGCTTCAGCAAAATAACAACAAACGACTCTTGTTTTGTGTAGGCCAAAATGTCACCGCCGTGCTCGGAGAGCGATGCTTGACCTACTTCCATCTTTATCTGCGCCCTGCCGTGTCCGTGTCTCTCCTGCGCCGCTTCATCTGCAGCCTCTGCTGCTCCGCCGAGCCTCTCACAGCTCCCGGCTGTCACAGGCGCTGCCCGTTCCCTCCATCACCGCTCAGGGAGCCCGGATCACCCAGGGCTTGCTGCTCCTCAGCTGCCATTTCTGCGCCCCGACGAATCCCAGTGCTGCAGAGCGGCTGGAGCGAGGCCCCATCGTGTTTTTCCCTGCTCTGTCACTCCTGAGGAGGGTTTGGAGAGCCCCTGCCGGCCCCACGTCACCCCCATTTCTCCACCCCAGCAGGGATTGTGCTCAGCTCTGCTCCCTGGCAGGCTGGAGGGAGCTCTCCGTGGAAAGCTGGCCGGGTTTGGGGAGCAGAGCCCAGGTGAGGCTGGACCTGCCGAGCTCCCGGTGTGCTCAGGGGGAGATTCCTGCTGCAGCAAAACCGAGTGTGTGGCCAAAAATGTACCTAAATGGAGACATCAGACATCTCTAAAAGTGGGGTGAGACCTTGGAGTGTCTGAATTTCCCTCTGGAGGGTTGGAGATCCCGTGGTGTTGGAAGGTTCTGCTGTGGTCACACCATCCCAGGCCTGCTTCCCCCCCTGCAGATTAACCTGGGACAGGGGAAAATCCCCTCACACCCTGAGCTGCTAAAACCCTGCCCCTGGACTTTTAATTCCTGTGGAGTTTGGGGGAACATCAATCCTGCTCCAGGAGCTGCTTTCCTTGTCCGGGAATGAGGAGTTATTTCTGTACCTGTGTCAGGGACCTGATGGGAATTTCAAAGGCCCTTCTGCTGCATTAAATCCTGGGCTGTGTCACGAAGCAGCTTTGGGGAGACAGCCTCAGCACTGAAATTACTCCCAGGGTTAAATTACTCCACAGAAAAGGCTGTAGGGGCTTCAGATTACCTGAAAAAGGTGCCTGGGACTCGGGCACAAGTGTTACACACAGATATTTGTGTGTGCTCCACGTGGGGTTATTGATGCTGCCTCCTCTCCCAGCTCTGCTGGACTCAGTACATTAATCCCGAGTATGGAAATGAGGGGAAGGGCTGATAAATCAGGATGTGAGGAGTGTAAGTGCACTGCTAATGAGCACACGTGGTGTGGAATAACGGCAGCCACGCGGAGACCGGGAGATAATTTAATTAAAAAGACAAAAGAGGAAGGGAAAAGGGAGGAAACTCTCTTTTTAGAGTTAATTATATCCAGTGGCATGGAAGGAGCACAGCTTTGCTCTGTCAGTGCAGGAATTGCCACCTCTCCCTCCTCTCAGTCCCTTTGACTTTGCTCCTTCAAGGTGCCAAGAGTTGAACCCCTCAGTGAGAGCCTCAAGCTCCTGGGAGCCGTTTTCTCCCCTGAACTTGGCCTGAAATTCCTCTTCCTTTTTTCATCCCTCTCTGCCAAAGCGCCCCAAGAGCTCATTTGGGATGTGCTTCATGAGGAATTAGAAACAATGCCAGTAATTTTGTTGTTCCTACTCCTAAATGTTCCTGAACTGAGGGGAAGAATGAGCACAGGATCTGTTGGATTTGGGGTTTCTGAGCTCTCTCCGCTCATAAAAACAACTTGATGGAAGCTGAAGCATTTTGGCGAATCTGAGGCAGGAATATTAAGATTTGTGCGTTAGACAGGGAAATAAAAGGGTTTGAGATCCTGATTAAAAAGTGTTGAAGACAAAACCTCTCCATTTCACCAAACTGGGGGGAACTTTGGGCAGGCCAAGGTGATTCCCAGTGGGATTTATCCTTTGTGTCCCCACAGCAGGAATATTCCAGTGACGATTTCCAGGCATTTTGAGGGAATTTCCATCCACCACATGGACAGTGCTGCGGATCAAACTGAACCAGGCTTAACAAAACCCCGCTTCAGCCGCTCTCTGCGGCTCTGCTAATTTTGCTAATTTCTGCAATTAGCAAACCCAGATCGAATGCTCCATCAAGGAGACGAACGAGGGTTTATGGATCACCTACGGAAGGGCTGCAGGCGTTTCATTAAAGGTGTGCAGGAGCTTTTGGAGGAGAATCAGTGGCAATAAATGAGAAGCAGCCAGGAAGGGGGGCAGATACCGAAACACAGCGAGGAGTTCCCTTCAAGGCTTAATCCCCAGCAAAGGAACTTTTTATAGTGATGGGAGTTACTGGGAATACTGGTAAAGATGCTCAGAGCTCACTTCTGATTACATTGCCGTGTAACTTCTGACTTTTCCATTATTAGCTGGTTTCAAGTAGTTTGTTTTACTAAAATCTCTTGACCGAGGCCAAATTTTGGGAGAACATTTCCTTTCAGGTTGTCCCCACGGATCAGCTTTAGTGATCACGGATCTGCTTTAGTGCTGAGCTTTGCGTTAGGTCACACTTCTGAGGGGTTTTAGAGGTTCTCATTAACATTTTAATCAGCTGGAAGTTGGTTTTAACCAAGCACAGCTCTGCTAGCTCTGCGTGAGGAGGGCACAGATGAGCGTGGCTGGCAGGGCGAGCAGTGTTTATTCCAAGATGTCCCTTTTAGCTGCTATTCCAGTCTTTAAACACCTCACAGGATGGAAATGAGGAGCCTGATAATAACAGCAGTAAAACCGAGAAATTCCTCATCTGTTTTACTGGGCTGTTATAATTAGTCTGGGACTCTGCGGCTGCTGATGGACAGAACGGGTCAAAGCCATCCCTGTTCCGAGCACCACCGGAGTCAATAATTAGGTTTTTGCTTACAGCCATCATTGGGCTTGGCCTGGAATCCGGGAGGGAGAGCGAGGGATGCAGGCAGGATGGATCTGGCGGTGGCAGCAGCTGATGGGGAAGAGCTGGCACGTTGGGAAGCTGGAACGGGCTCAGTGCAGAGGCAGTTGGAGGCAATAAAAAGGGGCCAGTTTGGTTGGGGTTGGGTCCGTGCTCGATCCTGCCCACAGGTTTTGCTGCTAATGTCAGGTTTAAGGGCCCCGCAAATGCTGCTTGGCCCTGGCTGTGAGCGCAGAGCTCAGGATTTTGTGCAGTAATGAGATTTTCAGCCCTGCCAGCCTTTGGAAGCCATTCCCAAGCTGCTCTGCCCCACGGAGCGGGGCTGTGGAGCTCCCTGTGCCCGGTCTGGTGTTCTCCCACCCGGCCTCAGAGAGAGATGGGGCTCCTGGAGGGCGAGATCTGAATCTGGGTTGAGAAACGTTGCCCCCTCAGCCTGCAGAGAAATCCTCTCACAATAAGGTGTTCTTCAGTCCCGAGGGGCTTCTCAGGGAAGAGAATCTGTGGGGTCATTGCCTAAATCCTCTCACCAGCTTTGGGTGCCTCGGCCTGTGGGTTTCTCACACCTCTCCCAGACAGTCCCACCCAGCTTCTCCCCCACCTTGAAATGTGAATTTTCTCGGGTTTGTAAAAACCCTGCCATTTCCAGAGCTTGAACCTGTGCGTGCCCTTGGTGTTGCACATTCCCTCACGGGAATTCCCTCAGCATTCCCCATCCCCCTGCTTGGCCAGGGCTGGCTTCAGTCCATAAAAGCTGAAGGGGGGATGTGCAAAGCTGCATTTTACACCCTGGGTGATAGCAAATCACTCACCCATTTACCTACTGAGACCCAGACCTATTAAAAATTGGAGGGAGGTTCTGCAACCTTTAAATCCGTTCCCAGCCCTTTGTGTTCCTGCTGTTAAGCTTTTTTTTTGCTCTGCTCGTGTCATCCGGGGTTGGGGATATTTACAGCACCTAAATCAATGTTGAGGACGTGCAGAATATTGAGGGATCAACTCTACTTATTTCAAATGCACTTTAATATTTTGACTGCCCGGCCAGAGTTGGGGAAGTCACTGTGCTGGAATGATAATGAGAAGTTTAACAGTTTTATGATGGTTGGAGAGAACTTTATGGAAGTTGATAAATCTCATCTTGTAGGTTTCAATTTCTCATTCCCTACAGAGAGATGGGCAGAATACATTGATGCTGCATTTCAAATTGGCCAGATCAGGAGGAACAGCAGCTAAAATCCATTACAACCCAATTACATCCATCAGCTGAAGCTGTGTGCATTCACTCGTGAACATCAGCGTTTAATCCATAAAGAGGAACTAATGAGAAATTTGAAAATGGAATCCATGCATCAGTAGCTTTGGAGAGATTTTGCTGGGATTAATGAACTGCCAGAACATTGTCAACACACTGCAAACCCATTCTCCCCAGGTTTGTTTACTGACCAAAGAAAGATTGCATTGCTTTGTTCTCCCCATCCCTCAGCCCTGCTTTTGTCCTGTGGGTTGTTGCTTTTTCTGGGAGCAGGAAGGGCCATTTTATCCACTTGGATGCATCAAACACTTGTTCCTTTTCCATCTTTCTCTCGTGGACATCTGGCAGCTTGGCTGCCCGAACACCCACAGCCTCTCTGCGGAAATCTCTCACACCGAGCCCTAAAAGCCAAGGCCACGTGGATAAAGCCACACTTGGCAGCAGAGAAGGGAAGCCAGGATGCCACAAACGCTGTTTTAATGGTGCAGTGCTGCAGGAATCTCGCTGGGAAACTGCGGGCGTTGGTTTGTGAGCCCCCCTCTGCCTTCCCTCTGTGAGGGCTGCTCTGGATAATGGATTTGCTGATTCTCTGGAGGCGTTTGCCCGGCGAGCGCAGACGAAAGGGAGCCCCCGGCAGGGTGAATAACCCTAATGGGACATAAACCGTGTGGTAACTGCAGAGCCTGGCGGGGCTGCCAGGGCAGGGCAGGGCAGGGAGCGTCACCCCCGGAGTTTGGGCAGTCAGGAGGCAGCAGGAGCAGCCGAGGGTTCCTGGTGCTGTGATATCCATCTCTTAACGGCCCAAAGCTCTAATTGTGGGTAAAATGCGTATTAATTTCCACCTGTCTTTTACCTGGAGGCGCCTCGAGAACGTGTTGGTGTTTCAGCTCCAATCCCGGAAAATTCCTCCGAGCTTTTTTTTCGCTTCTGTCTGTTAAAAAATAATTCTCCTTTTCATTCTGAGCCTTGTTCTCCCCTGCTGCCCGAGTGGTCTAGTAAGGTTTGATGGCTTAATATTTATTTCTTATTTATTTTGAAAGATCCCTGTCATATTCAGCAGCTGGATAGAGCTCCTCTGCTCAGCAGCGTTCCCTCCCAGGAATCCTCCTTCCCACGTTTATCAGCAGGGCTGATCTCCAGCAGATGCGTCTGACAGGCAGCTCCTCCGAGATCCCTCCCCGGCTGCTCTCCTGGTGTGGACATGACGGGCCGGGAGGGGCAGGAGGAGGGAGAGGGAAGGGAGCACAGAACTGGCCGAGAATCAGCGGGGAGAGGCCGGGAAGCGATGGGGAGGGGAGCACCGGGGTCAGAACCCCTCGGGCTGCGCAGGGAGGAAGCTGCAGTGGGGACTGGGGGGACTCACTCGAACGTGATGGGTTTGGGTCTCAACAACAGCAAAAATCCCCGTTCTTCATCCTGTGTGACTGGAGCACGCCGCTCCACCCCCAGACACAATCATTGGTCTGCAGAGACTCTTTTTTTTTTTTAGCAAGAGCAGCTGAGCTCTGGTTCAGACCGAGCAGACGCTTCAATTGTCTGGAAACCTCCTCTCAAACGCTGCGTGAAAGAGCGATTTAAAATCAGGAAACTGGCCGCACTCGCTGGAACACAACCCCAACCCCCGGCCAGAGATGTGCTGGGACAGCAGCTGGGATGAGGGAGCAGGGATGGGAGCGGGGGGAAATGTTTCCAGAGCTGGGATGAGGGAGCAGGGATGGGAGTGGGGAATGTTTCCAGAGCTGGGATGAGGGAGCAGGGATGGGAGCGGGGGGAAATGTTTCCAGACCTGGGATGAGGGAGCAGGGATGGGAGCGGGGAATGTTTCCACAGCTGGGATGAGGGAGCAGGGATGGGAGCGGGGGGAAATGTTTCCACAGCTGGGATGAGGGAGCAGGGATGGGAGCGGGGAATGTTTCCACAGCTGGGATGAGGGAGCAGGGATGGGAGCGGGGAATGTTTCCACAGCTGCTTTAGCCACTCGCAGCCGATCATCTCCCTGAATCCCCCGGCGTTTTGAGCACCGAGGGTTCTTCCTCTCATTCATCCTCTTTCAGCGCTTAACAAAACGCAGACCAGGACAATCTCCCGAACCGTTCCCCCGGGGTTGTGCTGGCAGCGTTTGCAGGCAGCCCCAGGGACAGCCGGGGCGGGCAGCAGAGCAGCAAATGTTAAAATTAGGAATGTTCCTGCATCCGGGAGCGCCTGGACGTCTCCAGCCACCCTGGACGGGACCGAGGCAGTTCCGTGGTCGGAGGCTCAGTGAAGAAGTTTGTAAGGGAAACAAACCCCCTGTGAGTCGATCCTTGGGCAGTGATGTTCTAGAGGGGTTTCGTTAACCCCACCCTCCTGCTCCGGGGTACGGATTTTCCCTCAGTGCCGTGAATTATTTGCTGTTTCACCAGGACCAGGCTGATGTGGAATAGCTGGGGCCGGGGTCTCCCACGATCTCCCTTATCTTGAAGAGATCCAGTATTTTTCATCATTTCTGACTGACTTTAACCAACTTTGCAAAACAAAAGGACAAAATCTTGAAGCAAAAATCAATCTGCTCGGCCCTTGTTTCAGGTTTCTGAGCGTGTGCTGCTTTTGCCTCAAACCCAGTGTGGTTCTGTCAAAAAACACCTCCATAAATCACATTCCAAGAGCAGGTCTTAACTACCTCCTGTTTTCCTTTCAAATTCCTCCTGTTAATCATCCTGGCAGCTCTGACACTCGGAATATTGCTGGAGTTTTGAGCGCCACGGGCTGCAAGCTCCGTGTAAGGCGGGAAATACGGCACGGAAACACCGTCCCGTGAATAAATGTCCAGGTGAATTCCTGGCAGGATCTGCAGCGTGCACACTTCGCACGCAGATTGCTCCTTGTGGAGGCCACAAATGCACAGGAGTGACACCAGGGAGATGAGGAGTGACAGGCTGAGTGCTCCCATTAACACCCACCCTTGCAGTGCCTGGACAGTTTTAAAGGTTGGAAAGAGGGAAGTTGGTAGAAAAAGGTAGAAAAAGTTGAAAAAGGTTGAAAAAAAGGAAGAACCTTGGTGTGTTCACCATTTTTTTTAACTTTTTTTAGTCAGTGCAGCATTGCCATGAATATTTCCAGGCACCGCTGAGTGCTGGAGGGGGACGTGAAGGTGGTGTCAGATCCAAGGTCCGAGCTCAGACCATTCCACAGAGATTTCCTTGCAGAAATCTGAGCTGTCCTGGGCTGACCAGAGCCACGTCCAGCTGGGCACGGGCTCCGAAAGGGAGGCACAGATGGCTCAGGCTCCACGTGCACAAGCGGCCCCAGGGGCATCTCTCGCCCTTCCCGAGGTCAGCAGAAAGTTTCTCCAGTCTGACAGCTGAGGAGCCAATTAGGGGCAAACCTGAGGCTTCTGACTCCCCTTGCACATCCTGCTCTTCCTTCCTGGCTCCGTGGAAATATTTCTTTATCCCTGTGCCTTTCCTCGGGAATTCAGCAAGAGGAGGCACAGGGATAAATGCATAAATGAATAAATACATAAATGAATAAATACATAAATAAATGAATAGCTCCTTGTGCCCCCTGCAGCCCAGCACGTCCAGGTCAATATTTGCTTTCTGAGCCCAGGCCCCGGCGAGGAGCGACCAGACAGGTTTTTGTCTGGCAGGGCTGGTTGGGGTAAGAAGTGAGCCAGGTGTTGAGTGATGAAGGCTCTGATTACACCCCCTGCAATCCTGTGCTTAAAAAAACCCCACAAACAACAAAAACCCAGGCTGAACAAAACAAGGAAATGCACATCCTTGGCTTTTCCTAAATGCACATCCTTGGCCTTTCCTAAATGCACATCCTTGGCCTTTCCAGAAGGTTCAAGACGGATCAAATCCATTTTCCCTCCGAAGTTACAGTTTAACCATTGCATTTCTTCCGTTCTTGCCGCCTCCCCAAGCTTTGTCTGGAGATATTTTTGTTATTATCGAGGAAATTCAGGGTAGGAAAGGATCTTTTGGTGCCGAAGAGCTCCGAGAATGTGGGGGATGTCTGAGAGGAGAGGTTTGTGTTCCCGGTGGCCTTGGCTGCGCTTCCGGCCCCGGTGCTGGGCAAGGAGGAGCCGATGGCAGCAGCTCCTCACTGCCAGTGTGGGGTTGGGAGTTTGGGGTTGGGAGTTTGAGGCTGGGAGTTTGGGATTGAGTGTTTGGGGTTGGCAGTTTGGGGTTGGCAGTTTGGGGCGGCCAGTTTGGGATTGTGAGTTTGGGGTGGCCAGTTTGGGGTGGCCAGTTAATCTCTTCCCTGGCTGGGAAATGCCTCAGGAGCAGCACTCCCACATCCTGAGGAGTCTCCAGCTCTGCACCTTAAAAACCAACCCAGTTCTGAATCCCAGACAGGGCAAGGTCACATCCCTGCCCAGACACTGGGTTCCATAAATAACCCAGCTCCTCTCGTGTCCCCTGGTCCCACATGGTGACTTTTAGAGGATCTCCAAGGATTTTCATTAGCTCAGGAAGGAACAGGGCGAGGGAGGTTGGGTTGGGAGCTGCTCAGCTGGGCAGAGCTGAGATAAATCTTCCAAATCAGCTGCTCAGAGCTTCTCTGCCTGGAGCGATTGCACCAGTCCTGCCCCTCTCCACCTCCCGGAGCAGCTGCAAGGAGCTCCTCCCTCAGGAAAAGCTTCGTTTCAGCCTCTGCTGCTGCAGCCAAAAGAGAAAAACCTCATTTCTCCCCTTTGGCTGCCGCCTGAGGAAGCGACTCCATCATGAATGGACAGGAGAGGAAAGCGTTTGATGAGAGCCACGTGTGCCTTCACTGTCCAGGGTCTGGGAGGTGACAGAGTGTGCAGGGACCTCCTGAGCGCTGCTGAGTTCCCAGTGCAAGCAAATTCTCAGCCGGTGCGAACTCCCCCAACTCCCTCGCGCCGCCCCTGCTTTGCCGTGACCTCCTCCACGTCCCCGGTGGATTTCTGCTCTTGGTAGCACCCAGCTGGAAGAGTTAATAGGTGGGAAAAGTCCGTGGGATTCATCAAAGGCGCTGAAGACACATTTCCTTCTGTTTATCTAAAAAAAAAAAAAGAAAGAAAGAAAAGTAATGTGGCTTTTCAAAAAGCAACGCAGCAGGTGCAAATTACAACATCTGGTGCGTTGGCTGGGCAGGAGCCAGGGAGCGCCAGACAAGGAGTGCTGACGGAAAAAGTAAATTTCAATAATAAGGCTGACCGTGCCCGATGGGTGGAATCTGCAAAGGAGAACAAAACCCCTAAAAAAGGCTGCCTTTAACCAGGACTGAGATCTTGGCTGAGGGAAGAGCATGGGATTTAGTCACGGACACCGGTGCTGTGTGAACAGGACGTTTTTCCCACCTGGCACTTGGTGTTTCCTGGATAAGAATGGGAATGGTTGCCCCAAACTCTGTGCCCAGGTGCACAAACCCCACAGCTTTCCCAAACTGGGCTTTTTTTTGCCTGGGAAAAACCCCGTGGGTGTCACCCGGCCTGAGGGAACCGCCTGATTCTTCTGTGGTTGAAACTCATCAGGAAATCGCTGGTTCCATGAAACCCGTTTTATTTTAATTACTTTTCCTTGCCCTCAGAAAAGGGGATCAGTTTTGACAGAACGTTTTCCCTTCCCCAGCAGATAAAATGTCCATGACCCTCTTGTTTTGGGTTAATTACTGCAAATTGTCCCTGAGTTGCACAGACCCCGCATTTCCCCTCTGCAGCCCCTCGGGGTTTATTTGCTGTAACAAACTGGGCTTCATTTCTTTCCCCTGGTTTCCTGAAGGGCTTTGGTTTGCACCGAAATTAGAAAGCAGCAGAAAGGACAGATCCATGGGCAGAAAAATGGGTGGAAATCACATTTCCTGGATTTTTTTTTCCCCCCTTACTGCTCCCTGTCGTTATTTCCCATCTCTGGAGCTCTTGTTTTCACGTTGTTTCCCATTTCCTGGGCTGGTTTTGTTTGGCTTTTGGGAACCGCTTCGGCATTTTTTTCTGGAGCTGTTTAATGTTTGATCTCTGGCAGGTGGAAGCGAGGAGTCAAATCCAATGTGCTCAGAGCACCATCACTGATAGGGAAATGAGGGCCCTCAGTAAATCGAGAGCGGCGCTGCAAAAACACAGGAATAACAATGAGCTCTTGCCCAGGATCTGTGTTTTCCACCCCAATTCCCCAACTCCTGTCAGCACTAAACGCTTAAAGCAGAGGCACAAACCTCTGGAGGTGCAGAAGTGAAGGTTTGTGCTGATTTTTGAGGGACCAAAATTACTAAAATGAGGTGAAGCCTCGACCACGCCACTGAAGAAGTCTCGTGGGCACTTGCAGGCCTGTAGGAGTTACTGCTCAGCCATTCAGGGCAAATTAATGTGCTCAAAAAGTTTGGAAAATTCCATTAACGACTGGCTGTGCCTCTAATTGTCTAAATACAGCCCAAAAAAAAATCTCCCTGCCCTGAAAGCCGGGGCTGCAGGAGGCTCTGGGGGGATTGCAGGGGTTGCTGAGGAGATTTGGGGTTCACACCCTGCAGGATGCCCGTGGCTTTGGGAAATTGGGTTTCTTGCTCATAAATCTCCCAAACATTTATTGTTTACCCGTTTGCTGTTACCTGTTACAGCCCTGAGGTGCAGCAGGCAGCGAATGCACCTGATTACAAACGAAATAACGCAAAGCACTTCGCTGTTTTATTGCATTCCCGAACCTTCCTGGGGGTGCTGGCTGGAATCCCCAACCCCTCTTCACCAGCCCGTTAAATTCAGCGCTGCTGGATGTGTGGAATTCCTTTCCCCGGTGGTGATTCCTCTGCCCAGACCGGGAGAACACAAACCCAATAAAAATCCCCACTGCCTGAGAAAAGAGTGAGGGCTAAACCTTTCAAGTAACTCCATCCCCTTCAGGTAATGAGTCTTCCTTTTGCTCCAAAACAATCTGCTCAGTGCCTGTGGCCCTGCATTATTTGTCTCACATCTGGGGCACCTCTGGAAATGCAAATTACAGCAAGTTGTTGTGTTTCCCTCTTTGGTTGTCAGAATACTCTTTGTTTGTACCCATTTATTCACCAAGCGTTGGAGTTTTTGAGGGGTTCCTGTTGATTCAAGCATTAAACCTCCCCCTGTTATTCAGAAATGCTGTCTCAGGTCGGGTTTGCAGCTGCTGTAAATTAATGTCCAGTTCCAAGGGCCTGCACAAAGAATTAGGGACAATTTCTGGCCTATTTTTAAACCTCAGAGAAGGCTGCAACAGCACGTAAAGATCCATAATGTGCCCAGGGCTTTGTGTTTTTAACTCCAGCTGCCTGAATTGTTTTAGTCAGAACTTTGCCAGCAAGAAGTGGCTTTTTTCATGTACAGGCAAAACTGCAGGGAAAAAAAAGGGCTTTTAGAAATTAAAGCAAAGGAATAATAAACATTTGGTGTTCACTTCTTGCATCCTAAAACCCCAATCACCAGGTTTTTAGGTTAAGTATCCTTTTATTGTGGAGGTTAAGTAGGGTTTTGGCAGAGTTTTGCCAGCTAAGGGAGAAAAGGAGCTTTAGGGGTGATGTTGGGGAGGTTTAAACAACCTCACAGCTCTGCTGCAAAACACCCTGAGCTCTGCAGGACCATCAGGTTTTGGGTCATTTGTTGCATTTTTAAGGAAGATTTTGGGACAATTCAAAGCCCAAATCTCCAGTGGGTTGTGGGTGGTGGCTGTGAGCACTGAAATAGTTGGGTTTGCTGATGTGGGTAAAGAGAGGAGAGTCTCAGCTCCTCCAGGAACTGGGAGCACTGGGAGTTGTGAAGGCCTTTCCCTAAAACTGGAAACCTCATTGTCAAAAGTTCTGTGGGGAAGGTAAATTCCCCAGGGATTCGGCAGCTGAGGAGGGAATGGAGCTGAGGGTTGTCCTACTGGGAGCTCTGAAGGTCTTCCCTAAAAGTGAAAACCTCATTTTCACTCCCCAGTTCTGGGGGAGGAAGATAAATTCCCCCGGGAATTCAGAGGGAATGGAGCTGAGGCTTGTCCTACCGGGAGCTCTGGAGGCTTTTCCTTAGAAGTGAAAACCTCATTTCCACTCCCCAGTTCTGGGGGGGGAGGTAAATTCCCCAGAGACTGAGGAGCTGAGGGTTGTCCTGCCAGGAGCGGGTGACACAAAGGGCTGGAGCTGCACCTCCCCGGTGTTCCTCACCTCTGGCTGCTCGGGATTTTCTGGAATTCACTGAATTCATTAAAGCAAACCTTGCCAGGAGCTCGCAGGCAGAGCCTGGGCCGAGCTCTCTGCTGCTCGCTTACGTAACACCAAATGTGCCTGCACAGCCAGAGAGCCCATTAAATATTTAAACCCCGTCCTTTCCTCAAAAGCAGAACAGCAAAGATGATTTTCCGTGGAATTTAACATTAAACTCTGGCAATTTGTACAGCTGTGCATATAAATAGCTTGCACATCATCTCCGGAGGCAAAGGTCACTCTGCCTCATCCATTTCAATGCTGGAGTTTCATAGCAACAACCTCCCCTCTCCTGCCTCCCTGGGATTTATCCAGAGGGACTTCAGAACTGGGAGAAGGCGCTGTTGGTTTTGGAGAGACGGATGAATGGGAGTTGATTGTAATATTTTGCCTTAATCGCTGGAATCTTCCCCCCTCCCTTCCCAGAGTTCTGTGGATAAGGAGAGCCCCCGGGCCGTGGGGACTGGGTGGCACAAAGCTTTTCTGAGGGAAGAAATCGGAAGAGACAAGTGCCTGATTCCCCTTAATGCAATTTGTTCCACGGCTGATCCTCAGCCCCCTGCTTCATTACCTTAGACAAACTCAGACCTGGCTCCTGAGGAGGCAAAGGTTCTTATTTGCAATTAGAATTCCCCAATTGCACAGCACATCTTGAGCTCCAGCTGATTGGAGTTGACTTTCTAAATGCCAGAGCCGTTATTCCCTCAAATAATCAGCGTTTGGAAGCGAACGGCACGGAAGGATTGGACAAACAAAACGCGAGCAGCTCGGAGTTCTCACGCCCCGAGCTCTGGAACAGCTTTAATTTCTGCACAAATCCCCCAGGGCAGGGCTTCAGCTGGTGAAAAATGGGGACTGGGGGGTTGGCTCGGGTGGATTGAGGAGATCTGACCCTTTTTTAGGAGCAGGGGTTGAGCTGGGGAATCACAGAATCCCAGAGTGGGAGGGACCCTAAAGATCGTCCCAGCCCCAGGCAGGGAGCAGGAATTTCAGTTCCTCCCTCACCGCTGCATCCCTGGGACGGCCCAAACCGCGTTAATGCTGAACTTTTCGGGAATAATCCCCGGGTTTGCTCCACTTGCATCCCCAATCTTCGTGTGGCCGTGCTTCCCACAGAAACTGCTCACTGCGATTGAAATTGTTCAGTGCACAGACCTCGCTCCCACCTCGTTCAATCCCACGTTCCTTTTCCGTATTTGCCCGCTTCAATCCTGGGCATTCGGTGTCCTGATTTATCACGGGGGTAGAAGGATGCCAATTGACTCGCTGGTAATTCCAGGGCCTCCTGCTGAGGGTGAACCGGAGGGAATTGGTTGTTTTGTGCTGGCTCTCCAACGAGTTAATTGAGAAGTGATTCAATTATAGGGAATATCCTTTTATTGCTAATAAGATATTCTGATACAAACAACATCCCCCACTCCGAAATGAAATGATGAGAAACGTGGAGCTGCTTGGCAGAAAGGCTTCAAAAATGAACCTTAGCCGGAAATACTGGAATCGATGCCAGCTTCAGAGGAGTGAAAGGAAATCGATAAAATTCTTATCAGGGTTTCCTTACTATTTATTTACTCTCACTCACGATTGTTTGGACTTTGGGAAGAAGTGGTGCAGACAGATCAGGCTAAAAAGCCCTTCTTAATGCAGATTATCAAGCAGGATATCTAAACCATAGTTAATAGTGCTCTCTATTATCTAATTTGCCAAGATTAGATTTCTCTTTATGCACCACTTCACAGGCTCATCTTGACTCTGGTGTTGGCTCCTCGAGCCAGGGAAGAGCATCTCTGGTAAATAAATATCAATTCTCTCGTTATTCATTTGTGAAACAAGAGCACCTGCAGGCCCAAGGGAGGCAGGGCTCTGCACCTGAGGGGGACGTGCAGCTCTCCCGGAATGAAGGACAAGCCTTCATTTGCTTCCCCTAAATCCGACCCGTGGATCTTTCTGGAATGAAAGTAAGGAATTGCCGGTGCTCACCAGCAGATTCTGACTGATTTTGGCTCCTTGGGAGTTGTTCAGATGTTGAGAGGGAGGAAATGAGAATCAACCCATGGCCTGCCATGCACCCCTTCCTCCCTGCCCCCTGAAGCCGGTCCCTGTCCTCCAGTGTCCCAAAAAATGCCTCCAGGAGTCCAGCATTGAGTCCAGAAGGGTGAATCTGTTTGGGGTTGAACCCATCGGCTCAGTTTGAAGGCACAGCCACAACAAGAGGGAAGAGCAGGAGGAACAGATTAGTTTGATCAAAGGGATCTCATGTCCCAGATTGATTTTGCTTCCCTCCCGCTCTCGCTGTCCCATCCCTGGCGCTGTCTCTCCGTGTCTCTCCGTGTCCCTCCATGCCTTGCTCGTGTGGCTTTTGATTAGGGCTGGGCTGCTCCTAATCCCACACAAACAAGGCTCTGGCACGGCCCAGCTGTGCCTGACCTGCCCCTGCCCACACAAGTTGGTCACTTGTCACAGCTGCCACCCTCCCCTCGCCGGGAGGAGCCTGGGGACAGCGCTCCAGCACTCAACAATCCTGCCATCCAACAATCCTGCGATCCAACAATCCTGCAGTCCAACAATCCTGCAGTCCAACAATCCTGCAATCCAGCCCCTCTGGATCCCACAGTCCATCCCCTCTGGATCCCACAGTCCAGCCCCTCTGGATCCCGCAATCCAGCCCCTCTGGATCCCACAGTCCATCCCCTCTGGATCCCACAGTCCATCCCCTCTGGATCCCGCAATCCATCCCCTCTGGATCCCACAATCCAGCCCCTCTGGTTCCAGCCTCTGCTGCCCTGAATTGCTGGGGAAAGAGCAGGGACTAAAGAGCAAAGCTCAGTTTGAAGGTAAAGCAGAGCAGGACTGGAATCCTTCTGCTTCCTGCAGGATCTCAGCTCGGGAACAGCCCCTGCTCCCCCCGGGGCTTTGATGGACACACAGAAGTGCCGGCAATGATGTTTTAGCACTTGGTACCGAATCACCTTTTGTTTAATGGGGATGAGCAAACAATCCCATTTTAATAATGCCAGGGGCCTGAGTGAAACGGGAGCGGGAGATGAGAGGCTGGTGAAGAGCGCTGGTGCCAGCAGGAAAACACCTTCTGATCCTATAAACCACAAAAGGAAATTGCTGAGGCTGCATCTCACACAATTAAGCCAATTTAAGGCTGTTAGGGGGTAAAGATTCCTCACAGACTGTGGCGTTTCATGGGGTCCTGGGGTGGTGGTGGCTTCACACCCCAAGTTGAGGGGCAGAGGTGGTTGAACCTCCTGCACCCAGGAACGCTGGAGGCAGCTGTGCTTCCATGGAAGCTCAATTCTTGCTTTACCCAAGGGACGTTTTCCTCCAAAAATCCCACGGAGCCAACCTTCCTCACGTAATTCCAGAGCTGTTGGAGCTCGTCCCTCTCTGAATCCCACAGAGAAGGAATTTCTGGGATGCAAAAATGAGTTCAGGTGCCTCCCAGCCAGGTGCAGAACCTTGTTTTCCAGTTTATCATCCGGTTATTTCCCTTCCTTCAGGGATGGGCAGGGGTTTGATCTGCTCCCTGGCAGCTCCTTGGGCAGCTCCAGCAGGCTGAAATCCCGTGGTATCAGATAATTAGGCTTGTACTGGAGTATTGAACTGGAATCGGGGCTGCTTCTCTGCTCTCTGGCATTCTGGGGGACACCTCAGTTTGGTGCCATTTAAATCTGTTCTAAACCAGTCAGGTTTTCATTCGGGAATAGGATAGGAAAAGGGGGGAAATAAAACAAATAAATAAAAAACGCCACTGTTTGTGAGCTCCCTTTGCAAGATCCTCCCCACTGGAACAGCTCGAGTGGAGCAGAGGAATTTCCAATCTTTAAAGGCAAATATTCCCCAGAGGAATCTGGGCTGCCTTATCCAAGGGGTGGCACAGCCCACGGGGGATTTCTCCTTTTGTTTAGGCTGCTGGATGACAAACAGGCGTTGTTATTTAAAACAGGGGGAAAGGATAAGATGTAAAGGTGATTGGAACAGATTGATTTTATCAGCCCTCCACCCCAGCCCTGACAGCTCGGAGTGGCTGCAGCGTGGGGAACATTTCCAGGAGATTGAGCAGCAACAGTTTGGTTTCCTCGAGCAATCAAATGAAAGTTCTGAACGACCTGATATAAAAAAAAACCCCAACAAACAATAGCAGCAAACACGGAAACCTCTGTTAAATCGTTGCTGCAGAGATTAGAAAAGTTCAAAGAATGAGGTTCTGAAATTGCAATTTTTGGGTTGTTTTGTTGGGATCAGCTCTGAGGAGGAGGAAAGAGGAGATGCAGCTCCCCCTGGGATGGAGCTGGGCGAAAAGGGAATAAACAGAGTCCTTAAGGAGCCCTTTGCTGCTCACTGCAGCTGTTCTGAGCAATAATCCAGTGTAAGGATATTCCAGAGGCTGCCCTGAAAGCCTGAAAGCGTTTGGGAGTGCAGGAGCAGCTTCGGTGGGTGTGCGGTGCTGGGGGAGCTCGGACAGATCCCGAACTCCTGATCCCACCCCCGTCCTGCCCCGAGCCAGGGGTGTCCCTGCCCCTGAAGTGACACCAGCCAAAATCCCCGCCCGGGTGGGGAAATGGGGAATCGTGAGAGAAACCCCGCTCAGCCCTCCCGGCTCGCCAGCTCAGGGCTTCCTGGGGAATTCATCGGGATCCTCATGGTTATCCTCGCACGGCTGCGGTGTTTCCTTTCTCAGTCCCGGAGATGATGCACCCAGTTAAGGAGGCCACGGAGCGAAGCTGTTTGAGCTCTGCAGAGCTCAGCGCGGATTTCTCGCGGCGTTTTCTGATTCATTTCCCAGATGAATTTTCTGTTAAGGACACTCCACTTTGAGTTCACTCAGGCTGTTTTAAGTTACATTGATGTCATTTTTTCCCGTCCTAAGTGCAAGGCTGAGATCCAGGGAAAAGCAGGGCAACCCCTGGGTGCCCTGGGCACTGCCTGGCACTGCCGGTTTGTAGGGGGGCACTTGGTTCTGGGGGGAATGCCGGGATATTTGTAGGAATCCTCAGTTCTGCTGCTGTTTGGTGTTTTTGGGCTTTTAATGCACTTTAAAATAAATCCCATCGTTGGGTTTAGGGATTCCTGGGGGTGCAGGTGCCCTGGCAAGGTCTGTATCCCAGTGGAAATGGGTGATTCCACACTGAAATTCCTGTTCTGGCTGATCCAGAGGCAATTCCAAAGGATTCCAAGAGAAAAAACTCAAACCACTTGTTTTCAGTCCCCTGGCCTTGAGCGAAAATCATTTTGAATTTCGATTTTCTGCCTCTCAGAGCATCCATGGAGTTAAAAATCCTGTAGCTGGGAACACTGAAATATCGAAACATTGAAATATCTCAGGTTTGAAATTTATTTGACTGAAAACGTTGTGGTTTCCAAGAACATTCTGAACCCCCGGTGTCAGGGTCTGTGGGTGCTTGGAGTGAGGGATCTCCATCCAGAGGGCCTGGAGAAGAACAACCCCAGGTGTCTGAAATACATCCCTAAGGTTAGGCCATAAAGGACTTGGCACAATGAACTTCATTTTTAACGAGCTTCCAGCAGGTTTTAATTAATGATCCCTTCCAGCCCACTGCACCGAGGCACAGATTGCAGTTTTAGGGACTTGGAAGCTGCATCTCAGGTTCCAGATTTCAAGTGAGGGACAAACCCAGAGTCCCTGGAGGGTTTTTAGTGCTGCTCTGGCCGAACAAGCAGCTCCTCATCAGCGCTCAGCCAGAGCCCGGCCTTGTTTACCCCTGCAGAGTTCAGCAGCATCACTGAAATGAATACCGGCCTTACAGACGAGCTTGTGTCTCTCTGCTTTTCTAAGTTAGCATAAAATGATGTTTTTAAGAGGCGTTTTTGTCCGGGTGAGGCTCTTTTACACCCAATTACAAATAACGGCTCCTGTTGGGCCTGCGGAGCAGTCGGGCAAAAAGTGCATTGTAACAGGGTCACAAATGCGGGAGATTCCCGGGTTCCCAGCCCTGGGAACAGCTCACGGAGGGCCAGGAGGGTTTCACTTCATTAAATGTGAGAAGCCACAACTGGCACCGAACCACGGCCCCGGAATCGTTAAACAGAGAGCAGCAGGAGCTGCCTGGGGTGGGCAGAGCTTCTCCTGCCCTGGGGAATCCTGGAGCAGCATCCTGGGGCTGGGACTTGGGAATTCAGCTCCTCTCAATGCCCCCAGAGCTGCTTGAGGGAAGGGGAAAAATCAGCTTTAATTTTTTTTTGGTTGTCCATCACCGTGGCCTTGAGCAGAGCAGAACTCCCCATCCTTTGTAATCCTCGTTCCTGGGGTTATCTGTGCTGTGGTGGGAGAAACAAGACCAGAATTCCAGGGGTTTTAAAGCCAGAAGTAACAAAAAAAATCTACAGAACTCCCTGAAAGAGATCTGTTTATTACTATGTTTATAATATATGTGTTTAATATGGGCCATTTGCTTAAGAGTCGGACTCGATGATCCTTGTGGGTCCCTTCTAACTCAGAATATTCTGGGGATATTTATCCTACAGAAAGTAGCTGGGCTCACATTTCCCCAGTAGTAAAGTCACAATGTGCCAAGGATTAAATATCTCCATTAAAAAAAACAACCAACCAACAAAAAAGGAGACAAGTTCTATTTCTGATCTGATTTTATCTAACTTCGCTGTTCAGTTCTTCCTGCTCCTGGTGGCTTTTTCAGCTGCTATCACATTTCTGTGCTGCTTCAGGAGTGTTATCAAGCCACTTAACTGCTTTGTGAGGAGCCAAATCGCCTCTTTGATGAGCTGAAACCTTAAAGAAAACAGAGCAGCAGATTTGGGGAATGGCTTCCACCCGTTAATTGTCGTGGCTTTAATAATCAGCGCTATTCTGATCAGTCATTCTGGATTTTGTTTGAAAATGGAAACCGCTCTGAGCAATCCAAACCTTGATTTTGGCTCATAAATCACGGGTGGTTGGAAGAGAGGGAGCAGGTAATGGGATTGCTCAGGTTTTGCTGGCTTCAATCATAAAAGCTGCCACCCCAAAGGAAAGAGAAGCATTCAGTGTGCAAAGGGAATAAAAATATGAACTCATCCCAGCTAATGGCTCTGAGAAGTAATAGAAAGATATGCATAGATTATCTGGAGTCCTAAAGAAAAGAGGGATGCATCCAATTTGCATTAAACGCTGCTGGTAATCTTAGGGGGAAGAGATTTCCTTGGAAACACAGGGATCATTACAGGAGGGGAGTGGAGGCTTTGTCCTTGAGTGTTTCCTTTGGATCCCGTTAAACCTGAGGAGAGCTCGGCTCTGCTGGGCTTGGCTGATGATCCAACCCCCCAGAGCTGCTTTTGTGTGGAGCTCTGCTCCAGGAAAGGGGAATAAAGGGTGTGAGCAGCTCCTGGAGCCGGGAGACGGAGCAGATCCCAGGGGGAGGGCAACACATGGAGCCACCTCCTTCCTTTTTAAACTCTCCTCTCTCAGTTTGGCCCTGCAGAGGTGCAGGAAGAGGGCAGGAAGCCCCTGGCTGTCCCAACAACCCTCTGGGGAAGGTGAAGCTGGGATTTAACCCCTGGAACCCGAGATTAGAACTGGGATTCTTCTCAATTCCTGATTTCCTTCAATCTCCTCAGACAGAGCAATTCCAGGTGTGGAATTAGAGATGCTGCAGGGCATCAGCCTGTGCAGGGTGTGCATTCCCATCCCTCCCAAAGATCCAGACCCAGCCTTGCCCAGCTGTGCATTCCCATCCCTCCCAAAGATCCAGACCCAGCCCTGTATTCCCATCCTTCCCCAAAATCCCCTCCCGACTCCTTTTCCATCTCCTGTCACTCCTGGCTGGATGTTCATTTGCTAATTACCCTTTCCTTGCCTTGCCGTGTTGGCTTTATTAGCATTATTATTATTATTAATGCTCTCGCAATCATTTACCGGAGAAGTTTCCTCCCTCCCCTCGCACAAACACAAACACATTTTTATCAACAGAGCCGACACGATTGCACTGCTGCTGTTATGTTTTATTTATTTCCATATAGGTTTGATTCTGTTGCAGTTTCTCATTTCTGCCCGATGCATTATTCATGATTTATACAATATTGGAGCTCGTGTAGGACACCCTCGGTTTATTGGCTGCGCTCTCCTTTTCTGGGCTGTATAGAAATAAAACACGGCAAGCTCTTTCTCCCTCCATGTTTTGCTGTTTGCAGGGGAACAATAGCAATAATATCGGGTTAAAATCATTGCTAATCCTGCTTTTAACACCTTGGGAGCTGAAATGGAATTGAAATTAGGGATTATTTTAGTTATTGGTGTGTATTAAATTCTTGTCGGTGCTTTAGGGCCAAATTCTGAGGTACAGATCCAGAAAGTCAAGGAGGTTTAAGTTACTCGAAGGTTGGTTGGAAGTTTTTTCTCATTTGATTTGTTCCGCCCCAAATGATTCAGATTAGCTGAGAATTTGGAGCTGCAGACACCTCCGATCTCAGTTAAACGGAGCTGTCTTTGAGCTCTCACCAGGTAAAATTGTAAACCCCACCACAAAGGAAGGAGCAGGGAGCCCAGAGGAAGGGGCGTGGTGCTGGGTTTGATTTGTTTTCTCGGGGAGTCGCTGCAGTTCATCGGCTGTGGGTGATCCTGGGCTGCCATCCCAAAGCTCATTCCAGAATCCAGAGCTCTGACAAAGGCAGGACTGGGAGGAGAGGGTTGGATGCCGATTTACCAGAACAGGTGGGGCAGGAGCCTGAAATCCCACCCCAAAGTGCCCATTATTTACTGTATTTACTGCAGAACTGTGGGATTTGTGACACCCCTTGCAGGGCCTGCGACCAACGTCCTGAACATCCATTCTCCCTTTCCAAACTTAGTGCCCAGCCCGATGCTGGGGTTGTTTTTGGGGAGATGAAATTCTCCCAGATATCAAATCCCCCCCCCCGAGCTCACCGTCCTCCTGTCCTGGGAATGCCCCACACCCGCAGGGCTCTGCCAAGGTGAGAACGTTTCCCACACTCCGGCCAGGATAAAACTTTATGGCATTATTGACTGGAGCCCATCTCGGCCAGACCTTGGTGCTATTGATTTAATGACACTCTCCTCGCCTCCCTCCCCTCTCTGTCCTGCTCCGTCGCTAATTCCCCTTTTATTAGAGCTGCCGGCCCTCTGAGCTTTTTATGGCATTGGCACAAACTTCTGTGGATGAGCACGACCCCATAAATCACCTGCTGCCCGTTCCCGTGTTGGATGGCGAGGTAATAAACACAGGGAAACTCGGGGAAGTTAAACTCAGATCTATTTGCCCTCTGTCTCTTGAGTCAACTCCTCTCCTTGAACAACTGTGCCAGGCCGTGAAAAAAGAGATATAAATGTCAGCCAGAGTCCTAAAAGCTGCGAGGGGCTGGGGATGGAGCCCAGAAGGGAAGGAATTCAGTGCAGCTGCAGCGGGGAAGAGGTGGGACAAGCAGCACCATCTCAGGGAGGATTCCTGGCCAGGCTTGGCACTGATGTTCATCCAGTCCCTCTCCTGCTGATTTTAGAGATTTTCCCCATCCTTTCCTGAGGGAAGGAGCTGCTGGCACTGCAGGCGTGGGAACAACCCCAGCACTGAAAAATATCGACACACAGACCAAAACTGCTCCATAAATCCCGCCAGGACAAAGCAGTGGTGAGGGAGGATCTCCTGATTAATCCAGTGAGGCCTCTGCACTGGTCAAAGAGCTGCACCACTCCTGGGGTTTGTGGTGCCTGGGGCTGTCCTGGGGGTGCAGGGCAGGAATTAAAGGATTCCCAGGTGCTCCAGGTCATGCTCTGGTTGTGTCTGGGAGGGCTGGGCTGGGGGCTGGAGCTGGCTGCAGACGCAGCCCCGTGGAACACATCGCTCCTGGGTGGCACCCAGGGTCACAGCCATCACTTCAGCCTCCTCTCTGTCACCCCCTGACACGAGGATGAATTGGTCTGGGAGGAGCTGGAGGTCAGGAATTACACCAAAGGCTTGTTTGTAGATGGATTGTGTGCAAAATCCAGCTCTGCATCCCTGCCCCATCCTCCAACAGCTCCTGGTGCAGGAAAAACTGGGGCTGGACACAAAGATATCCTGTGGATAGTTCGGGAAGGAGTCAAGGAAAAACCATTTAAATAAAAATGTCTGGATTCATTCTAGGCACCCTCACAGCAGAATAATCCCACAGACTCCTCGCTGGGCAGGAGATCCAGCCCCTGCAAGGTCTCCCACTCTTCTCTGCTCTATTGAATGGCAGAAATTCTTAATGATCTCACAAAGCTGGAGATGAAATGTATTTAAAGAGGGCTGCAGACAGTGGGGCCTTTCTCTGATTCAGAAAGGGAAGTACAAACAGTGTGGGTGGTGCAATAAATTCACGGAGAGCTCGCTCTGAGCGGATCCAGGCTCACGTTTTGATCTTTACAAAAGCACAAATTTATTATCTTTTCACACCGAACAGAGCAGAGTCTGAGCATGAAGGAGATCGGGGGACACAAGAATGAGGGAGGTGAAGGAAAGGTTCCTGAACAATCTGAAATTACAGAAGTATCAGCAGTGATTAATTAATTCAGCAAAGGAAGTCATAATTCACCTTGCAGCTCCCAAAGCTTGACAGACGTGGAATTCCAGATGAGAACTTGTTCAATCCCACCTCGGGCCAGCCTTGGGGTAAATGTTAGTGCTGAACACCCAGGGCCTTGCTGCTGTGGGGCCCAGGGCTCTGACAGTGAGGGGTTTGGGTTGTCTTTGAGGTTTGTCTTGAGGTTCATTAAAGTAGGGAAATACTTCCTGGGAAGGAAGGTGACACGTGATGGTTTTAGTATCGTGGAGTGGGCTGTGCTGGGCGGGTCTGGCTGGAATTCATTTCAAGGAAGGGCTTGGCCAGATCTGTCTGGATCGGCAGCGTCAGAGCTCCACAGGAGATGCAAATGGAGCGCTGAGCGATTTCCATAGCGATGGCTGAGGGAACAGAGCTTCCTCTGGCTCCTGCACCATCCCCTGGAACCTCCCCGGGCTGGGAACAGGCTCTGTGAAATACTCATGTCGTGAATAATGAATCACTGGACACGGCAGTGAGCTCCTGCTACAACGATTCCGAGTAACTCTGGTTTAGGCACATCCCAGTGATTATTTGGCCATTAACTTTAGTAAACACAAGAATGTGAAGAGAAAAGAGAGAAGATCTGTAATTTCTCTATTATTTAGCTTTGTTTTAAATGAAACCCTTGGAAAGATGTATATCATTTCAATTTTAGTTCCAGAGGCTTTTATGTAAATTAATTGCATTAGAGAATTGGCAGGAACATTTATTCAATTTCCAACAGCCGTGATTATGAGCTTTACATTAATATAACAACAATTTAACAGTGGCTGATAGATGGGACACAACCATGTAATTATCAAAAGTGAGCCACTTTCTTGATCTCTAATTAGTTCTATAAGCAAATAGAGTTTTGCTGGAACTAATTGCTGGATTGCAGCTGGAGTGAGGTGAGCGCCGGGCCCGGGTTCAGGTGCTGAGCGGGGAGCACCGCTCAGCCAAGGATTTTTCTATTTTCTGATCTAATCGGGTGCATAATTCAATTATTTGTGCTGAGCAGAAGCAGGGGCATGTGCACACTGGGGTGCCCTTCCCCTGGCTGCAGTGTCCCTTTGTCGCCCTGGTTTTTCTACTGTTCTGTGTTTTACCCAAACCTGCAGACTCCCCGTACGGGCCACCAAATGTCGCAGTGTCGGACACGAACACGCAGATTCAGACAGCAGGTCAGGACCACTCAGCAGGGCTAAGGACCCTGCCCTCCTTTATTCTCACCTTTTTATACCTCTCTTAAAACAATCACACATTGATAGATGAGGTTAACACCTCTGCAATTTTACAGGATAGGAACATAGTCTATCATCTTTCTCCGCCTTGGAGAAAGGAATGAACAACAATCCAGAAGTTCAGAAAACATTCTAGGCCGGTTAGGAAAACAAGAGCTATGTTTATAGAAAATGCATGAGAACTTCTACTACAAAAGTAAAAACACAGAACAGTAGAAAAACCAGGGCGACATCCCTTGGCTCCAGCAGCCCCAGCTCGGGCTCCTCGTGCGGGGACGTGGGGACAGGAGCTGCGACTGCTCTGGAGCTGTCCTGGCCTGGGCTGTTTCACTAAAGACAAAGCAAAGTGAGGCCTGCACTGAAGCACTGGGATTATTTTTCTTCTCGCCTCTGTTTTTGTGGCAGAGATGAAGTTTTAGCTGGGCCGGCTCTGTCCCAGCCCATCTGGAGCGCTCTGGTGCGAGGAGCGATTCCTGGCACCGCTCGGGGACGGGATCTCCAGCCTCCAGTGGCTTCTCCGCCTCAGCTTTAGCTCTTTGTGAGTCCTTCACAGCACCCAGTTGGTCCTAGAGATCCATTTTCATCCTAATTCACTATTTCCTGGAGGTAAAAAGCTTGGGAAGGGATAGGTGCAGTTCCTGGGGGGGCAGGAGAAGAGCCCTGTGCTGGCAGGAACACAGCTGAGTCCCGCTCTCCTCACCCCACTGCGCCCTCCTTGTGAGGCCTCTGCACCACAGAACTCAAGGGATGACCCCGAGTGCCTTGTTGAAAGTCTGTTTACTTTTGTCACTGCATTGTAAATGGTGTTTTTCAGCTTTTATTGCCTATATCCTCCTCAGAAATCCTTTCTCTCATTAGAGTAAACCAAATTACTGAGTGCCGGCGCTTTGTTCCAATTGAATCTGAGCAATTGGCCCAGCACTAATTGCTCGAGGGCAACTTCCACGATCTATCAAGATCATACCCGGGCAGCACTAATGCATTTAGTGGGGACTTTATTGAATTTATTAAGCCCTTGGCCCGATGCAGCTTCTCACAAATGCATTTTGTGAAGATGACAGTCCTGGCCAGTGAATTACTGCCTCGTTACTGGGGCTCTCCGATGGCACTCACGGTTCTTGTCAGGGCCGTTATCCCCTCCAGCAAAGCAGGGCTGGCATTTCCTTCAGCTCTGCACAGGTCTCAGGCTCCAGCCACCCTCTGTCCCTGTAACTCCTTGTGGAACCTGAGCTTTTCCCGTCCCTTGAGGCGAGCTGGGGGCTGGTTTGGCAGGAAAGGTGTTTCCCACCTTCCCACGTGCAGGAGAAGCTGTCTGTCAGCAAACAGAGCTGGAACAAGCAGCAGCAGGATTTGTGGATTTGTTCTTCCTCTCAGTGAAGGCTGTGACAGGGACAGGGTGCTGGTTCTGAGGATGTGCAGGACTTCTTTCCACGAGGAGAGGCTCTTGCTGTTCTTCCTTAGCTTCTGCTCCGGACAGGGCATCCGGCAGTGGAATTAAGAGAGGGATAAGTGTCCCTTGGCTCTGTGCGGCCATGTCAGAGCAGGAGGAACTTCAGCATTCCCGTGCTGAGGGAAGGGACTGAGCAGCCCCGGGGTTTGGTGCCTTTGCCTGATGCAGGTTGTTCAGGGGAGCACATGGAAGGAATCCAAACAACGTGGGAGGGAGCTTTGAGCACGGAAATAGAGGGGAATCCATGGATCTGATTGCTCTGGAATGCCACCTTCCCTTTCATTCACGGCAGTGACTCAGAGGGGGGACACTGAACTTCAGCCTCTGCTGTTCCTGCTCTCCCTGGTACAAAAGCTTTAATGTCACTCTCTGGAGCGTGCAGGGGGACACTTCCCCTGTGACAAAGCCACCCGAGGGTTCAGAGCCATGGGGACAAGCAGAGGAGCTGATCCTCCCCACAGCGGAGGCACAACTTCAGCTGAGTTCCCCAGCCTGGGAAAAGAAGGAAATTTCATTTCCAGCCTTCCAAAGAGTTGTGTGAACTGCAGGGAGAAAAACCCAGCCGAGGAATTCTGAGTAAAGCCCCTCGCAGCGCCGCTGTCGCACGTTGCAGAGGCGGTGGCACAGGCTGTGCAGCTGCCAGCAGGGTGTCACTGCTGCTGATCCTCCACACCACCGACTGCCCTTCCCTGTGGGGCTTTGTTTTCAAAGGATGGGATCAGGAAGCTGAGCAGTGGCTGGAAAGGTTTTTCCAAAGCCCCCCGCAGCTTTCGCTCCACTGGCTTTGGCTGTGGCCCCACTTTGCTGACAGCACTGAGGCCTCCACGCTCCTGGCTGGAAGGGGGGAGCCCAGGGCCATTTCTGCTCCATCTGTTGAAGTGAGGAGTCTGAACGAGGCTCTCCTCTCTCTCCGAGCCCCCTGAGGAGCAGCAGATGCTCTGAAGTGCTCGTTGATCTCACTGACGAATGCCAGGGATGGTGTTTGGAGCATCCCTCCCACGCCGTGGGGACAGGGAGAGCCAGAGCAGCCCCGGAGTCCCATCAGTGGGAATATTCCGTGTGGGGGGAAAAGTGCCATTCAGTGAGAGAATGGCTTTGTTTTCTGTGAAGGGAACTGTAATTCTTGGGGGTTTGGGTTGCTCAGAAACAGCTGTTTTAGCAAAGTGCTACCTGAGGAGAAAGGGGCCAGCTCCTCTCTGCTGTCCTGGCACGGCCAGCTCGGCTCTGCCACTGCTGCTGCGACAGATAATTAAACAATCATTAACAAGGAATCTGCATTTAGGGCTCAGTCTGAAAAGTGCCTGAGGATTTGGGGCCTAACTCAGTGCCAGTTGAACTCCTACAGGCAGAAACTTGAGGGGTTTGTTCAGCCCCTCATGGGTGAATTGAACCCTTCAGGGGTGAATTGATATTTAAAGTCTCCAGATGAGGGAATCATGGAAATACCCTGAGTTGGTGCATCCTTAAACATCGGGGTGTCCTGGCATCCCTGGATGCTTTTATTGAGAAAATGAAGGAGGCTGGAAAGACCTGCTGAGGGTTGTCTGCACAGCCTGTGATTTTTCACCAGGTGTTTGTAGCTGACCAAAGCAGCTCCGTTTGTGATTTATCAGGAATTCCCTCCTGTTTTCTCCCCGACATCAGCTGCAGCATCTGCTCCCGGTTTGCAGGGGGATTTATTTAATGCAGAAATCATGCACTGATTGATGGAAAAACAGTTGGCACATGGAGCAATGGTTGAGAAGCCAAAGATAAAATTTTAGAAGAAGAGAAGAAAATGTAGCCTTTTAAAAGTTTTTTATTATCTCCCCTGAATGTTAAAGCGCCAGCTGGAGTCAGGAGCTGCAGATTCCTGTCCTAGATGTGCCTCTCTCACCTCTGGATGAATTATATCCAGCAGTGCAGGCCAGGGAGTGAGCAATGAGAGAATAATAATCTGATTAAGGCTGCGAGGGAGGAGATGTCCTGCCTGGAAAAGTGGAATTATTGGGGCTGGCAGGGGGCCAGCAGGGAGGGACCACGGCCGGGGGCCAGCAGGGCCGTGATGGATCAGCCCCGTGATGGAGGGTGACAGATCCCAGCACCTGCTGCCTTCCAGGAAAATACCGGCACTGAACTCCCCCTCCCCGCGCCCCAGCCCCGTTACCTGGTGGCACCTTTGGCAAAGGGAAGTGGGAAAAGCCCCACCCGGTTCTTCCTGCTCCACGGGAACAGGGAAAGGTGACTGAGGGGTGGTCAGGAGTTGTTTGTGTGTGGGAGCCACTTCCAGGGACATCCAGCGTCGTTCCCACCGGCAGAATTCCTTCCAGCCTCGCTTTATCCACAGAAAAATGAGCTGGGACTGGGATGGGTCTGTGGGGATGGTGCAGGGGTGCCTGAAATCCCTGATTCCCCTTTTCTATGGCCAGGGAGCTTTTCCCAGCTGGAACTTCAGGGAAGGAAGGATTCACCCAGGGGTGGAGGTTCAAAGGGGCTGCTGGAGGTGCTCAGGAACCTCTGGGCTCTGTCCCTGCTGCACTTTGGGGCTTTCCTGGTGCCCTGGGAACAGCCAAACCTGTGGGCTGGGTGAGGAAAATAAGGAATAATCAGTCCAGAACTCAGAAAATGAACAGGAATGAAGATGTCAGGCAAGCTGGTGTTTATCCTGAAACAGGAATGTCTGATCAATCTCATCTGAACTTATGTGGGGGATTTTCAGCCCTTTTTGATGGGAAACACCTAATGGGTTATTTTAAAAGTATTCACACACTGTGGAAATTCAGGTTTTTTCTGGGGAAGTGGAGATGAAATCCATGTCCTCCATGTGAGGGAAATCCTTCCTGCCCGTTCCCAGTAAATCCCAGCTGGCAGTTCCAGCCTGGTGGGGTTTAGTTCGTTAAGTGCAGTGGAAGAATGGGAACTCACGCTCGACCCAGCTTCACTGAACAGGGGAAATCTGGAGTTATTTCACAATTGGATTGTAATAGACCATAATAATCTGACATAATTATGAACCTTGCGTTATTATAAAAATCAGCCTCACCAAAGCAAACTTTGCTCTGCATTTGAAGGATTTGCCTTTTTATTTTAAAGTGCTTGTCCTTTTCCCCAAGTGAATGCAATTTATAGCTCTCCTTGACCTTTAGATAACAGTGAATGCTGTTATTTTGTGCTCTATTAATCCTCTTATCTTTCTGCCCGTGAACTATTGTTCACCCCATATTGGCCACTGGTGCAAATTGTGCCCTGAAATCCAAATATACACAGGAAAAAAAAAGGAGAACAGAGCAAATGATGGCAGGAATGAGCTCAGTAAGTCACATTATGATAACTTGGGCAGGCTCAGTTTATGAGCTGAGCCTCTGAATCCCAGCGAGGAACAGAACCCTCCAGGTTGTACTTGAAGTCACAGGGAGAGAGAAAAACAGCAGCAGCAGCCTGATTTCATATTCTCTCTCCTCTCCATGTATTTACAGTTCTTCTCTTTTAATTTTCCTTAGAAAGCCACTCAAGTGAGATTGCTCAAGTAATTCTTCTGATCAGCCTGAGCCTGATTATCAGTCCTGCCCACGGAGAATTCCCTCGGGTGCCGCGTTCTCTTTGCTTTCCAATAAATATTTTTATTTATTGCTGTGCTAGGAGGAACCTCACTCCAGCCTCTCACCAGTGGTTTTTCCATGACTCAAAGCCAGGAAATCTCCTGTGAACCTTAACCAGTGCAGTGAAGAGGAAAACCTCACTGGCTGAGGTGAAACAGAGAAACCTTTGGGGTGATAAATAAAACTTTCATCGTTTTCTAGATGGCTTTTACCTCTTAGCAGGGTCAAGCTGGAGCTGTTCAGGCAATTTAAAAGTGAATGTGAGCCCCCTGCTCTCTGCTCACAGTCCTGGCTGGGAGCACGCCAGCAGGAATTCTGCTCCTTGGCTTATCCCTCACTGCGGATCATCAAGGATTAATTAAAGTTGCATAAAGTTGAAAGAGTGCCCAAGGTAAACATCAAACCCCACAAAACCACTCTGAGGAGCATTTGGAGCTCAGTTCTCCGGGCTGGGGGTTGGAAACTCCTCACACACGCTTGGAGCCGGATGGATGAGAGAGGAGAAGCGAGGCACGGGAACATTTTGTTTCTGTTATTTCCAAACAGCCTCGGAATTTTATTTAGAGCAGAATTGAGTCAGCAAAGCAGCAAATTCCCACTCTTGCAGTGCTGGAGAGAAGAGCAGAGCCCAGAGCTCTCACACCCTCCCTGCTCCTCGCTTTGCTCCCCTTCCAGAGGGATCCAGAGGGATCCAGAGGGATCCCCCTCTCCTGCACAGCCACCCCAGAGCCCGAGCACTGAGCACAAGGGAGCCTTTGAAAGGTCTGATTCTGCCCAGGTGCCTGCACAAAGCCAGAAATCTGCGTTTTTGAGCAAAAAAACTCCCCAGGGCCGCTCATTTCCTTCTCCTCTGTGATGGATTTTTGCCCAGCAGCACTAAACCCACTTGGCACTGGGATATTTTGGGGTTCTCTGTGTCGGTTCACGGTTGGACGAGTTGAGGTTTAATTCCAGCCTGTTTTGGTGCAGTTTGTCCTTTCAGGGTGCACAGAGTGGAGTTCACAGGGACCATTAGCACGGGGAAATGGGTGAGGGTGAGTGGGTGAGGGGCCGCTGCCGGTGCTGCTGAGCCGTGGAATGACCTCTGCTGGCTCTGTCCTGTGCCAGGAGCAGAGCCAGCCCCACCAGCCCAGGGCTGATAATCCTGATGAGTTTCCTCTCGCTCAGGGCGCTGCCCACGAGCGCCAGCAGCTTTTTCTGCACAAAACAACTCGCTGTGCCCTTTGCTTTTCTAATTCCACCATAGCCTGGGGCGCCCGTTCACCTTCTGGAGGAACAGCTCTGCAGAAGCCTCCCAAGTGCCTGCCGCAGAGAGAGGTTTTTAAATTACAGCACAATGAAAGGAAGCGGTGCAGGGGCTCCTCCAGGGCAAGACAGGGGGGTTTTGGTGCCCACCCTGCAAGGGGACACGCGGGTCAGGCTGTCCTGCCACGAGTTGTGACCCTTTTTTGGTTCGGTGCTATTTAAGCTGGAATTTTTTCCCCCTGTGTGGGGTAAAGGACTGTTGGGAGTTTTCCATCTTTGGGGTATTTCCATTTTTGGGGTGTTTTAAAGGAAAGGACAACAGGTTTTGCTCGCAGCAAAGAGAAACATTCTCTGTTTTCTATGGTTTTGTTTTTATGGATTTTTTTTATCCCTTTTCCATCTATGCCTGGTCTTTCCCAGGTAAACTCCAGTGGCTGTAATCTCCACTCCTCTTGGAGTTTAGAAACTGGGAAAGAACAGAAATATTGACAGTTCTAATAGCAGGGGTTCTGCCAGCCCCAGGTGAGGAGGGAGCGGAGCAGATGGAGGAGTTTAAAATTCTGTGCGGCACAAAGACCTTGAGAAAAAACGAAAGAAAAATCAAAATGCAAACTGGCTTCTCCAATGCATCTCCAGGCAGGGAAAATAGGATGCAATTAAGTTCTTCCACCAAGGCTCCAGTCCCTCTAATGATAAGCTTTAAAAGAGCAGCTTAATGAAATGTCGCAAGGACAGGGCTGGAACAATCCCCACATCCTGGCTGCTGAGCAGGGCTGCACCTGATGGAGGAGAAATTACAGGGGGGATGTGAAAAGGGAGTGTTTGCATCCCTGTCCCTGCTGTAAATCCATTGAAAGCACTGGTGTTGTACCACAGAGGGGTCCGGCTCTGGAATTTTAAACAGGAATGACCCCAAAAGCAAAGATTTGAGTGGAAAGTAGCCAATTTTGGGATTGAAATGGGATTTTTCCATTAGATTATTGATCATTCCCTTTAGCTGTTCCCTTTAACTCTGCCTGTGATGTTTGCCAGTCTTCAGGGTGATGGAGCTGGAAAATTCCTGGATTTTGGAGGCAGAGAGTGTCCACAGAGCTGCTCCTTCCTCCCTGGGGTGGGAGGTTCTGGAGTGTTCTTCCTTCAGCAGGGGTGGTTTATGTTTTATGGAGCTCCCTGGGGCGAGTCCTTCATTCTGTGGTGTTTGTGTGCTTTGCCATCACCTCTTTCTTTCTCAAATAAAGCAATACTTTAACTTCATCAGGGTATCGAGAGTCACCTTCGGGCTCTGCTCCCAAAATACCCAGGCCAGCCACTCCCTGTTCTCCCCTGCTGGATGAGTGGTGAGAATAATGAGGAATTCTGTTAAAACCTCAGCCAGGGAGGGTCAGAGGTGGGTGCTTGGTGCAGGCAGGGCTGGTAAAGCAGGAGGGGAGCGGGGGGGTGCAATTCCCACATTTGGGAGAGCAGGATGGGCACAGGGCTGGGCTGAAGGATTTCCTCAATCCCTCCTTCCCTGGATTCCATCAATCCCTCTCTGAATTCCTTCAATCCCTCCCTGCATTCCCTCAATCCCTCCCTGCCTGGATTCCCTCAGTCCCTCCCTCCCTGTTCTCTCTGAACTGAGGTTGTGATGAGTGTGGCTGTTTTGGAAGGGGATTTTGAGTGGACCCTTGGTCCATGTGAGTTTTTCTTCTCCTTCCCCTCCTCCACAGGCCCTGCCAGCCTCAAATTATGACAAAAACAGGTAAAAAACCCTAACGTGCAGTAAATTGTCCTGGAACACATCAGCAGCTTCGTGTTTTAGCCCTACCTTGGAATCAAATTCTCCCAGCACAGCTCCCCCGGGGGCAGGAGAGGAGCTCTGAATTCATTTCTTTTGACGACCACGTCAACCTGCTTTGCAGAGGAAAAAAAAAAACCAACCAAAAACCTATATTTAGAATGCATAATGCAAGCATATCATCTTCTAAACAAGAAAGTAGGACACATCCTCAGCCAGGATGAAAAGAAAATGGGGTGGGGGGGGGAAAAGCCAAGTCTGCATTAGAAAGTGGGAGATGGCTCCAAAGTAAACGCGGTGTCAGGCTGGCAGCTCCTTCTCTAATAACAGTTATGTAAATACAAATATCAACATCCCTCGCATAAATGCAGCTACACGGAACAAAAAGGGGTGACAAAAAACGATGGGAAGTGATGAATATTTCCTGCCTTCCGCGCCTGGCACTGAGTGAGGGGGAACCTGCCTGAGCTCAGGGGTTGTTTTTCCATCGCCCGGATGCTGAGTCGGAGCTTTCCCAACTTCCCGGAGTTTGTCGGGCTCCTCTGAAGTATCAAATGTGAAAAAAAAGAGCTTTGAAATGCCCAAATTCTCCTCTTCAGTGGCCTTCAACCAGAGTAAACAGCCTTTGTTCAGGCAGTGCCCAAAGACCCAATTTCACAGCATCAGATTGGGAAGTTTCATCCCTGGGTTGGAAGTTTTTAAACCAGATCCGTGAAGAAACCATGGAAAACTGGCCTGGGAAGCTCTGCCTGGAGCAGATGTCCATAGGGACACAGCACCTCCTGTGAGGAACCAGGGAGAAGCTGAGAGCGAGGTTTGGCTGCTGGGTGGTTGGAAATGGATCATTTTCATTCCATGGATCTGGGGACAGGCCTGAATTTTACTCTGTAAAATTCTCTGTGACACATACACAGATATTCAATATGATAACACTCCATAAAACCCCTTTAAAAACAACCTCAAACCTTTGGAATTCTCCAAGAGATCACAAATGATAAGAACTGATGATGCCGAATATCCGTATTGTCCACAGTGCTTTGGTTCTTAACTGGAACTTAAATGGAAAATGGAGTTTAAGTGGTTTGTGTTGGCCCCACTTTTCAGCTGTTTTAGCTCAAAGGGACGTTGCAAACCTCAGCAACCCAAAAAACCCCAGAAGGATCGGGTGGGTAATGAGGCTCCAAGTCCTTGTCCTGAAACATTATTGCCCATAATTGGATCTGATAATTTTTTTGTGTGTGTTCATTAGGAAGGGCTGAAATTACCCGAGTTATTAATTCTGCAGCAGTGGCAGCGAGGCCAGGGAGTGTCGGCTGTGATCTGCAGGGACGAGAGGATGGGCTGAGCCAGGCATTGGTCTGCTTTTGACAGGAAAAGTGGGATCTGCCTCTCACCCCGTAATTCACCAAACTCTAACAGAGCCAAGGCCGTGGCAGAGCTGAGAGCTTTGTTTTTTCAGCCTCTCACATGGGAGAAATCCCTTCTCCAGGGTTAATTGTCAGGAGTATTTTAACCCCTGTGACAGAGGGACAGGAGGTTTCATCACAGCAGCGTTACCTGCCTTGGTTTGAGCCCCACCCTGTGAACCTGCTCAGATGTTCTGTGGGATTTTTCCACGACTGAGTGGATTTTTTGTCAAAATGGGAGGGGTTTATCCAAGAACCGGTGTGATTTCAGTTCCCTTTTGAGGATTCATCCCTTCTCTGGTGGAATAAAAGCCGTGCTGGCAGAGCAGGAGTTTAAACCCGTAGAAATATCGCGTTTCTGCTGGCAGGGGTTCCTTCCAGCCCTGCAGCAGTTGGAGCAGCCAGGCTGCATCTGCCCCATCCCAGAGCTTTCCAGGGAGGGAATCCAGCCCCAAACCCTGCATCTGCCGGGCCCTTCTCCCGGGCAGGGGCTGCACACACCGAGCCGTGAAAGGGGATTAAAAATCCTCGGATCTCTGAGGCCGGGGTCAGCTGCTGCTCCTGCTGCCGGGGAGAGGAGCTCCAGCTGCTTCTCCAATGCAAACATTTGGCTCTTCACCCTCGGGGCTGTCAGGGGCTTGTGCTTCCTGCAGCGGCCAGTGCTGGAGCCAGGGACACGGCGGTGGCCATCCTTCCCTCAGAAATGTCCATCCTTCCCTCAGAAATGTCCATCCTTCCCTCAGAAATGTCCATCCTTCCCACCGTTCCCCATCCCTGGCCATCCTTTCCCCATCCCTGGCCATCTTTCCCTCAGAAATGTCTATCCTTACCTCAGAAATGTCCATCCTTCTGTCCCTTTTCCCATCCCTGGCCATCCTTTCCCTATCCCTGGCCATCTTGCCCTCAGAAATGTCCATCTTTCCCTCAGCAGTGTCCATCTTTCCCTCAGAAATGTCCATCCTTCCCACCTTTCCCCATCCCTGGCCATCCTTTCCCCATCCCTGGCCATCCTTTCCCCATCCCTGGCCATCCTTCCCTCAGAAATGTCCATCCTTCCCTCAGAAATGTCCATCCTTCCCTCACCAGTGTCCATCCTTCCCTCAGAAATGTCCATCTTTCCCTCAGAAATGTCCATCCTCCCCTCCTTTCCCCATCCCAGGCCGTCCTTCCCCCGCAGTGCCTCTGCCACCTCTCTCATTCCCACACTCTCCTGATCGTCGCTTGTCCTTTTCATTCCCAATCATCCCCTCGGCCCAGGGAATCCGTGATGCCCTCGGCGGGCAGGGAAGGAGCTCTGGCTCCCCCCAGCCCTTCCTGGAGTGTCCCTGCCGCTCTGTCCCCTCCCTGGCTCTGTCCCCTGCTGCAGACAGAGCCGGGAGCTGTCCCTGGGAGCCTTCGGAAGGAGCTCAGGGCTGGGCAGTTTCCAGGCACCTCTCCCTCCAAATATCCATATCAAATACGAGGGTTCCTCCCTGCTCCCAGAGCTCTGCTCCCTCCCCAGCTCCGTCCTTGAAGAGCCAAGTGCTGCGTCCTGCTGCCGCTCCATCCCTTGGGCCCTGTTGGGGTGTCACTGGCAGGGGCTGTGGCCGCTCTGGACGCTGCTCTGGGGAAATGCAGGAATGTCCTGGATCCCGGATCAGCCCCAGGGCTCCGCAGCAGCGAGGGCCGGTCACGCACTGCACCGAACAACGAGTGTCCGGCCCTGTGTTTGCGTCAATGCCCAGGGATGGAATTCAGGGCAGCGTTTTGGGCCAGCACAGCCTGGATGCTGGTGGATATTTTGAGTGAAGAATGCTTGGCGTTCAGTCCTGTGGATATTGGTTCAGGAACACAAGGAAATTTTGGCACATCCTCGCCTCAGCTCGTCTCCAGCTGGCCCCACCAACTCCCGGAGCTGCCGGAGTCATTTCCAAATCAGCACATCCTTTAATTTCTCCACCATTTGTTATGCGTGCTGCATTTTGCCATGAATAAATCAGGACCCCGGATTTTTCTGTTCCGGAGCGGAACAGAATCACGGATTCCTTGACGGAGAAAAGACTTAACAAAATTCCTATTTCTGTTCTCGTTGCCTCCCCTGGCCGGGCGTGCCGGAGTTGTGCTCCCAGTCAATATTCCCTTGTAGCTTGTTTGTTTAATTGATTGCATTTCTGTGTCAACCTGCCCACGCAGGAGCCTCAAATATTTGCAAACTGGAGCTCACACAGAGCTGGGCACACCGGGCTCCTCGTCACAGCACAGCTGCAGCTGCTGCAGTTTGCTCAGCAGGGACCCCGGCAATCCAAACACACCAAATTAATTAGGGTTATGTCCATAAACTCGGTTTGGTTCTCTCAGGTTTGTGCAGGAATGTTCCCTGCTTATGCTCAAACATGTTGATTAAACACTGCCGGGGTTTTTGAGTTCTCGTTTGGGATATTAAAGACCAGATTATTGCAGAGCCTCGCCGGGCAAATATTTGCTCTTTGTCAGGAGTTGCTGCTTCCTCCCCTCCGGTTTTCCCTCTGTTGAGTCTCCTCCCATGGGCAGCCACCCCTTCACGAGGTTAAATTACTCCTGGAAAAACAGAAAGGGGCTGTTTTGTCCATGAAACGTGGATTTCTGCCTCTCAGGGCAATAATGTTCCTCCCCGACACCGTGAAAGTGCCAACTTTTAAATTGCCATGACTTTGATTGCCCGTTGTTTATGGAAGGGGAGGGATAATTCATAAACATCCAGAGCAAGGTCTGCTGAAAGGAACCTGCTGCACTGCTCATTTGTTTTCCTTTGTACGTTCCCAGGGCTGCCCCTGTAGATGTTTATCCAGTGGGTTCAGTCCAATTAAACAGTTCATCAGCTGAGAAAATCAGCCCTGGAATAATCCTGCTGTCTTTAGTGGGACTAACATCAGGCTTAAAGTTAATTCAGGAACATTGTCACTGCTTTTAGGTGTCTTTTAAGCGTTTTTTTCACCACTGGCCTGTTAATTCCCGGTGTCTGGGAGCAGCTCGGGCTCCTCACAGCCAGGACTGAGGAATTTTTGGGAGGAGGAGCGAGCAGAGCTCATGGAAAGGGCTTTAAACAGGATTTGAGGGGGGAAAGGACAAAGCCAGGCTCACAGGAGGTGATCCTGGGCATCAGGGCTGGGTTTGAGGGCTGTGGGATTCCAGGATTGTTATCTATTTAGGAATAAATCTAATATAAACCTGCATTATGCAATAAAACATCCCTGATCTACATTATCTATTTCTCCCTATGCCAAGGGACATCACCTGCTGGAAAAATCTACCCAGCAGACATGGAGAGGGTTAAAACCCTCAAACATTTGTTTTTCAAGTTGCCCAAAGTTTGGTGGAAGCAAGATGACAGCAGCACGACTGGTCTGTCTGTCTGCATTTTCTGCAAAGCTTTAAATATCTCACAAGATACCCACTTCCTTTATTCTTTCCCTTCTTATTCTCTTCCCTTTTTTTTTTTCTTTCTTTTTAGCTTTTTTTTTTCTTGTTTGTTTGGGTTTTTTTGGGTTTGTTTTTTTTTTTTGGGTGGTAGCTAAAAGCCATCCCAAAGTCTCAACCAATTTCCCAGTTTCAAAAGAAAGGATAATAAACCTGTCATTTGTGGCCTGAGCAGGGAGGTTGCTGCTGCTGCTCTGATATTAAAGCTGATTAAAAGCAGACCTGGTTTTGAGGAGTTCGTGTCTTTTTGAGACTGTTTTGTTCTCGGGAGAGGAACTGCCGTGACCCCGAGTGCTTTGAACTGACAGGACTATTGAGGATGGACCAAAAGGAGAGCATGGCTTGGGTGAAACTCACCCAAGGAGGTTCTGCTGGGGCAGTTTTTAATTTTATTTTATCTCGTTTGGAAGGCACAGGAGAATGTCAGGATGAAAAGCCAGGCAGGGCTCCGTGCTGGGGTTGTCTGAGCAGCTCCAACTTTCTGAACCAGCTCTGGCAAGGATTTGCAGGGAGCAGCCCGAGCCTTTTGTGATTCTCCGGGGAGAAGCTCTGGGGTTGTGCAGTTCCAATTACTCCGGGTAACCCCGAGCTCTTTGCTCTTCCTGACAGAAAGCGAATCCCTGGAGCAGTGGAACTCCGCAGGCTGGGATGGAGTGAGCCAGCAGAGGATCCTGTGGGGACAAACTCTGCTAAATCCCATCCCCAGCATCCCAGGCTGGCTCTGGGGTGGACAAAAGGGGTTTGGGCTGCAGGGCTGCTCCTGAAGCTCCCTTCCTTTCTCCTGGAGCGGTTCCCATGCCAAACACGGGCTCCAGGGCCGGGAAAAGCCGCTCTGGATTTCTGCCTCCCTTTCCCTGAGGGTGTCAGGGTGGGCACAGCTCCACTCCAGCAGAGCCATTGCCACAGGAGATTTATGGAGCAGCGGGAACCGAGCGGGAAACGCAGCGAGGGCTCTCAGCCATCATTCCCAGATTTGTTTATGTTGACAGGGCAAGTTAAAGCATCCACTGAGGGCTGTTAAAGCTAAAAGGCTGCCTCTGTAAACCCAGCAATTCATCACGAGGAGGATCATGAAACTCGGTGTCTCGTTTAGGACACCCCCAGGCACCCCCAGCATTCCAGATCTCTGCTGAGATTCCCAATTCCGTGTCCCCAACCCCTGCAGCGGCGGGGCTGGAGCTGCCCCATTTCTCCTCCAACACACTCCACCCTGAGCATTTTGCACGCCCTTCCCCTGCAGGACAGGCACAGGCCTGGATTGATTAAGCAGTGTTCAGCCTACCCAGGACGGCACAGTTAAATTTCATTAGCTGATTCCTGTATTTCCAAATCTCTTCGCCTTCCCCAGGGAAATGTTTTTTCCCCCTTCTGCAGCGGATTTCTGTGGTAGGTGGGGAGGGCAGCTGGCTGCGGGAACACAAGAAAGCAGTGGCAGAAACTGGGGACACGGAATGTTTTCAGGAGAAAACATCTAAATTATAATAATTTTATAATCACAGGTATCACTTGTATCGCTTGCCTGTCTGGGTGACCCTTATTACAGCAATGCTTTAATTACTGTAATTGGTTTATTGCCTCATCATTCTTTGAATTAGAGAATTATTTCATCCTTATTTAAAGGACGAGGCAGGTATTGATTCCGGGGCTTTGAAAAATTCCAGAGCAGCGATTGTGCGGGTGCCAAAACTTTTTTTTTGAAAATCAAGTGCTTTGAGGACAATGTGCAACGTGTGGCTGTGAGTGAGAACACGAGCTTCAGATCCATCCATTTCAAAGAGGAATTCATTATCGTGGCTAATTTGCATCCACAAAAACCCAGCTCGGCTGGGCATTGTCATCAAAAGGCATTTTCACTGCTCAGTGTTGTGTTAAATGCACTTTTCAAGGACTTGAGTTTGTAAAGCCCAAGAAGAAGACGCTGCTTGGGTTCCAGCAGGCGTTTTGTGCTCTTCCTCAGACTAAATGAGGCCTGGTCACCTTTGTTAGGATTAGACTGGAGTTAAAGGGAAAAGCTTTATTCCTAGAAAGGCCTGGGTTTGGTGAAATCCCTGATTTGGGGGAGCTGGGGCCAGCCCTGCTCCTCCCTGTCCCTGTCAGGGCCCTGGAACTGCTCCTCCTGAAGGAAGCAAATCGCAGCCAGTCCAGATCAGTGTAAAATCAAACACAAAACAGGTGTTTGCTAATTAAAACTGAGATTTTAATGAATGACCTGTGTGGTTTTGGTGAATAAATACCACTCTCAGCATCTGCTCTGTAATTAGGTTCCAACTTCTTCTTTCTTTTTTTTCCCCTCCTCAAGTCCCAGTAAATAACTGCAGAATGCCAGGTTTAACTCAAACCTGCTAATCTTTGCTCTTTAATGGGGAAAAAGCAGCTGTTTCCTGCTCAGGTAACTCCAAGCGACAGCAATCAACAGAAGAGAAAAAAAAAAAAAAACCAAATCCTTCATCTTTTACCACGTTTTTCTCTCAGGTTTGTGCAATAAGGACACATTGGAAGGGAGAGATTCCCTAAAATCCTCTCAGTGCTGCAGGTCGATGCCACATTTGTAGGATGGCTCTTGTTGCACCCCTTGGGGGTTTATTTTTGACTAATTAGGTGTTGGCTTGGACAGATTTCCTGGTTTGTTTTTTCTTTGTTTGTTTGGTTTTTTTTTACTTCTGGACCTGTTTGACATTAAATCTAAATATAGATCTGTGGGAATGTGTGGGGAGAGGAGGTGGGGTGGGAGGAGGTTCTGGAATGCCCACACAGGGATCGTGTGGTGCACAGACACATCAAACCCTGGGCCATTGTCTCCCCCTCATGAATACCTGAGCACGGAGAAATAAAAGGGAATAAAGCTGGCAGTGGTTAAAGCCTCAGGATGGAATAAAGCTGAGACTTCCCCCTTCCCTCCCCTCCTGCACCGGATCCCTGTGGCAGAAGAGGAAGGGAAGGGGTGTCAGGATTGAACATCCTGCTCCTCACTGGGATTCCTGGACTCCCAGCACGGATCAATCCGCGATTGCCGGCTGGGTTCCAGGGCCTGGGCACAATCCAGCCCCAAATTCCCACTGTTAACCACGCTTTTGGGGCAGATTTACGGGAAATGGGGAGCCAGCATGAGCCATTTGATCCTACAAACCAGGGGACACAGTGGGGTCACCAGTGCTTCCCCCAGGGGCATTTCTGGTACCAGAGATCTCTTTAGAGGAGCCAGAATCACATTATTTAATGCAAAAGACATAAAAAAAGGAAAAGAAAAAGGATGGATTTGTTCCTGAAGCCCAGGATTTCATTTTCCAGGTTTCTCAAGGCCCCCTTCTTTGTGTATTCCGTAGTGCCAGCACAGATAAATTCTTATTTACTCTCTATCAGTGAATCTGCTTTCTTTAACTCCACCGGCTGTAAATTCCTTGAGGAGGAGATGGTGCCTCAGACTGGGAACAGCACCTGGCACAGCCCAGGGCCCCACTTTGGGGGCACAGCTCTCCCTCAGAGCTATTTAGAAAAATGCCAGGGATGGAGGAACCACGCCGGGCCCTGCTGAAGGGGGGAGGTTGTGGTGTGATTCTGGCTCTCCAGTCCATGACCCAAAACCATGAATACTTTGATAGCGGTCAGGTGGTGACAGCCTGGATCCTGCAGGATTCCGGGGAGCTGCCTGCCGTGGCAATCTCTGCTTTGAGGGATTTGTTTCTCCAAAAGCCACGGAGCAAGGGGACTGAAGGTCTTTCCTCTGCATCCTGGTGTTTCTCCTGTTTGGGGCGAACCCTCAGGGGAGGATGAAACACCTCAAGTGCAGAAACCTCCCTCAGCTGATCTCCGGAGTTCGTCTGCCACGTTTGCCACACAAAAAGGGGGCTGTGAAATGGCCTCAGCCCACCCCACAGGGGATTAATGCTGAGCCACACGGCTGAGCCCAGCCCAGGCTGAGGGAGGCTGCAGGGTTATAAACAGCATTTCTGTGCCTCATCTCTCCAGCTGGTGAGGAGAACACTTGACATTTAGCAGCACACGCTCTGTTCTCCGCAGAAAAGGGAATTATTGCTCCTCCCACGAGGCCCCTGCCCCTCGGGGCTCTCTCCAGACCAAAGTCGGGTCCCCTCCCTGGGAAATGCTCTGAACAAACCCTCTGAAAGGACTGCAAACACAGGTTAACCACCCCCTGTGCAACTGGGATCTCTTTCCCTGCAGTTTCTCACCAAGGGCAATGACTCGGTAGCCTGGAAGCCATTTGTGCAGTGTCACTGTGATAAATTAAGGGGAAAAAACCAGGAATTAGGGACCCTGTCCGGGCTAACTGGGCCAGGTCCTGGCTGGTTGCAGGTCTGACAGAGAAAATGGGTGTGAGGGGGTGGATGCTGGTGGCTGACCCTGCCTGGAATCAAATCCTGTCCTTCTCTCCACCTTGGCAGCCTCTCCTCTCTCTCTGCTGGTTCTCCTTCCCTGTGAGCTCTGCCTCAGACCCCGAGAGCTGAGCGAGGCCGGGCACACAAACCACGAGCTCTCGTTGCTTCATCCCATAATCTCCTTGCTGGTAGTCACTGGTTTCATGTTTAAAAAATATAAAGCTTGAGGGGGGGGGGAAAAAAAGCCTGGAAGTGAGGTTCTGGGGGCTTATTTAGCAATTGACCCTTTTTTCAGCACGCTCAGCCTTACATTCAATTACATTGCTAGGCAACAGCTCCTGTCAGCCCTAAGTGGATCCCGGGATTAATCCACGATCAGTCAAGATACACATTTATTCACCTTCCCTCACAACAGTAATAGGATTTTTCTGGGCCCAGCTTAATTCCGTAGATGAGGCTGACACTGAATTAAAGCTGCTTATCCTGGCTCATAATGAGGAGGTGAGGTCCCAGGGGAGAGGGAAGGTGAGGGAGATGCTCCCCCAGCAGCGAGTGACAGAACCGGGGATTAGAAATCCCAGCGGAGGGAAAAACACCATTAAATAAGACTTGAAAAACCCAGTTCAAATTCTACTTTTGCTGGGCATTACACCCATCCCTGCTGTGCTCCTCACACAAATCCTGCCCCTGCCTGGAGCTGAGTTGCAGGCAGCTTTCCTTGGGCTGTAACTCCCACCCTCCTCCCTCACCCCACTCCTCCGAATTTCCAAGTGGCCACAGCTTTCCAAACCAGAACCTGTGGGATCCCTCCCCTGTCCCTGCTCCTGATGTGAGCTGAGATTCCCTCAGGGGTCACTGAAGGACATCTCCAAGGAGGTGCTCCAAAGCCCTTTGAACGCAGCCATTGTTTTGTAGCACTTCCCTGGCACAAACAGATTAAATTTTTAAGTGGGGAAAGGTCTATTAATCTATTATTAATTAATATTCCATATGCCGCCTCGGAGGCAGAGGGGATCTTTTGAAGCCATCTGGTTCCTCGTTGCTCTGGAGGAAAGCTATTGTCTGTTGTGTGCTCTTGAATATGGTCTGGGAGATGGAGATGTGATGTGTGCCTGGCCGGCTGCCGGAGCGTCCCCCTGCTCCCACAGACCGGGCACGGGGAGGGCCGGAGCGCAGCCCCATTCCCGTGAGGATGTGGCAGCTGCACAATGCCCCCTTTGTCCCAAAACCCCAATTTTTTAATGGGGTCTCTGCCCCTCTTTTCCTGGCACGTGTCCCGTGTCCCCGTTTTGGGACAAGGGCACCGCAGGGAGGAGTTTCTCCCTGAGCCCAAAGGGCGTGCTGGAGGTGTGACACGCTGAGCAGGGGGGTGTCAGTCACAGACAGCACCAGGATTTGCCGCTGGAACAGGGGATAACTCAGGATGCCGGAGATTTGACATCAGAGCTGAGCATCCCCTCCGCCCCTGAGGCATCGCCGCGCCAGCCTCAGCCCCTGCCCCTCGTGTCCCCACTGTCACAGCCTCCAGCAGCTCAGCTCTGCCTGGCGCTGAGAGGAAATCACGGCCTGCGAGGGGGGAATTATTGGGGTCGCAGCTGCTCTGTGCAGACAAACAGCAAACCCAGCAGCGCTGCAGAGCTCCTGTTCCTCGGAGTGTCACTGAGGGGGGTTCGTGTCTCAGTGCTGACCCCAGCCACGCCTCCCTCACGTTGTTAAACCTCATAAACCACTCAGACGTCCCCAGGAACAGCAAACCCTCAGTGCAGCATCCTCAGGGACGCTCCGAGGGCAGGCTTGGTGTCACTGATCACAGCGTGGGGTTGTTCTCTCTGTTTGACGTTCCTCTGGACATGGAACCCGAAATGCGGAGGTGTTTAAATGGTGTTCACCTCCTCCACTTGGCTTTGCCTCCAGAAAGCATCACCCAGCTCACAGCTGAAGGCTCAGAGGCAAATCCTGCACCCCAAACTGCCCGTGGGGTGGGGGAGGCTGGAAGAACCATCAGCATTTTTGGGATTTTGGTGATGCCTTGACGGGCTACCTAAAAACAGAGACCAGACAGGAGTAAGGGAATAAAGGTGGATGTTTATTTGAAAGGCCTTCAGAGGTGCACCCTGGGGAGCCAAAGGCTACATCCAAGATGACCCCAAGCTGAGATCCCAAGCTGGGCCCCAAGCTGGACCCCGAGTCACGAGTTCTTCACACTTGTATAGGTTTGGTCCATCTGCATTTCAGCATCAATTCACCAATTAAAACTTTAGCTAATGATGTAAACTCTTCCATTTCTCCCCCTCTCCAGAGGCCCTGGTTTACACCTTTAGGGCCCAGGACAGCCTGAGTGTCCTTGAACAACGAGCTGGGAGAGGCTTTGTTGTGTCTGTCTGGCACAAGGGAGCAGCAGCCAACGGGCTCTGAGGAACTCCAGAGTCCCACACCGGGCAGGGCAGGATTTAAAAATAGAAAAGCCAGAACCTAAGGCATCAACGGTGGGAAGCAGGAACCGTGTCCAGGAGTGTGGAATTCCTGCAGGGCTCTGTTTCCGTGCTCCCTGCACAGCTCCAGCTCTGCTCTGAATTCCCAGCACAGCAATTTCACCCCAGGCACTTTCTCCCCCTAAACCACCAGGCCGGGCTGCAGCAGAATCCCAAACCAGGCAAAGCCACGTTGCTCCGAGTGGGATTTACATAAACTGAGCACTAAAACCCCCTAATATTTAAAGTGTTATAACAAAGCAGGAAAAAACCTCCTCTTTCAAGCTCTATGACAACCTTATGAATATGTAAATTAGAATGCAAAGACAATTTTCTACTGGCTCCCAGTAAATATCAAGGCAGAGCTGTGGAGCATTAAGTGGCAGATTTAGGTCCGTGTTCGTTGCTTTTTTATTTATTTTTTTTAAATACCACACTTAGAGACCAATTTGATTGTAATGCACCGAATCTATCGGGTATTGCAGCCAGCTGATGGCATTGTTAAATCATACTTATTTTGGCATTTCTTATTGAAAGCAATAGAGGAGCAACCAGTGGTGATAAATTTGTTTGTGGAGAGCAGCGTTGCTTGTCAGAGTTGTACACTGCTGTAACCAGGGCAAAATTACACTATAAATTTGCAGCTTTATTGTCCTTTTTCTTCTATTTTTTTTTGGTGTTGTTAGTGACCTGCTTTTCATATTCTACGTGCAGGGGTGCTCCGGAAAAAGATAATTGTGAAATCTGGGGTTGCTGTACAGCAGGGTGAGATCTCTCAGGTGCCTTCATTGAATTCACCTTATTCTGCCCCCCAAAAAATGGGATCGCCCAGGGGAAAAGGTTTCTTGAATTCACCTTTTTCTCCCCCAAAAATGGGATCACCCAGAGGAAAAGGTTTCTTGAATTCACCTTTTTCTCCCCCAAAAAATGGGATCTCCCAGAGGAAAAGGTTTCTTGAATTCACCTTTTTCTCCCCCAAAAATGGGATCACCCAGAGGAAAAAGTTTATTGAATTCCCCTTATTCTGCCCCAAAAATGGGATCTCCCAGAGGAAAAGGTTTCTTGAATTCACCTTTTTCTCCCCCAAAAATGGGATCACCCAGAGGAAAAGGCTTATTGAATTCCCCTTAATCTGCCCCAAAAATGGGATCTCCCAGAGGAAAAGGTTTCTTGAATTCACCTTTTTCTCCCCCAGAATGGGGCTGGAGTTTGGCGGCCTGGCTGTGCCAGGAACCTGCAGAGCTCAGGTGGCTCCTCCTGTGCTGAGCCCGTGGCTCACAAACCCTCTCCACCTGACGCGTTTCGTGCCGTGGGGTTGGTTTTATCCTCCGCGTTAATCAGATGATGGAATTGCAGGCCTTGTTCTGAGCCCTGGATTCGATTTTACCTGCTGGTGCCTGCCTGGTGCCTGTCCCCTGCCAGCTCTGGTGGCACCTCCACGGCTGCAGGACTTGGCTCAGTTGTGGTTATTCTCCCAAAATCCCCGCGGAGCCGCGGTGAGGGATGAGGTTCCTCTGCAGCTCAGGTTCTCAGAAGGGTTTCAGGTGTTTAAGAGGCAGGTGGAGAAAGGGAATCCTCAAACTCAGCGTGGTGACACAGACCTGAACCTTCTCAGGTAACGGGAAATGTCACCGGGACCTGAAGTGACATTTTCTTCTTGGAATTTCTTCCTGGAGAGGGTGGTCAGGCCTTGGAACTGCCCAGGGAGGTTTGGAGGCCCCAAACTTGGTGTCCAAGGAATTTCCTGGACGTGGCACTCAGAGCTCTGGGCTGGGGACAAGGCGGGGATCAGGCACGGCTTGGACTCGATCCTGGAAATCTTTTCCAGCCTCAGGGATCCTGGGATTTTAAAGTCAAGAATGTTTTTAGATCGTGTCCCATGGCCAGGTGAGAGGCTGATGTAAAAGCCAGGGTTAGAAATTAAACCCCGCTGCCTGTTCCCAGGGAAGGCCTGGTGTGTGTCCCACGTGGAATTACAGCCTGGAGCAGGTGTGGGTGTTCTGTGAGGATCCTTGGATCCCCAGGACCCGGGAGGTTGGTTTTGCCCACTCACCTCCCTGTGCCCAGGAATTACCTGGTGCCATCCCTGGTGCCATCCCTGGTGCCATCCCTGGTGCCATTCCCATTAAACAAACCCAAAGCTGAGTTCCCACGCAGACGAGACACAATTCCAGCAGACTGGATTTGCCCTGGCACTTTGGGGTCTGAAGCTTTATCCTCCACTCTGTGAATTTTAATCACGTGTAACCCCCCTGAATTAACGAGGAGCAGCGGGGCTGGCGCTGGGGATGTCCAGGGTGTGCTGGATCCCTGGAATGTGCGGTTGTGGATCAGCTGCTGCTCCTCCTGAGCCAGAGCATGGAAGCCAAAATTCAGAAGTGCTTTGAGCTGTAATCTCTGAGGATTTGTTGCACACGAGGCAATAAACGACTGCTCCAGCTGACGAAACGCCACAGCACAGCAGTTTATTTTAATTATGCTACAAAGGGAGGAATATCATTGTTCTTATGGCTCAGCATAACAAGGAAAGGAGAAAAGAAAATTGTATCCCGCTCTCCTCCTGAGAAGGTTGAGCAGCAGCATCTTGTTCATCATGGAGGGCTCAGGGCAGCAGGATCCAGAAATAAAACAGGAGGAGGAACCAGCTTAGAGAGGCTATGGGGAAAAAAAAAAAAACAATTCCAGAAAAAAACACCCTAAGAAAAGGAAATTAAATCCCATTGCCTCTCTCAGCCTGAGCTGGGGCTGGTTCTGCTTTCCTTTGCTGCAAAAGGAAGTATTGGAAAACCTGGAAGTTTTTAGTAGACTTGGGCAGGAGGTGCTTGTGCTCAGAGATGGGGTGGGACAGTGGGGCAGGGCAGGGGGAAATTCCCTCCGTGGAACAGGCACAGGGAAGGCCCAAGGTGGTTTTAGGTGTGACCCTGCTCAGTGTGATGCACTTCAAGGCTGTCCCAGGAGCTGTGGGGATCTGTGGGACAGCTGACCTTGGGGTGTTTGCCCTTTTTCCCTGGAGATCTGAATTAATCTGTGACCCCAGTGAAATGCAAAGGTTCCACTCCCCAGAATCTTCTCCTTCCCTTGGTGCTGAAAGCAAGGAAAAAACCCCATAAGGTGATATTTAGGATTCTCAAGGTGATATTTAGGATTCTCTGACATTCCCCCCCTAACACTGAACCAAAGTCAATTGTCTTTTCCAACTTTAAACCGAGTCAACATTTTAAAGAGATAAAACATTCCTATTTAAATCTTTACCTGAATTTACCATCCCGAAGTTCGGGGAGATACAAATATAGGTTTTGTCACCGAGTGAGCAATGTCAGAATCAAAGGTAATAAACCCATTGATCTCCAGTAAGACAATATTAATATTACCATATAGCTTTTATAATTAATTTGCTGCCAGATGAAAGGGAAACACGAGGTCCTTTTAATGCTGGTGATTAAAGCAAAAAGTAAACCTTTGAAAGGCAGATTTGCATGTACAACGTGTTGCACTAATTCCAGCAGGGCAGGGGGAAGTTGGTACTGCGCAGTCGGAGTCACATTGCCGAGTTTGGGATAAAAGAGTTGCTGACTTGGGGGAGAAAAGTCTGGGCAGAGTTGGGATATCGGGGAAGGTTTGCTGCCTCCTGTTCTGGCTTTGTTTGCTTTTCTGTTCGCTGCAGGGCACGGTTTTGGCTAAAGGGGTTTCCACCTTCACAGACTGATCCGTAAAAACCTTGGAAAGGGGGAGGGAGAGGTCAGCGGAGTCTGTAGGGTTTAACTTGGTTTTCACAGCCTGTCTGCAAATTCCCTTTCTGGAAGCACCACGAGAGACTTGAGGAACGAATGAGCTGCAGGTTTGAGAGCTGAAGGGAGATGCAGAGCTGTGCCCTGCGCTCTGCCCTGCATCACCCAGACTTTGTGTGCTGAAAGAGAGAACAGAGAGGGTAAAAGCTCAGGGACGTGAACGCCGCTGGCTTTTCCTGCACTTCAGAGCGGGGTCCCTGTGTGAATCCGTCCTGTCTGGGCACTGTGTGTTTCTAAATGGATTTTTCCATGGATTTTAGGGGCTGTGGATCCAGCCCAGCCTTTCCCCATCTGCTCCAGCCTGTGTAAGGCTCAGCAGAGGGAAATGGGAGCGGAGCCCTGATTTGCAGTGAACCCCCTGCTGCCGGAGGGAAGGGGCTCCCTGTGCTCCCCAAACCCTTCCTGCAGCACCAATCCCTTGCAAACGGCACAAAGCCAGCCTGGAAAAGCTGCCAGAACTCCGGGTTTGGGAGATCAGCCCCAACCAACCCCAATAAAACCCCAGCATGTGTTCCCGGCAATGCTCACGGGGCGTGAATGACCAGGCGTGGTTGGGGTGGGATTTGGGGCCGCGCAAAACATTTCAGAGCTCAGGACTTCCCTGGCTGCCAGGTGCAGTTTGGGGTTCATTAATGAGTGCCTGCGAAGCTTTCAGCTCTCAGGCAGAAGAAATCAGAGAGCAAATCCCCTCAGCAGTGCAGGATCTGGAGGGGAGAACTTCGAGGGGGGACTGAAGTTTGCCCATCCCTGAATCTCAGCTCCCAGGAGGTGCAGCCAGGCCCAGCCCCTGGCTCTATCCGTGGGAGGGGGAATTTCATGTTTACAAGCCTGCTCATCTCTCTGCCCTTCTAGGAATAACCAAAACCCTGATATCACACTTGAAACATAATTTGACATCGCGCTGAAACACACCCTCAAAGGAATCTTCCTCCCAGCTCCGACTTCTGCTCCTGATCATAAATTAGTCAAGTTATTTACATCTTTCCCTCGCACTTCACTTAATGATAGTCAAATAAAAAGGCCCTGCAAGCTGCTTTTCCTAATGTTTGATTTTCCTTTTGATAATTATGCCCTCAAGGCTGGTTCTTTACACGCAGGCTGCAGCCCTTGATGAGGGCAGGAGGGGAGAAAATCTCCAGTCCTTGATCCTGGGCTTTGATTCCTGAAAAGGCAGCTCCCCCACAGCAGCTTTGTGGAGCTGCTTCCCTTGGTGGTTCCGCTTTTTCATCAGGTGGCACCTGGGCACAGGCAGGAAAACTCTTCAAATCTGGGGATTCTCCAGCCTTCCATGATTAAAAATAAAAAACTGGGCGCCAATTCCCTTTTCCTTCCCTTTCCCCCCAGTTTCTCAGGTGCAAAAATAATTCCTGCTGAATCACCATGGCGCTTCCACCCTTCCATCACTTTCCCAATGTTTGTGTTCACCAGGAAATCAGAAGCCAGCACCAAGGAGTGTCCTAAAATTAAGTGGGAAATTATTGTAGGGTGACCAATATTTAAAAATCTCGTTGCACTTTTTCTTTCCTTTGGACAAGTGATTTAAGGGACAATAATGAAATGTCAGGAAATGCATCTCAGGTGAGATCCCAACATCTGAGGGTGTTCTGTAAACGCGTCCAGGCAGAGGTGGAAATTCTTGATGTTCCCATAAAAAAATAAGAGAAAATCTCCACAGAGGCTCTGGAAGGAGAATTTGTCACTGAGTGTAAATACAGGAGCCCATAAGGGTGGGCTGTGATGCATCGAGAAGGGATTTGGCTCTTGGTAATTTAAATTTTGCTCAGGTGGTTGATTCCCCCCCAGCCATCAGCACTTGGAGAATAAGGGGGTTTGTCCCGTTTTTCTCTCTGCTTTTTGTCCCCCCAAACTTGAGGAAATGAGCAGTTGAGAGGTTGGGAAAAAAGCCAAAATCCAATGTCAGCAGGATGGGAAGGGGAGCTGGGCAGCCTCAAGAATTCCCGATTCCATTTAAAGTGTGCTCACCACAGGCACAGGATAAATCCCCATTTCCTGCTAGTTTTGGTCCAGGGAGTGCTGGGTATTAATTGGTTTAATTCATAAAAGCTTCCATTAATAAGGCTCCTGTGCAGCTGTGAGGGCAGCAATGGGGCCACGGACCCCAAGGGCACTGAAACGGGGACCAACATTCCCTGAATCCCGAATATTCCCCAGGCAGGGATGGACTGTGGCAGGTGCCCACACCCTTCAGTCACTGACAGGGTTGAACGTGGCACCGGGGCCCCAGGAATGTAGAAAATTAGATATTTTGCTGATGGAAATTGCTTTGTTTCCTTGTCGTTGTTTCCCCAGAACGGGAGACGCGGTGGTGACAAAACCTGACATGGCAAAAGCTCCTTATGTGAGGGATTAAAAGTTAAATCTGCTTTGTTCTGATTTCCTCCTCTCCCGTTTCAACGCAAGGAGCAGACGAAGCTGATTTCCATCCTGCCCAAAGCCACGGCAGCCTGACTTTTTTTTTGCATTAAACAGCAGAAAAGTGATTTTGCCTCACAGAGCCCTTCAGTGGCGCAGAGCTCCCGAGGAGGAATTTCAGTGGCGAGCCAGGTAAACATTGCTGCAGTTTCCTCTCTGCACCTTCTCCATCGACTCGGGCCACAGAAAAGTTCATTTACGGGGATCAATATCACTTTGCCTCCCGCCTGCACGAGAAACACCTCCTGCAATCAATAGCAATTAAAGAGACAGCCAGGGACAGAAATATCGATGGAGACTGAGGCAGAGATTTCCACCTGCTCGCTGAATGTGCACGGGGACAGCTGCTAATTGTGAAATATCGCATCTGGGGACATTCACTGGAGAGGGAATCCCAATTCCAGAGGTGCTGCAGTTTGGGAAAATTCAGGGACGCCTTTGGGACCACACCAAACTCTGGGGCAGGGGATTCCTCCAGATACTGCAGGAATAATCTCATTTTTGTAACAATGAGGGGAGGGAGTGACGTGGATAATTCATGCAGGGATGGATGAATCTGTGGTTAAATCTGTGGTTAAATGGGCCCTGCACGCTTGAAATAGGAAGGAGAGGTCCCAGCTGAGCACGAACTGCTCTGGTTTACAAAGGTCCTGTCAGGAATCCAGATCAGCTCATCCCGAAAGGCTCAGGGCTCTGGACACAATCCTGAAATTCCCAGGCACTTTTAAAAAGCTCACCCTGAAGTTCTTGAAAGCTTCCTCAGGAAACGGTGCTGCTGTAATTTATGACCTCAACCTCTAACGCCGTTCTCTTTCCGAGCTCTTCCTGGGGATTATCCCGGCGTTCCTTTGTGTGACAAGGGCAGCCGGGATTCAGCACGGAGAATCAGCCCCTCGTGCCACCAGGCAAGCAGGAAAATCTCATGATCCCACACTTCAACCCTGCCTCTCACCCTGCCCGAGGCTTGGAGGTGCTGTGCAACATCACAAAGGTTGGCCAGGCCTTGAAAATGAGGAAAAAAACTTCCCTTATGGTCACTTTTTGTGGAATTTCAGTCCCTTCCTGTTCCCCTGGAGCTGCTGTCACCTGTCGGGGTCCGAACTGGGAATGGCCCCAGTTTGCCCAGTTAAAAACTGGTCAGGGTCTGCTGTTTAATGGTGCATAAGCCCTCCCCCACTGCCACTTAAACAACAAAATCCCCATGAAAGATGGATTTAAGTGCTCTAAGTGGCAGAACCGAGGGTTGCATATTTATTATCCTGTCCCTGGCTGTCTCTGTTAGAATGACAAGTCTTTAATTCTGTGATCCAGCGCCTCTAATGACAGGACCGTCGGGCCCTTCCCCTCACCAGCCTTCCTGGAGCAGAACTGCGGCGAGAAAACAGCAAATCCAGGGCTCGCTCAGGCGTTTCTGCCTCGCTTTTCAAGCTGCCACTTGGGATGTACAAACATTCCTGGGCGGGGGGAGCCTTTTCTTCTCCCGTGCTTTTATTCCTTTGTGGGAACTTCCCCCGGACCTCCCTCTGACAGCTGAACACGGCCCTGGCTGTGATCAGCGCTGCTCCAGAGCTCCTTTTCCCTGCCCTCCTCCCCAGATCCCGTCAAACTCCATCTCCTGCCCCACTGGGAGTCCCCGCTTGTCAGATCAGGGGTTATTTATTGCTGCTGTTGCTGCTGGGATACCCAGCAGCAGGGGAGGGCAGGGACTGGGGAGCACTGGGAATCCAGACTGGGGGCACTGGGAATCCAGAAGCTGCGAACGGAAGGGCAGGAGGGGAAGGAGAGGGACTGGGGTGGGGTGGAAGCAGCACCTGGGGAGTTCCCGAGACCTTTTTGGGGTGCAGAGCCTCAAATGTGAGTGTGGGTCTCACAGCACTTCAGGCCCTGCAGGCTGCACCCAAAATATCATCATTTTATCATCATTATATCATTGTATCATCATTATATCATCATTATATCATCATTCTATCATTGTTATATCATTATACCATTATATCATCATTATATCATCATTTTATCATCATTATATCATCATTATATCATTATACCATTACATCATCATTATATCATGATTTTATCATGATCATATCATCATTAAATCATCATTATATTATCTTTATATCATTATTATATCATCATGATATCATTATTCTATCATATCATCATTACATCATCATTACATCATCATTACATCATCATTGTATCCTTATTGTCCAGCTTTAAAAATTCAGCCAAAAGGTGCCTTTATTTTCCTCCTGCAGCATCACAATTCCCACATGAACCCCGTTTTCCTGCCCTAAACGTGGATTTTGTGCCCATCTCCTCCATGCCCGGGGCACGGAGCAGTTCAGGGGTTGGATTTTCCATGGGCTCCTGCCTGTGTCACTCCGAGCTGGCATCAAGCAGTGCCTCTTTTTAAAAACTCCACGGTTCACGTTCTTCACTGGAATCCCTCTCGTGTTTGTCACGTGTGAGCTGAGACAGGTAATTAGTAATAAAAATAACAAATTAATGACGCCTTCCCTCATTAGCAGAGGGATGAAATCCTAATTCCACAGCCCGGGCCCTGGCGCAGCCTCTCCTCCTTTAGCTTGGGATCTGATGCAGTGAAATATCCCTTTTATTTTCCATGGCAGGGACAGGGAAGGTCCTCTCTGCCCACAGGGGCAGGATTTTGTAGGATAATCGGTGAATTTTGGGGTGCCAGTTGCAGGTTTATTAAGGAGTCCCTGCACTCTGCATTTCACGCCTGCCAATCTGCATTGAGTGTTTTACACTCGCTGTGGTTGGGGCAGGGATTTGGGTCTGTGCAGCGAAGTAGGGGGTGAAAGAACAGTGAAAATAACCATGAAACACCATAATAATAGTAACAATAATAGCAATAATAGTAATAATAATATGAAAATAATGAAAATAATAGTGATGGTAATAATAATAGTAATAGTAACAGTAGTAACAGTAGTAACAGTAGTAATA